>JBCEWE010000368.1:1061135-1226477 GCA_039877035.1 Silurus lanzhouensis
AGCTGGAGGTAGCAGAGCTGAAGATGTTGAGGATTTCGTTAGGAGTGATGACGATGGACAGGATTAGAAATGAGTTTATTAGAGGGACAGGAGCATGTAGGACGTTTTGGAGACAAGGTGAGGGAGGTGAGATTGAGATGGTTTGGACATGTGCAGAGGAGGGACATGGGGTATATCAGTGGGAGAATGCTGAGGATGGAGGAAAAGGGGAAGACCAAGGAGGAGGTTTATGGATGTGGTGAGGGAAGACATGCAGGTAGTTTAAGTTGAAAGAGGCAGATATAGAGGACAGGGGGGTATGGAGACGGATGATTCGCTGTGGCGAATGGGAGAAGTTGAAAGAAGAAGAAGAAGAAGAAGAAGCTACTCTACACCAGTGGTTCCCAATTGGTACCGGGCCGCAGAGAAAGAATACATGACTTAATTTTTTCCGTTTTATTTATTATTTAAATCTGAAAGATGTTTTATTTTGGAAAACTGTCTGTCTATGACTTGATGCAGGTCATGATGCTTCCCTCGGTCACATGTCTTACCAACATCCGCTACCTCTTTAAAGGGGCTCCGGCCACGAACACATAATACATTACTGTAAACTGAAACCCCCAACTAGCAAAATGAACAAATACAACAGAGTGGATTCACGTTATTATATTTCGAAAATACCAGTTTTTATGGCGGTCATATCATTTTATTTTGTAGTATTTATCCGCCACACCTTAATGGCCAGTCTGTGAAAATATTTTCCGACATTAATCCGGTCCGTGGCGCAAAAAAGGTTGGGGACCGCTGTTCTACACATCTCTACTGTATTCCACTCCTACTATATTCAACTCAGTTGTACTCAATTCCACTCTACTCTACTCCTACTACAATCTATTCTACTCTACACAACTCTACTTCATTCCTCTCTACTCTATTGAACTCAATTGTACTCGACTCTACTCAATTCTATTCTACACAGCTCTGTTCCACACTACTTAAAACTCTATTCTACTCTCCTCTCTTCTCCTGTGTCCCATTTACACGCTCTTACGCTCTTTTCACGTGACTTTGCACCTGTGTCACATTTTCTGTTAATGAGTTCCAGTATTTAAGTTTCACCTCGAACTCTCACTTGTGGTCTCACGTTTGTCTTCCATGGTCACGTCGTCTGTTTGATGCCTACGCTCCAGGTTATGGTTTCCTCCTGCTCTCGCCTTGTTACTTTGCGATTTGTTGCATTGTCTTTTGTGTTTAACGTTTGCGCTGTGAATCAAATAAAAAGTTTACACTCACATCCGCCTTCACTTCATTACATATGTGTGTGTGTGTGAGTGTGTGTGTGTGTGTGTGTGTGTGTGTGTGTGTGTAACAGGAGGGAACTTGTTTTCGTCAACCTCACCGACCACAACAGTAAACGTATCTATAAACGGACAGAAAGAATGTACAACTTGTCGTTCTCTGTGCATGTGAGAGCCAGACGAATTAGAAAGGTAGAAAGATTGTGAGAAGAGATCAAAGAGCGCGTCACTTCACGCTTTCGAGATCTTCTGAGTGGGTACACGGAAGAAATAACATTGTTTTTTTGAATGTTGGAAGGAGAGCTGATATTTAAGAGCATGTATTAAGTGCAGGAAAAATACATCTTGGCACTTTTCTGTTGCACGCAGCTCTTGAATCGTGATTCGCTTGGCTGTAACTGGCTGATGTTCCCGAGGCAGGAGGACGTGATTAGGAGGAGAGAGAAGAGCCGAAATTGAGCAAGTTCATCCGAGAACTCTAACCAACCTCGTCTTGGTTTTTCTCTTCGCCTTTTCTCTCGGAAAATGCGTCTGTGCAACTCTGTCTTTTTGTCTCCCACCCACCCCTGTTAAAAAATACCAAATATTTGAGCGATGTGTCAATTTGGCAGCACTCCTATAACCCCCTCAGCCCCCTTGGGTGGGTGGATGGGTGGCTGTGTGGTTGGTGGGATTAGACGGTGAAGCGAAACTGCTGGCACCAGCTGTGCGAGGGGTTTGAGTTACACAGCTGCGACCTGGCGTGACCCATCCGCCCCCCTCCTCACCTCCCCAGAAACCCATTTTTAAAATGTCTGATCAGAAAATAAGAGTCTCGAAACAGAGACCCTGCCATATCCTCACTCGAGACGCTTGCAGCAATTTCTTTATGATCAAATCCCGAATCTTTATTTCCCCTAGCAAAAACCAAACCACCCCCTTTCCCACCCCGAGCTCCCTTTGGAACTCGATGATGTAACGTAATCATCTGGATGCATTCACTGGGATACTGATTTGAACCTCAAATGCTCAGTGTATTGTGTTCGCAGTATGAAGATCGTACCTTCGGTGTTTGTTTGGCCAGTAAAAGTTAAAAATTGCTTTGTGTAAAAAAAAAACCCAAAGCTGTTCGGAAAATAGAACAGGATTAGCGCTGGGTGTTTCTTGGCCACATTTGGATTGGATTTTAAAAATCCTTCCAGCTATTTTTGTTTTTTCCTATCTTTCTATCTCTCGCTCTGTCTTTCAGAGATTTCTGTATCTACATCGACCAGACATTGCAGAAATCAAGTGTTACTTGTATATACACACACATATATAAAATCACACCATTTTGAGCAATCACAGGTCCGGGTGCGATGTGTCTAATTCCCACCTCTGCGATTGGTTGAGTTTTGGATTGGCGCTTGTGTCTCAACCAATCAATTTCTCTAGATCTGTTACTTTTTGAGAATAAAATTATATAATATTATAATAATATGATGTTGAAAGGAAAACTATTATTTTTTATTATTACTATAATTATTATAATACAGTTACCAACACTAACATCTGTGGGGGTTTCCTCCTGGTTTTCAAGTTTCTTCCAATTCCTTCATCATGTTAGTTGATGATGTGATCTTATTCCCATGCGTTCCTGGGATACCCCAGATGAAGCCTTGCACCCATCTCAGTCAGCTTGATGTTTATGATAAAGTTTGATTTTATTATTTTTTTTGGTTCGGTTTGATACGTACAGTATATTTGGACGAAATTTTTTCAAACATCCCCTTAGCTCTTATAATAACCTCCACTTTTCTGGTTAGATGTTCCACTAGATCTTATGGAGATTTGTGTGAGATTCATTCAGCCACAGGGGCGTTAGTTAAGTCAGGTACTGATGTAGGTGAGGTGAGGAGGCCTGGGGTGCAGTCAGTGTGAAAAATTCATCCCAAAGGCGTTCAATAGGGTTTGGACCTCTATAACAGGATATCTTCTCCTCCAACTTATATAAATCATATCTTTATGGAGATTTTGTGCACAGGAGCAATGTCATACAGGTTTGGTTCTCCTAGTTCAAGTGAAGGGAAAATTCCAGCCGCATCAAAGACATTTTATACACATTGTGTGCCTCCAAGTTTGTGGTAACAGTTTGGGGAAGAACCACATATGACTGGAAAAGTCTGTTGTCCCAATACTTAGGCAATTTGTTCTTTTTGCTCTTTCCAAGATCCAATCCACAATTTTTTTGTAGCATCTGATACCTGAAACCAGGACTGACCACTGACTTGTGTCAAAATTGTCAAAAATGTAGAACGAGGTAGAATTTGGTGCGTCCTTCACTTCCTGAGTGCTGGAGCTGGTGTGAACCTCGCATGCACCGGTTTCTAGAGGTGCAGTGTGAGAGCAGAGCGTCAGTACAAGCGTCTCCCTGTGCAGGTGTGTGTCACTCACTAACACACTCACATCCACCTCATTTGTAGCCACAACACAAAAACTGCATATTGTATCTGTGAGTGTATAAAAAAAGGGGGGGTCTTTTTTGTCACATGTTCGTTACAGCACTATAAAGTTCTTGCTTTGCAAAACAGGAAGCTGAGGTCAGCTATGATACAGTGCTCCCTGAGTACAGAGTGTTAAGGGCCTTGCTCAAGGGCCCCTAGAGTGGCAGCTTGGCCATACTGGGGCTTTAACCCCTGACCTTCCGATTAGTAAACCAGAGCCTTCCCACTGAGCCGCAAGGAAAAACTCCCTTAGATGTTATGAGGAAGAAACCTCAAGAGGAACCAGACTCAAAAGGGGAACCCATCCTCATTTGAGTGACATCAAGAGTGTGATTATAGTCTTTAAACAATACAGAACACTGGAGAGTGAGAACTAACATGAGCACTGGAATGTAAGATTATAAGTGATGTTCTTTCTACAGTCTTATACAGTCAGTTGACGTTATGGAACCAGGAGCTAATGAGCAACTCATAAAATAGCTCAACATTTGAGATCATCACAGATCCAACACCAGCTTCTCCATGCCAGAGCCTTTAAACACTCAGAGGTCCAGTGTCTAAACTCCACATGTAGCGGGATCCAATTGGCACTGGTACGTCTCTAGATGGTTCGGGATGTTTGCAAGCTCGGGATCTACTTCTTTAAAGGTCCATAATCTTCATGAGGTGGGACACGACCGGAGCTGGCGCAACCTCAGGATGGTAGAGGATAGAGATTAGATGAAGATCAAGATGAAGCTCAGTATGTTTCAGCTGGAGTTTTTTAGATTTGCTTCGAGATTCGAGTTTCTAGCGCCATCTGAAGTAAATGCGTTTTGTGTCTTTATTGTATGAACATAGTTTCTATATTTCTAAACATAACTAAATATAGTTTTATTCATACTAAGACTTTGCCTCAAATGCAAATTTGAGCTAAAACTTCTTGAGCTGTTTCAGTTTAGCTTTGCAAGTCGAATGCATATCTTTTTAGTTATTTGAGTTCAGTTTGTTTCTCATCTATTTCGAGCATTTCGACTGATTCCTGCTTTCATACCATTGATTTGTAGAGTTTGAGCTGCAATTGAACGGCGACTTTTCGAGTTAGTTGGAGTTTCGATTCGTTTTTGAATGGATTTGACACGTGTATTTGGATGAGATGATGATTGTCTCCTGATCATCTCCATTTGTGCTCTGGGTTTTAGATCTTGGAAAGCAATGAAATGTGAACTTTAAGTAGTGAATCCCTGAACACTAAAAAAAGTCAATTCAAAGCAAATGGTCTTTATGAGAAATATTTTGGTTTCAGTACAGACTTGAAAAATGTGCAGATACACAGGGCAACGTTCAGCAAATATGGCAAAATTGTACGTCTTGTGTGTGTATATATATATATATATATATATATATATATATATATATATATATATATATATATATATATATATATATATGTGTGTGTGTGTGTGTGTGTGTGTGTGTGTTTGTTGGGAGGCTTCTCAGGCAGGTGAAGTGCTCCAGACGCTGCTCTAAGGCAGGGAGATTGGGTTTCTTGGCCTCCTCTGTCTGTCTGCCTGTCTAATATCGATCCGGGTTTTCCGGGTTATTAATAGAGCGCTGTGGGCCGGAGCTGCTCTGCAGGATCGGCTCCACCGAGACGCATCAAGCCTTCCGGCGAAGACACGCACAGCACCACCGAGGGAAATTTTCCACTCAGAACTTCCAGGGCTTGCTTTGCTTAAATAAAAACACGCACGCACAAAGCGGTGCGAAGGTCACGGCGGTTTGCGTAATTCACTCCGCACAAAGCGCTCGCCCTGACGATCGTGTTAATAGTAACTCGGACCGCGTGTCATGTGATCTAAACACACTTTTCCTGGCCAAATCCTGAAGAACGTCAAGATCATTACGCTTTGTGTTTCTGCGTTCAGGCTTTTGAAAAAAAACAAACACAAAAAAAAAGACAAGAAATCTGGCAGCAGAAATGGCAGCTCTGTTTAATGCTGAATTTTTCATCATTTGTGGTGTTTCCTTGGAACAAAGTCAGGAAACTGCCATCTAACGTTAATGTGACTGCAGGGAATTTAAGGAGGGGGGGAGAAAAAAAAACGACTGCGAGGGAAAAGAGCGAACGAGTGAAGGGAAGCAGATATTGCTCTTTCGTAACGAGCCGTCCAGATGGCTTGAGGTTAACGTTAATGTCTGCCACATTGCGCTGCATTGTAGTGGAGAGTATATCATAAAAAAAAAAGTGGAGCCAGGGATTGAAGTGGAGTCAATGAGCTAGCGATCGAGAGAGGGAGAAGGAAAATCAAATGAGAGAGAGGAAGGGAGAGAGAGAGGGAGAGAAAGGGGATCTCAGAGAGCAGATTTGGAAATGGTGAGCCGTGTGGAGGTAGTAAAGTAGAGGTCGTTTGAGGACAAGAGTACAACGTCACGCTTATGATTGCTTTGCTTACTTATCTCTCTCTCCCTCTCTTTCCCTCTTTCTCTCTCTCTCTCTCTCTCTCTCTCTCTCGCTCTCTCTTTCTCTGATACTGTATTGTTGCAGTGTGGCATCGTCCTACTTTAATACCGACTTTAATACTTTACCGGAAAAAATTATACGTCAATAGCAAAAGATCAAATGTGACTATTGACACACATATAAACATTTGTGTGATCATTTGCATGTCGCAGGCGATTGGGTCTGAAATGTTATGATGCGATAACACTTGCATGACACATGCCAAATTCCATTAAAAGCCTTTTAAATGCTGAAAGTGCAGCTTTCAGTGTAGCTACACTGTGACTCCAGGTGGTGCTATTTGGACTGATGGATGGATGGATGGATGGATGGATGGATGGATGGATGGATGGATGGATGGATGGGTCAGTGGTTAGTTAAGTGGATGGACAGATGGATGGATGGATGGATAGATTGATGGATGGATGGATGGGTCAGTGGTTGGTTAAGTGGATGGGTGGATGGATGGGCTGATGTACTGGTTGGTAGATATGCATACTGACTATGCAGTGTGGCTACACCTTGATTTGAGCTGCAGATGGACTAAGTGGGTGTACGGATGGATGGATGGATGGATGGATGGATGGATGGATGGATGGATGGATGGATGGATGGATGGGTCAGTGGTTGGTTAAGTGGATGGATGGATGGATGGATGGATGGATGGGTCAGTGGTTGGTTAAGTGGATGGATAGATGGATGGATGGATGGATGGATGGATGGATGGATGGATGGATGGATACGTAAGTAGGGCTGTATACTGACTATGCAGCTTTCGGTGATGCCTTGACTTGAGGTGATGCTAGATAGATAGATGGATGGATGGATGGATGGATGGATTGACTGACTGAGGGAGTAGAGTGAGAGAGTGATAAGAATCCCAAAGCAATCTACATTGTAGATAAAAGACACGCTGTGGATATACAGTAAATATAGAGGTACAGATACAGTGTGATGCTGTGATATTAGTACAGTGACAGTGCAGTGGATGCATTGTTAGCAGTGTAACAGCAGAAGATGAACACTGGATATCACAGGGTTAAATGAGCTAATCCTGAGATGGTTCAGTGCAGTGCTGTACAGTGTGATCACTGTTGAAAGAAACAACCTCCTGTATCACGTCTTTCTCCAGAATAAGTGTTTGGCTCAAGGAGCTCCGGTGTTTCATCAGTAGGTCATGGAGGGGTTGCTGTTTCTTGTCCATAATGGGTGTGAGTTTACTGAGTAAACAGAGTAATAATGATGATGATAATATTAATAATAATAATAATAATAATTCATAATTATTAATGATATTTTGGTGGTCTAGTGGTTAGGATTCGGCGCTCTCACCGCTGCGGCCCCCGGTCAGGGAACCGACCCCAGCCATTAGGGTTGCACAAGCCACTGCACTCCTAGTGCCGGTCCCGGATAAATGGGGAGGGTTGCGTTAGGAAGGGCATCCAGCGTAAAAACAAAAAAAGTCGAACATGCGGATCTCGAATACGGATGATCCGCTGTGGCGACCCCTAATGGGAGAAGCCGAAAGAAAGTTTAATAGAGCTTGTTTTTACCAGGACATGGGTTTTTTTCCAAACGGTTGCGGCTGCACTCAAATAAAACAGTACGGTGCTACACGTGTGTCATGATTATTTCCACATGTCCAGGGCTCTCTAGAAAGTATTTAGAATGACAGAATATGCTGAAAAATGAATTGAATTAGGATACAGTGTAGTGTGTGTGAGAAAAATGTAGACATGACAGTAGGCCGTGCAAACGGACAAGTGCAGATTAATAGGTAACTATATCTACAGCATGAATTGTGTATATGTAAATATATGAACACAAATAAATATAAAGGCTCTGGTGGTGAAAAAAGTGTAGAAGTGTAGACATTGGTTTTCTGCATATCTCAGCTGGGAGCTGAGATCAAAGTGCAGGGTCAGCCATGATACAGCAGCCCGCCCTGGAGCACTGAGGATTAAGGGCCTTGCTCAGGGGCCCCAAAAGTGCAACTTGAATCCCTGAAGTCTCTGGGAAGTGTAAATGTGCAGAAGCTGATGATTATACTATGTATAATAAAAAATATGTCTTCTACACATTTGATTCAGTAGACGAAAACGCGTCCTAGTTTTTTTTTTTTTTTTTCATTTTTAAGTACTCATAAAGTTGTGGAAAGTCACGTGGTTTAGTTTCACTTCGAAATTAATTCCATAAATAATATCATGTACAATAATGATAATAATCCTAACAAACGATCGAATATTATTATTAACTTTATTAATTTTTATTCTTTTTTTAAATTTAATTGTTATTCTTTTATCAAATTATTCTTGTAATTATTATTCGTGTTTTTGATCTTATTCAAATACATTCCCGTCATCTGTTACTATAGAAAAGATCAAAGTGCATTAATACACATCAAAGACAAAATCTCTTAGCTTTTTTTGGAACAACTTAATAAAAAAATTTAAAAAAGGAATAAAAAGAAAGATTTGTCCTGAAGGCTTCCAGGCCGTTTTCACAGTGTGGACGACGGGGCATTGCAGGAGGCGGTTAATTCTCCTAAATCAGATAGGGAGCGATGCAGCGGCGTCACTACGCTGTAATCAGAGCGAGCACAGCCTCCTGTAGTTCCACCCTGCCGGTCCTGATAATCACCGCACCCCGCGTGTTCGCGCACGTTTACGCCACGTACGCCGCTCTCGGAAAGCCAGAAAGCAGAGGAACTGTGGGTGGAGGAGTCGAGAGTTAACCGTCAGGTCGGAGAAACACGGCCCTCCCTGAAGGTGACGGCTTTATTTAAAAAGAAAAGAAACTCTGTGGTTTCGTGCAGAAAAACCGCTAAGCAGCCTTCGACTTGAGCTCGTGCCAGAGCCCCCAGGAGCTACATGCTGCACTAAAGTGAAAAGTACAGCCTCACTGTCACACCACCGAGAAGCAGACATCTTCTTTTAACTATTCAAATGGATGTTTCCAAGGTGTCTTCAGTTCATGTAACACCAGTTTTACCAAAACCGAACCTGCTCGGCCTGAAAGCGGTCTTGTTTGTGTTAATTTTATCTTAAAAACTCGAGTTACTCAGCCAAAAGTTTGTGGACACCTGATTAGATTGATATGTGCTCCCTTTTTGAACATCTCGTTCCACATTGGATCCTCATTTGCTAATAAGCTCTACTCTCATGGGAAGATGTTTCTTAGATGTTTTTTGTGGAGATTTGTGCTCATTCAAAAAGTAAAGTCAGGTACTGGTGTAGGTGAGGTGAGGAGACCTGGGGTGGAGTCAAAGTGAAAAATTTATATTTCTGAAGTGGTTTTATAGCTCTACTGCAGGAGATCTTCCACGCCAACCCACATCTTCATTTGTGCACATGGTTTGCATTGTCATGCTGGAACAGGTTTGGGTTGCTTAGTGAATGGAAAATTTCGTGCATCTCCATCTGCGTCCTATACAGTTGTAGGCCTTAGATTTTTTGGTGTCAGTTTGGAGAAGGAAGAACATTTGGAAATGTTGAAAAACTGGCTGGAAAAGTCAAGTGTGCCAATACTTTTGCCCATATAGTGTGACATTGAATCGATTTGAAATTGTATTGTTGTTGGTGTTACATGCTGGTGTTCAGTAGGATTGAGGTCAGCATGAGAACATCATGTATATAAAACATCAATACAAAACTTATCCTGAGGTTTCATAGGAAATGTTTACAAACTTAATGGGAATTTAGAGAATTCCGGAGAACCAGAAAACCAGAATCCATTCAATGGAGTAGTAGGCGCTTATATCGTCATCAGGTCTTGTTCTGTGATCACGCCGATGTGCAGAGGAGAGCAGCTGGAAGGTTCCACACTGCAGACGAAGACCGTGCCATAACTTTCCACATCGCCCCCTAATGGCCACACAGGTCACTACCAGTCTGTGTGGAATCTTCATGGAATATAAAGCGAAATATACATTTTTATTTTCAATCTCTTGTTTTATTATAAACCATGTGGCCACTGTATTGAGTTTTTTACATTTATTTTGTATGTGAGTGTTTAGTGTCGAGCGGCATGGACACGCATCGTATAAAGACGTGGAAGAGGAGCTTGTGAGAGGGAGTGTCCGTTTGTTGGAAGTTGGAAGTGTTTTTGCCAGGATAGGAGTTTGTGGGCAGTGTGCAGGACTGCGAATCCGAGTCTTGGCCTTGAAACTTTCTCCAAAGCAAACACACTCCCGGCGGCCACCCGTGTAGGCCGGAACTATTTAACACACACACACACACACAGACACACGGGTCACGTGCCGACTCACAGCCGTCTGGTGTCCAGCAGTAACCTCGGCGTCTCCGGGAAGCATTGCGATGATCCAGGGAAACCCAGGAAGTGCACATCGAACTCTGATAAACCTATAACATATTTGGCCAAAATTTTGTGGACACCTCACCATATCATTTGTATCATTGATGTTCCACTAGATTTTGGAGTGTGTCTGATTCGTGTTCATTCATCCTCAAGGCCCGAGGTGCAGGTGTTAAGTGGGGTTGAGCTGGCACCACTGGTGTAAACGCAGAAGCAGGAGAATAGCAAGGGGCAGGACGGGGTATTTTGGAGGTAGATGAAGCAATGAAACTTGCTAGATGCATTGCTCGTAAATGTTTACGCTTTCCTGAAAGCATGTGTATCGTGGCTATGGGCGATCTGCGTATGCGTAACCGTTTAGCGCCATGATTCATCCTGCAGGATTTGGTGCGTCTTCCCCTGCACGGGTCTTAACGGACACGGCGTCCAGCTCAAATTGCAGGGAAAGTGCTTTATAGCGCGTCCAAAGGCTACGCCGGGCGGCTCGGCCCCCTTTTTTTTTTTGTATAAATATAAGTTTTAATATCCCTATGAAACGCGTCCAGGAATAACTTGAAACGAGCGCGCCGCTTGCCATCTGGTTTTTATCCTGCGGCTTGTGGAAAAAAGGAGGAAAAACAGAGGGGGGTTCGGAGATCAGCGCTCGCAGTGAGAGGGTACGAGGAGCTGGAAAGGGAGATGGAACTGAAACTCGGCCTAACTGGAGCAGAAAATCCTTTTTTTTTTTTTTTTTATCGTCCCTGTGGAGTTTTTTTAGTCTTTATTACGCTATATGGCTAAAAGTTTATGGACACCTGACCATAGGATTCGTGTGTGTGTGTGCTGTTACAATGATCTCCACTCTTCTGGGAAGACGTTCCCATAGAGCCATTTGGTAAAGTCAGCTACCGATGTAGGTGAGGTGAGGAGGCCCGGGGTGCAGTCAAAAATTAATTTAAAAAAAATTATCGATAGGGTTAAGGCCACTCCGAACCATGCAAACCATATCTTCACGCTCTTCAGAGAGATCTTGCTCATTGTGCCTACACATGAATACTGTTTGTGTGTATATGAGTGTACTTGTTTACGTGTGTGCGTATGCTGTAGTCTGTGCGTGTGTGTGCGTCCGCACCTGCGTTTCTGCTCCAGCTGCTCGTGATTAGCTCCTCCCCCCTCCCTCGAATGAGCGAATGGCTTCTCCGTGTTATTAGTGTCAGAGCGAGCCGAACCAACAATGCGGCTCTTCCACAGGAAGCTGGATTCCGGCAAAAAGGTCAGCTGGGGTGATTATTTCTCCCCCCCCCACCCACAGTCCTCCACTCGATCACACCCACCATCATTATCATCTTCGTCATCACCCCGCTCTTTCTGAGCATAGCTGCACTCCGGTGAGCTCCGTATACAGAGCCATCGCCATCCTTTCTATCCTCTTTATCCTCACAGTGTTTATGTGCGCTGGAGGACTTGTCAGCTCACGTTTCCTTCTTTTTCTTTCTTTTGTCATTACCATCGTTACTCACTGGATAAATCCTTTCCTCTGACTGGAGTTGTCCCAGCGGTTCCTTGTGTGGTCATGTGACCAGCACGCTCAGATCCGTAATAAAGCTGCGGTTTAATATAAAATCTAGATTTTTTACCCTAATTATCAGGTTCTTATTCCATAACATTGCGTTATCATTTAATCATAACATACTAATAATAATAATAATAATAATAATAAATGATCCTGAAGCTTGAAACCTCAGGTACCTTTATGTAAAATCATTTTATTGGGACACCTGGATTTCCCATATGCCCTATGTGGTTCTTCTCCAAACTGTTGCCACAAATTTGAAGGCGCACACTTACATATATGATGTTGTTGTATATGGTAACATGAAATATTCCATTTACAAAAACTAGGAGACCCAAAGCCGGATCCATGAAGATTTGCTTTATGTGGGTTGGAGTGGAAGATCTTCTGCTATAGAGCTCAAACCCTAATGAACACGTTCGGTATGAATTTTTCATGCTGACTAAATCCCAGGCCTTCCTCACCTCAGCCTACATCACACCTTCATCACCTGACTTTACTAACTGGCTTAAATCTAGTGGAACATCTTTTCAGAGGAGTGGAGCTTATTATACTGTAACATCAAATGGCACATACCAATCTTATGCTCAGGTGTCCATAAACTTTTGTCCTTATAGTGTATGGAGAATAGCAATTTAACCAATAGATATCGTTGTGACTCATCTTTAGAGAGAAGAGAAAAAAAAAAAAAAAAATCAATATATATATATATTTTTTTTTTTTTTTTTTTTTTTTATTTATATGTCAATCGATTTAAATATTGGATCACCATAATCACATGATTTCCGTGAGTTGACTCTTGATTTAAAGTAATCGCACATTTTTATCTGTTCTAAATGTACCAAAAAGTAATACTTTTCACGTGTTTAATATACTAATCGACACGCGCACGGACAAATATCTATGCTTTGTGCAAATGCATGTTTATTATTAGTGAAACCAAACTCTCTAGAGCATAAAGATAAAATATTCTTGTAAATGTTTTAAAGTAATTGTGGTTTTAAATGACGTAAATCATCAGGAGACCAAACGAAACTTCTGCTACGTTTCCACACGGACGGTTTTAATTGCCGGATGTGTGCAGCATGGCGGATTTTGGTGCTCGATTTGAGACTTGACGCATCAGTAAAACAAATGTGTAGTGATTTAAAAAGAATTTTTCGCTGGAGTTTAATTTCACCTCTTTTATATTCATTTCGATCTTTTTTATAAAAATAGTGAAACAGAAACGCGCGCTACATTAATGCTTTCCTGAACGCGTTCAATGAAAACGCGTTCAATGAAAATTTGGTTTCATTCTTGCGATATTTCCAAAATCTATGCGCTTCATCTGGTTGTTTTATATTTATTTCTTTGCACAAAATGAACTCCATATTGAATTTTTTCCTCCATTTACCCCATCGTCGAATAGGACACCGTTTTGCTGGGGCAGATAAAACACGAAGACTGCGTCTAAAGCTCTGCCGCATCTTCCACTCTCTTTCCCCTGAGCTCAGCAACTTTTAAAAGCAGAAATATGTGCTCTCTCTCTCTCTCTCTCTCTCTCTCTCTCTCTTTACCTCTCTCTCTTTGTGCTAACACAGGACTCCTTCGGCCCAGAGCCCTTCTATTGTTTTTCTTTCTTCTTCTCTCTGTTCTCTCTCTTTCTGTTCTTTCTCTTTCTTTACCTCTCTTTGTGCAAACACGCGACTCCTTTTGCCCAGAGCCCTATTATTGTTTCTCTTTGTTCTCCCTCTCTCTCTCTCTCTCTCTCTCTCTCTCTCTGGATGATGTGTAGATTTCTCTCTGTGCAGAAGGCAGATGGCCCGCAGCCTTGCCGCGCAGTGGCGCTTGTTTACACACTCGTCTGCTTTGAAAGAGAAAGGAGCTCACTTTTAACCTCGTTCTCCGTGACTGATAGTGTTTGCACTAAATTTAACGGCGCGCTGATGGTCATTAGATTGGCCATTAAAGCGTTCCCGCTACTTTCAGATCAGCGACGGCCTGCAGGCTCGAGCAATCTTTCACCCGGCCTAATGCACCCAGACGCCTCTCTCTCTCTCTCTCTCTCTCTCTCTCTCTCTCTCTCTCTCTCTCTCTCTCTCTCTCTCTCTCTCTCTCTCAGTCTCTCTATCTTTTACTCTGTCTGTGTCTCCTTCTCGCTGTATTCTCTTTCAGTCTTTTACTCTCTCTGCCTTTTCCCTCCTTCATCGTCTCCTTCTCTTTCCCCTCGTTCGGGGGAGGATCAATAACTCCAGTGCAGACGGCTCTCCCCTCAGGGAGGCACAAACCAAAAGAAGGAGAGATAGAAAAAGAGCAAGAGAGGGAGGGAAAGATTCAGAGACTAAAAAGAGGCAGAAACCTACTGAGAAAGTGAGTTTTTTTTTTTCAAAAAAGTGAGTTTAGGAAGTTTCGAGGAAGCCGTACAGGGGGAAATAATGTAATTATAGATGGGAGATTGATTAGGATTCTAAAGAGAGGCACAAAAAAAAACGAGAGAAACGAGATTCTGCTGAATCTACAGTCAAAATAAAGCAGAGTCAGTCAGCGCAAAAACCATAAAGCAAATTAAAGCACAGTGTTATAGAACGTGGTTTGTTTCCTTGCATCTGATTGGTCAGAAGGTGTTGAGTTTTCTGCACAAGTATTTCTGACAGTGGTGCAGCGATGCATTTACAAAGCACAAAGATGTGTAAAGAGACTCGTTCCCATTTTTTGCTGATAGAATAACCCACTTTTCTGGGAAGATGTTCCACTAGATTTTGAAGTGTGTTTGTAAAGATTTTTGATCATTCAGCAAGTTATTGAAGTCACCTTTGTGCACAGGAGCATTATTACAAGTACACATTACAAGTGAAGGGAAAATAAAATGTAATCCCACTAAGACTATACGAGATATATTTTATATATATATATATAAATAGGCATATAATCAACTCGCATAGCTGTAATTATCATCCTTGTTATCTCGGTGTGTGTCCCAGCTATTTGTGTTCAAGCAAACCATCTTGTGAGGACATCCTCCCCTTTTCATTAACGCAATTTAAACAAGCATGTGGTTTGGGACGCTTCCAGTCTCAGCTTCTTTCCTCTCACATGGCCACATTTTCATGAGCTCAATAGCCGTTTAGTGTCTTCACATGTTTCTGTTTAGGACCATTCTTATATCATGCTTGCTCACAGACTATCGATGGACAATTCGTCGTAGAGCCATGAAGCAAGGTGTAGACTTTTTTGATAAGGGCTTGGATATAGGATGTGTCTAAAATCTCATTTATTCATTAATTGCTATATAGTGAATGGCAGCTGTGTTCACTATCAGTAAGAAGGGACTGAAAATGAGGGAATTCGGACACAGATGTAAATATCGTACGTCAGAGAGGAAAGAAAGGCGTGGACGATTTGGTCGAAGGGTATCGAAAAACAGTAGGTGATTTCTGTCATGTTTGTTCACCATTATGTCTATAATATAAATACATTATATATGAAAAGAAATATAAATATAATTATATCTACAATTATATATTTATATATTTTTTTATTATTATTATTATTATTACTAGAAAAAAATCCAATTTATTTTATCAAAAGATTCACCATTATTCATAATATAAAATACATTAAATATAACAAATTTATATAATACAATTATATATAACATTTTATATGAAATTTACCACAAAAAAAAAAGTGTGTATGTATTTTAAGTCAAATTTATTTTATTGATTCGTAAACATAAAATAACAAGTATATGAACCTACATTACGTACAGAACATTGTCGCAGGGGTTCCTGTCAGGGTTCCTGTCAGGGTTCCTGTCAGGGTCCTCAGGCAGACTCCATCACTAAGTGGCATCAAAACTACTCAGTCTTGCTAATTGCTAAGTTGTCATCTTGGTGAAAGTTTGTTTTCTGAGGAGCAGATTTTCTTTGGCACCGTGTCGTGTTCCAGTATGGGGAAAAAACACGTTGGTGAGGTTATATTGTATGTGCAATTGAAATCATAGTGCATTGTGGGTACAACCAGGTCTTTTCCTCTGATTAATGTATAGAAAAAGAAATCCATTCATTCATTCTTTAGTCAAATTTATTACAGAACATTAAAATCTTTATCAATCCACAGCTCTGTACATACAGAAATAGCTCTGGCGGCTCTAGATGTTGTTTGTCCCATGTTCTTTGTGGTAAGGTGTCCTTCTGGTGACTCCTCCATGCAGATCCCGCATGTGCGAGCAGTGCTGCAGAGCAGAACGGTGCACCATCACGCCTGTGTCAGCTAATCCGGGCTTATCTAGGATGAGAAGTGCGCCGTGCTCCTGCAGGACTGCTGTAAAGCGAGGCTTTGAGTAACGCTGTCAGTGAGGAGGGACAGACATCTCATAATTCATAGCGCTGAGAAGCGCAGTGCTGTCAGCTCTAAATCACGTTTGGATCGAACGCTCAATTTTGAGTTCAGGCTCTAGCAGAACTAATCACAAGTGCGCTAGTGTCGAGGAGAGACCGGCTAGTCAAGACTCCTGTGTGTGTATTTATATCTTTGTGGAAAACAAATGTGTCTGAACCAAATGTGGGGTTTTTTGTACAGTAGCTCAGTGAAGTCCTTTTGTTCATTTTTATTCATAGCAGTTAATTACACAGACTTTGGCACGGTTTAAGGTACATGTGCTACACCAGTTGCTGTTTTCTTCCCTTACTTGCTATTAGCGTTAGCCTCGTAGCTTAAGTGCACTAATACAAATCGAAGTCATTGGCTTAAAATGTACTCGATATTCTTTTTTAACAGGTAATACATCGAAACTTTTCCGTTCTGTTTTTTTTTTTACACTTTTTCTTTGCCTGACATGATCCCATTCGACTTTTTTCTTTTTTTTTTATCTCCTAAACTTGCTCTTATGTAAGGATCTGATTTCTATTTGTATCGGATTGGGAGTTCTGTATAGTAACAGGCATCATATTGTGAACATCCTGCCAACTTTTCGCTCTCGTGTAGCCTACCATGACATTTTACAGATACAGAAACAGATTAAGGGCACAAAGTAGCCTTGGAACGGTAAGAAACCCGGCCTGCGGTCGGACTTGTGTTTTCACTATCACGTTGTGCGACCTTAAACGAGCTCTGTATGAAATTCCATTTGCGTAGCGTAAACGGAGCTGGTAATTGGTTCAGTGTTGCGCTAGGGAACTAAGAAGCCGGGATGCCAAGGGGGGGGGGGGGGCATTGGGGAAATATGGAACTGGTGAACTGAGTGGGTTGGATAATAGGGGTGCTGTGAAGCTGAGGAGCTGATGAGCTGGGATACAGTGGAGATGAGGAGCTTGGGAGCTGAATCTCTGGGGAGCTATGGATCTGAGGATCTAATAGATCAGGATACTGAGGGGCCTTGGAGCTGAAGGACCAGGATACTAGGGAGCTGTTGAGCTTGGGACCTAAAGGGCGAAGATACTGGGGTGCTGGGGAGCTGAGGGGCCAGGATACTGGGTTGACCGGTGCACAGTAAAGCCAGTATACCGTGGGATGAGAAGCTGAAGTGCCATGATACTGGGGGCTGGTGAGCTGAAGGGCTAGGATACTGGGGGCTGGTAAGCTGAAGGGCTAGGATACTGGGAAGCTGTTGAGATTGGTAGCTGAATGGCCAGGATCCTGGTGGCCTGTGGAGCTGGGCACAGCCTCCCTGGAGCCCCCTGCTGGCCCGATCTAGAGTTTGCTCTTAAAATTAGCAGCATCAAGATACATCCGGTGTTGTAAGTGACGTCTTGCTGGAAGACATGCAATGCCAGTCGTCATGGCCATACGGCGGAATCGTAGCTGACTCGGTCTCTTGGAGTAGAGGCGTGTTTCACGTCAGGCTCACCACAGACATAAACACAAGTGACACATGTTGTACCGGCGCCAGCTGAACTCATGGTGCATATTATGTGTCTTATTATGCATTCATGTGCTTGTGTGTGAGTGGCATTGTAATGGTTTACTTTTCTTTTTTTTTTCGGTCCCAGAGAAATACAGAGAGAAAAAAATCTTTCTCATCCCACCCTGTTTATGTAATATCTTCTCGACTTGTTGTTTAGCTGTTACTCATTTCTGAAGCTGAGCTAAGCTCAAGGAATGTCTTTCTCATTAGGTCATTTCCACAGCTCAAACTTTCTCTTTCTCTCAAACACACACATTTTTATACTGTTTATAGTTCCCTCACACACACACAAACACACACACACACACACACACACACACACTTTCAGAATCCAGATATATATCCGTTGCCAGTTTTTTCTCTCTTTTGGTCTCTCTTTATCCGCATGCTGCAGTCGTACGTTGTGTTTTTGCTTAGATGGCAAGGCGAAAAGGACCTAAAATGGCTGCCAAAAGCAAACGAACTCCTCTGCACATGAAATGTCTGCCAAAAAAAAACCAAAAAAAAACAAGCTAACGGCCTGAGTTGATAAACGACTTCTGACTAGGAAAAGAAAAGAAAAAAACTTTAAAAAGAAGCATCAACAACGTGGACGTTATCCTCAGAAGACTTTTTTTTTTTTTAACAAAAAACGCACAAAGCACGAGAGTCTTGTCCCGAGCGCTTCCTCGTCCACGTCCCGATCGAAAAGACGAGTGTCGATTTGTCGTAGAAAGCTTGTCGTACTCGCTCGATGTTCCCCACACATTCGTTACTAAAAAAGGGTCGCAGTAAAAAACGTTTTCCTCCCCAAGGAAGAAACCCGAGCGATGCGGGAATCGTTTTACGAAATGGCCGCCGTGTGCTGCTGAGAGAAAATGGACGCCGGCAAGTCGCTCGAGCGTGTTTCATTACATCATACTTTCCATTCTGGCTTTTCTATTTTTCTGGTCGAGTGTCACGGCGCCAATAAACCAAATATAAAAAAAAGCCACAAGGTTTTCAGTTTCCGAGAAATTTCTTTACGCATTTCATGCTTTCTTTTTTTTTTTTTTGAGAAGTTTCTTTTTTCCTCTCCGTCCCTCGGACTGTTCGGAGCAGGGATGAGTGGCGATGAGTGTGTGCCCTTCGTGCGCCCTCGTTTTATTATTATTTCTCTTTTCAGTGAGCCGTGCCAGGAGTTTAGCGTGAGGGCAGCTTGCCTACTAACTGCTGCAGCTCTTGGCAGAAGTGCTTTTGGAGTTTCAAGATAGCTGACCGAGATACACACACACACACACACACACACACACACACACACACACACACACATACAGTTGGAGTGAGGCCTTTTTGGATTTGGTAGAGCGGTGCATCTCAAACACAAAAGTGAAATGATGGAAAAGTGTGTAGGTGTGTCTGAGTGTGTCAGTGGGTGTGTGTGTGTGTGTCTTTGCTTGCTAGTGTGTTTGTGAGTGTGTTTGAGTGTGTGAGTGAGAGTATTTATGTGTGTTTGTGTGTATAAGATTGCGTGTGTGTGTGTGTGTGTGTGTGTGTGTGTGTGTGTGTGTGTGTGTGTGTGTGTGTGTGTGTGTTTCATCATTTGAACTGATCAGCAATACAAAAATTCTAACCCTTTGTATTCAAGTGTTCTTTTTTACACAGATATGGTCAGCTGTGAAATTATTGGCACCCCTGACAAATAAATTTGACGGCTTAAAGATCCTAATTAGAGGCGGACCGATTAATAATCGGTTTCGCCGGGTTAACAGTTGATTGCTGGAACTATCGGATATCCGCATAAATCCACACTGATAGTTTTTCCGGCTTCCGGTCCGCCGTCATTACGAGAGCGGCCTCTAGAGGCGAATCACTGAAGCCAAGCACTATTTGTTTTTACAAGTGAGACTGCGCGCTGCACGGGGAGCGGTATATAATATTTATTATTTATCATTTATTCATTATATAATTCTATTTATTCATTAATATATTCATATTTATTTTATTTAGCACATTTATATGATTCAGTACTGTTTTTTTTTTGTTTGTTTGTTTTTTTATCCATTTTAAAAACTAGCGGTTGAATAATCGGTTATTGGAAAGTACGATCCAAACAAGCTTTCGCTATCGGTAGACCCCTAATCCTAATCTCACAGGGATATCATGACAGCGTGTGCTGCACTCCTGAGTTATAATAAATTACTTCACTTCATAAATTCATTCGAGACTCATTCTTACATTTGAGACAGGAAGGTGGTAGCTTGATATAAAAGGTATTGGATTCTGAGTTACAAGTTAAAATAAAAATGTAGAACATCCTCAGAATAATTCATTCCTTTCTTGCTCACATAATAGCAGCTAGAAGTGGGTGTTTAGTCAGTTTAATTGTTTCTCTCTTGAAGTTAATAAGTCATAAGTTATTTGTGGTGGTAGCTTAGTGGTTAAGGCATTGGACTTTGTCTCTGAAGATCGTGAGTTCAAATCCTAGCCTCACCAAGCGGCCACTCCTTGTCCCCTGAGCAAGGCCCTTAAGACCATAACTTGTCAGTTGTTTGAATGGAATAAATGTGTCACTCTGGATAAGAGTGCAAAAAGATCTTAAATGTAATGTTACATTCCAGAGAAAATCGCCACACATCAACTCTAGTCTGTATAATAGCTATTACTGTAGACCAGACTGTAGACCCCGAAGCTCTGGTCATGCCCCAGTACAGGGATCTGGAAGAGTTGTTACTGGGTTTCAAGAACGTTCTCCAGATATTGTCTGTAGATATGACACTATATTATCCTTCAAGAGCAGCTACCACTAACAGCCACAGCTAATAATTAATGAGTAAAACAAACATCCCTCAAAAGGTTCTTTAGTGGAAAAGGTTAAGAAAAAAATAAGGGATGGTGAGAACAGAGAGAGAGAGAGAGAGAGAGAGAGAGACAGCTCCTGGTGAGAAAAAAAAAGAAAGCAGTCTGTATCTGTTTAAACTGAGTTTTTTTAATGAAAGTCGCATAGAATAAAATAGAGATTTACATGGCAGAGGTAGAGCTGTTTTTATTCAATCGTTTTTCTTTTTTTTTTTGTTCTTCAAAGACGTATATGTGAAAGGGTCATGCGTAAACGGTCAAACAGCATTTAAGTAAATTGACGATTTGCTGTCTGTCTGAACCAAAGAAATGAAAGCGAACTCTCTGTATCATATTAAATTGTAAAAAAAAAAAAAACATCGGCCAAAGTTATGGAGATGTACGTCTAATATAATATAATATATTAGGGCTGTCAAAATGAAGGCGTTAAACCAAATTAATTTTAACTGCGATAATTTTATTAACGCGTGATTGATGCATTTCTGTTTGAACATTTTTATTAAAAAAAAATAAAAAAATAAATATACAAAAGGAAAAAATCAAAACCTTTAACGCAACACACATTTATCCACGATGTCCTTTCTTTACTCCGATATAAAAAAATTAATAATTAAAGATATTGGGCTTTTTTCCAGTCATCCCCAAACTATTACCCAATGATATAGGATGTGGAAGCATTAAACTTCAATTTAAACACAGAGACCCAGACCTGTTCATCAGATTTTGGAGTGTGCTTGTACAGAATTGTGCTCATTGAACTAGTTAGTAAAGTCAGAGACTGATGTAGGTAAAGTGAGGAGGCCTGGGGTGCCATCAGTGTGAAAAATTCCTCTCAAAGATGTTCAATAGAATTTGGAGCATTATAGCAGGAGATTCTCCACTCCAACCAATGGAAAGCAGATCTTTATGGAGCTCGCTTTGTGCACAGGGTTTGTATTGTCATGCTGGAACAGTTTGGGTCTGTATAACAGTGGCCTTAAACGTGGTGTTCATATGCTCAGAACTCTATAAACATACAGTGTGGCTGCCTCAGGCGAAAACCAAACTGGATTTAGAAGCTCCATACAGAAAAGAACCCAAACTCAGGAACCAAATAAACGACATCGTCTTGCCACCTTAAAAAGGTGGAGGTGGAAGCTCAGTGGTTAAGATGACGGACTTCTGATCAAAAGGTCGTGAGTTTAGATCCATGCTGAGACAGCGTTTTTTGGGGGGGTTTTTTGAGAAGCTTTTTGAAAACGCTCTCCAAAGTGGATAAAAGTGGACGCAGTGGAAAACGGAGGCATTTGAAAAACGATGAAGCGGCGTTTTCAAACAGCCGGAAAGTAAATAAACGGCAGGCAAAGACGTCTCACCTTTTGCACGCGCAGTAGAGAGGCGCAAGCGTTTTTAGATGTGTGAGCCAAGTGTGGCGTTTTTAAATGAAGTAGTGTAGACCTAGCCTTAATCTCAGCACCATTAAGCTTGGCTCCTTAACCCTCATCTGCTCAGTTGTATAAACGAGATTATTGTGAGTTGCTCTGGTTAAGCATGTCTGCCAAATGCCATAAATGTAAATGACGAACAGAAGTCGGAAAAAAATCCAATCTTTCCCGCACACATCCGATCCGGTCGTCTTCTTTCATTTTTTATTCGTTTTCAGCACTACGTTTCTGATTACGTAAACAGAAGGCATAATGGAAACCATTCCGGACCATTATACAGTGGAATACAATTAGAGCAATGACCCCCACGTTCCCCCCGTAGCCCAAAAGAAGCCATAGATCCTATCAGTTCCGTTAAGTGTGTGTGTGTGTCACATCGCGGTCAGCCTCAGACCTGCAGGTCAGCGAGAGCGTGTGAGCGTTAATGATGCGGCACGTTCTCTGGGCGCCAAACTCAAACATGTGCAGCAGGCCAGGCTCGGCTCGGCTTTGATCTGCCAGTGGAGAGCGGCCTATCAGATATGCTGCACTTATATTTATTTATCTGACTTCAGGGATTTTTTTTTTCCAGTTTTCTCTGAACCTCTGCCAGAGACCTTGTGGTAAACTTTCCTTCCCCCCACTTCATTCGGTAAACTCCTCTCGGCTCTGGAGCTGCTCAGCGTGTTTATCAAGGTTTTTTTTTTTTTTAATCTCCGTGTGCCGCGAAAACCCGGGTTCATGCAAATCTAAAAGTGTTTTATGGCCGGATTAGGCTGACTTTTGTCCTTTCTTTATGCCGACACAATCCGGTCCCTTTGCCAATATAGAGAGACAGATAGAGAAAAAAAAAGAGAGAAAAAAATTGGTTTGTGGTCAAAGTTTGCCAAACGAAAGAAAAAACAAAGGGGGTTTGCTGTGTGGTTCGCTGGCATGCGTCTCATTTCTCGAGTTTATGAACCATATGAGTAAGCCATGCTCCCTGGAGCTGGAGTCCACAGCGATATCCTTGTGTATCACGCTTTGGTTTATTGAGAACATATTCAACATCTGCATTCCGGTTTCCTCAAATCCAATTCCCATTCGCTTTTACTTTTAGGATCGCATGCTGTTTGTGAGTCGTGATTTTAGGCAAACGAACGTTAGAACATTGTCCTGGCAAAACATCATAATTCTTTTAGCTGTCAATTTTTTAGACACCATTTAGTGTGTCCAGGTTCTGATCCAAGACGTCCATGGTGTCCCGATGTCAAATATGGTCAGTGGAAGGATCAGGTCTTATTACAGTCTATGCATGTCTGGGACGAGTCTTTGAATCGAATCGGATGGAATCAAATTGCATTGAATCGAATTGAATGTGGGTCAGTGTGGTCCAACATGAATTGTCCGTTTTAACCTGTGTGTGTGTGCGTGTGTGTGTGTGTGTGTGTGTGTGTGTGTGTGTGTGTGTGTTAAAACATAACATAAAAACATAAAATACTGAAAAAACCCACACGGCATAAAACGCATAATACATTACATTCACAAATTGGATTAAAAGAAGAAAACACTAAATAAAGTTCTCTCTCTCTTTTTCTGTCTCTTTATCTCTCTCTCTCTTTTTATCTTTTTACCTCTCTCTTTTTTCTGTCTCTTTATCTCCCTGTTTCTCTCTCGATTTTTCTCTTTCTCCCCTTCTCTTATGTCTCTCTTTATTTCTTTATTTCTCATTCCCTCTCTCTCTCTCTGTTTCTTTCTCTCCATCTCTCTTTTTCTGTCTCTCTCTCTCTTTCTCTCTCTGTCTCTCTCTCAGAGGCGGCGGAGCAGGGCAGTAGTCCTCGCACCGGTATCGGCTCTGACCAAGAAGACAGTCGAGCCGCCACAATGGGTAAGATTACACACATTTTCTCACTCTTTCTTACACACACACACACAAACACACACACACACACACACACACACACACACGCACACACGCGCACACGTTTGTGTTTTTGCCATTTCAAGGCTCGTGTCTGGGTTTGATTGAAGCTGGAAATAAATTGCAGATTTCTATGAATTATGTAACAATAAGCCTGAGATTGATTTGACACCATGTGACTGAGTACTGGCCAAGTGTGTGTGTGTGTGTGTGTGTGTGTGTCCCAATGTGAGTGTTCTAAACTGTGTGTCCTGAATTCAGTGTCCTAACATGTGTCCTAAAGTGTGTGTTCTAATGTACTTTTTCTTTATTAAAGATCAATACTAAATATACAAGAGAAAATAAAACGTAAAAAATTAAAAATGTAAAAAAATTTCCTTCTTAGAAAAATTTACATTTTTATTGTTAAAATTGCGCACAAGAATATCTGTGAAAACGAAACCCATTTAGCGCATTTAATTGCCGTATTACATCAAAATGCGAATACAAATATATCAATTAAAATAATCATAAATCAAAATATTGAAAACAATTTCAAATGACTTAAAAAAAAGGTGTATGGTGTTTTGTTTATGTTTTGTTCTAAAAATGTAAAAACTTTGTCGTTTTCTTTGGCCTGAATCTTCTCCTCACCCTTCGCTGACTTTTTCCTCACAATTCTGACATTTTTTATGTGGTACGTCAGTAATAATGGTCCGTGGGGAAACACCGTGCTCCGTGTGTAGTTAAGTGGACTTAAGAGCCCTATTCTAAACCATGTGTCCTAAACTAGGTGTCATAATGTGCGTGTCCTCATAAATTGGTTTGCCCAAAGTGTGTGTCCTGCATTGTATGTCCATCCATGTGTGCCCTAACGTGTGTGTCCTGCACATTGTGTCTTAACATGTGTCATAATTTATGTTCTATCATTTGTGTCCTAAAGTGTGTGTCCTAATATGTGTCTTAAAGTGTGTGTCCTAAAGTGTATGTCTTAAATTGTGTTCTAAACTGTGTGTCTTAGAGTGTGTGTCCTAATGTGTAAGTGTGTGTCCTGAAGTGAGTGTTTTGAAGTGTGTCCCAATGACGTGTGCCATAGCATGTGTCCTAATGTGTGTCCCAATATGTGTTTCCTTACGTGTGTGTGTCCTTGCGTGTGTGTTTTCTAAAGTGTGTGTCCTATCGTGTGTTTGCTAACCTTCACAATCACTACAGCTCTCCTCTAACATGTACAAAAGAATTCTTTTCTGAGAAGTCCAATGATACCCATGCTACAATGCTAACAGTAGCATGTTTATGTCTAATATGTAATAACTTATTTTTTTGTATCCAGACAAAATCCACCCAGATTATTTGAATAGTCATAGTTTGCTTCCTCTTTTGTGTTTTGACTTGATTCTTGGTCAATGTACTCTGATCTAGGACCAGTATATATATATACAGTGCACATACGTTCTATGACCCTCACGAGTAACAAAAAATGGCGAGGTTTTGACTCATTTTGATGGTTCCTTTTTAAAGGGGAATTGTACATGTACTGTAGTGTAAACTAAACACACATTATGAATGACTTGTCATAATTGTTTTATTTACTACTTTAAATGAATAGTACAATAATAATTTTTTTTTTAATGTAATTTATTAGTACAATCTCTGTTTTGAACTATTTTTCACGAGTTACTCAGTCCGATTCCAAATGAAAAGTCACGAACTATCGAGTTTGTGAGTATCGAGGTTCCACTGGGAGACCCAAACCTGTTTTTGCACGAAAATTCAAACCCTGTGCACAAAACCAGCTCCATGAAGATCTACTTAACATGAGTTGGAGTGAAAGATCTTCTGCTATAGATCTATAAACCCTACCTTTGGGATGAAGTTTTCATGCTGACTGCACCCCAGGCCTCAACACCTCACCTACATCAGTAGCTTACTTCACTAACTGGTCGAATTTGTCACGAAATCTATTGGAACATCTCCCCAGAAGAGTGGTGCATGTTAAAATAGGGACTAAATGTGGAATGGAATGTTCATAAAGAGATACATACGTCTCTTATAGTCTTCCTCATAACATCTAAGGGAGTTTTTCCTTGCCACAGTCACCACGGCTGCTCATCAGGGATAAATGCACACCATTCACCTTGACTGTTGATTTCTGAAAAGCGCTTTGAGACAATGTCTGTTGTGAAAAGCGCTATAGAAATAAACTTGACTTGACTTGACTTGACTTATAGTCAGGTGTCCACAAACTTTTGCCTAAATAGTGTATATCTATATGTATATGTCAATGGATAGATGGATGGATGGATGGATAGATAGATAGATAGATAGATAGATAGATAGATAGATAGATAGATAGATAGATGGATGGATGGATGGATGGATGGATGGATGGATGGATGGATAGATAGATAGATAGATAGATGTTTTCTCACTACATGGTATAATAATCTAGTATAATGGAATTATACAGTAGAACCTATAGTGTTTTTAATAAGTGAATAGTATGTTGTTTTATTAATAGTATATTCTAGTATATTTTATTTATTTACATTTAACTCATCTGATATTGTATCAAATGTACAGTAAAAAAAAATATAGAGGACAAATATAGAAAATGCGAAACACTTGCGTCGTCGAACTGATTGTGGGAGCGTGGGCATGGGTGTGTGGATGTTTGAGAGCTGCAAAATCTGTGCAGTCTTTGCTTGTTCATGCATGTTTTCTGTGCCTCAGTGTGTGTGAGTGTGTGTGTGTGTGTGTGTGTGTGTGTGTGTGTGTGTGTGTGTGTGTGTGTGTGTGTGTGTGTGTGTGAACAATGCATTCATGTGTATGTGGTCAGGTGAATGTAGATGTGTAAAGCAAAAGGCCTACAGCGCAGCGCAGGTCTCTGAGCTCGTTTCCACACTGTACAAACATCCTGTTTACACAGCGCAACCTACATACAGCTCGGCTTTAACCTAGCAAACCCACACCCTTCCACACCTCTAACACAAACACACACACACACACCTCATACACACACATGTTTCCTGACCACACGAAACATGCTTGCTCATACTGAATTCAAGCAGCAGAAAAAAAAATTCTGTAGGTCTCGTCGAAAACCCGAAAGGTGGTTTTGTTTACGGAAGCTCACATAACACACGGGTCGAGTACGAGTACGCCCCGAGGCTGCATCATAAGACCAATTTTATTTGTGTACGTGTCATTTCATCCGAGTTCTTGATTCTCTTTTTCCCATTTTTTTTCTATCATCACGTGACATGCCGTCCTTCAGCGTTTACTAACCCTCCGTTAAGACGATCTGCGCCATCTGGGGGTTGAAATAAAGCCTTATTGCCCTGATCAAGCAGATATGATTAACCCTGCAGTTAACTGCACATTAAGAGAAACATGAATTACAAACACAAACATTGAAAAAAAATGAACTCAAAGATTTTGTACTAAAAAAACCCGACCTCCGAATTCATTATCAATGTTTGCTTTTCATTTCAAAAAGTGTATTGTCAAAATTATTGGCACCTCGTTGTCACCCAAACCTCTTTCACTTCTCTTATAACGCCAGGTTTTTTTCTCTCATGAAGACTTTTCTGTATTGAAAAAAAGTTTATAACTGTTGCAAACCACTGACACTGTTATAAAATCTATTTATATAAAGTGATTCAAAGTTGCAAGAGCAAAAAGGTCTACTGTGTCGAACGATTGGATGAGTGCAGTCAGCGTTTCAATTCATCATGTTCAGTAGAGTTGAGGTCAGAGCTCTATAGAGCTCTATAGCATGAGATCTTAGTCATAGTCATGCTGGAACAGGATTGGGTCTTCTTGTTCAAAGGGAAATTTTCATGCTGGAGCATCCAAAGACATTCTATACAACCGTGTGCCTCCAACTTTGTGGTATTAGTTTGGGAAAGAACTACATATGGTTGGAAAAGTTAGGCGTCTCAGTAGTTTGGTCCATATATTGTATATACAGGCATGGTAGTCATAGAAAACACAATCAGGGCTTTGGACATATCTATAATGTTTCCCAAGTCTGGGACATTTGTTAGGAAATACTATCATGTACAAATCACTTCTCTCAAAAATGCAGAGAAGATGCACAAATGTTTATATAAAAATATTCAGATCAACCTTTAGAACACAAAATGCACTGGCCACTTGGCCACAAAAAGATATAGATGTGCACAACAAGGTGGATTTGTTCTCCTTTTTACAGCTTGGGATCCAGAATTGGTGACTAAATGAATTCCCAGGGTTTTAGCAAAAAAAAACAGATTCCGAATGCTTAATGGCCGGTATACGTTGTATGATTTTGGGCCGTCCCTGATAAAAGATAACCAACATGAAACGATTGTGCCGGCTTTTTTTGGTCATTTCTCCTAAACGGTGGTCGTACGTGGGACTGTAAGAGTAGTTCAAAGATGGTTTAAGGATACAGTAGCCAAACAAAGAACAAAAATGTTCTTACAGTGTTGGAAATTTAGGAGGACCATCTCTTTGGTGCAACGACCTGCGTATAGTGACCAGCCAATATAAATGCACCATGAAACGGCGTGTCGATCGACCCAAAATGGCGCTAATACTTAAATACTATGGAGAAGAAGCAGGAGCATCAGGAGCTTTCTTCGTAGGCATGGGGACAAACAATTTCAATTCGTCCAAACGAGACACTGCTAATAAAATCTACACAAACATTTTTTAAATATTATTTTTTGCTGACTAGCAGAAATTTCAACTGACCAAATGAATTTTATTTTTTCAATTATTATTTAAAAAAACTTCATAAATGACAGAAGTCAGACGTAAGTGTACATTGTTTTACATTGTGTGACACTTTTTTACATTTTTTATAAAAGGCATGTTTGCATTGCAGAGGCCTACAATTTTTTTTCTTCTCAGAATATCAGCAAATTCATGTGTTGGGGTGCTAATAGTTTTGAAAGCAAAGTTTTTTAAATATAACTCCTTGTGTCAATATACCATGCAGAACAATTTTATTCACGTTTGCTCGTCTGCACGAAGGGCAGTAATAATTCCGGAGCTGACGACAGTACAGTGTTTTAATTGTTGTGGCTCAGGGCTAGTTTTTTTTTTAAATCTGTGTAGCTGTTGGGGAAAAATGTATAACAATCGTCATGTTTTGTGTGTGTGTGTGTGTGTGTGTGTGTGTGTGTGTGTGTGTGTGTGTGTGATGATAGTGACATATTCATTTTTTGGTTAAAAAAAAAAACACTAGCTGATTGTTCCGTGTTTCCATTTTCCTCTTTCGCAGATGGACCCGAGTTTCAGGAGAGCTTCATAACCTCGGGAGTGTTCAACGTGACTGAACTGGTACAAGTATCCAGAAGTGAGCAGCTCAATGGTTTATTCTTAGAAACAGAACGTTTTTGGTTGTCATTCATGAATGAACATATGGAATTGCACAAATCTGACTTTATTTCTCGCAATTGTGACTTTATTTCTTGCAATTCCGACTTTATCTCTAGGAAATCTGACGTTATTTCTCACAATTCCACTTAATTTCTCACAGTTACAATTTTTGTTTTCCTCACAATTTAGACTATATTTCTTACAGTTCTGACTTAGTTTCTCGCAAAGTCGACTTTATTTCTCACAATTCCGACTTTTTTTCTCAGAATTCTGACTTAATTTTTTACAATTACGACCATATTTCTTACAATTCAGATTTTTTTTTCTTGCAATTCTGACCTTTTTTAGCCAGCATCAACACTCTCTGAATTGCCAGAAATCTTAACACATTGAGAATAAAATAGGCTACAAACAAAAGTTCGATCTGTTAAACAAGAGAATAGATAAAATCATAGAGGATTATTTTAGGTTTGGTTTCACAAACAGACGCAGCCATTGTAGCATGAGCTCCTGTCTGCTATGTACAAGTGCTGCATTGTAACATTAAAGCAGGAGCAGAATTGATAGCTCAATTGGTTGTTACCTCATGGTTGTTAGAAGAGAATTCAGAATTGTGAGAAGTTATGTCAGAATTGCGAGAAACAAGTCGAAATTGTGATAAATAAAATCAGAATTGACAGAAACAAAGTTAGAATTACGAAAAATGAAGTCAGAATTGACAGAAATAAAGTTGGAATTGCGAGAAATTAAGTCATAATTGTGAGAAATAAAGTCGGAATTGCAAGTACCGTATTTTTCAGACTATAAGCCGCTACTTTTTTCCCACATTTTGAACCCTGTGGCTTAAACAGCGAAGCGGCTTATTTATAAATTTTTCCTGGGTTTTTCCCGGTTTCACAAACTTCAAGCCAAAAAACTGAACCCCATAACATTACATCAATGAAATTTCCGAACGGAATTGAAAAAACGCACCTCAACTGTGTTCTGGGCTGCACGGCTTTCGGGAGAAAAACTTTTTTTTTTAACGCACGACGATGCCAAAAGATAAACTCCTGAGAGAAATAGTTGTGGAAGGAAGGAGGAAGACAGTGAACAATGACTTTCTTGGTAGGCTACTGTTTAGATACAAGCCGTTGTAACGTGTTGAGTCTGGGTGAAGGGAGAGTTTGCTAACTCTAGTTACAACAGAAATCATATAAGCACAGACAGGTTTCCAAAACTCGTGCTTTTTTATTTTTCTTGGCAACAGCGTTACGGGTTAGTCAAAGAAACTTAGAAATAAGCATCAGAAAATAATAAGGACATATTCCTCGGTCTTGCACACATGCAGTAATAGAAAAATGTGGCGGCAGGCCGTTCCCAAAATGCCGCTCTGCTCTTAAAGGAGCCACAACATATTTCACCCGTTACACCATGTAACAGACACTGTCTTTCGTTAAAGCCTGTGTAAAGTTCATTAGTTTCAGTGTAGACAAGTGCGGCTTATTTATGTTCAAAATAAAAATCGTACTCAAATTCAGTGGCTGCGGCTTATATATGGGTGCGCTTTATAGTCCGGGAATTACGGTAATGAAGTAAAAATTTACGAGAAACAAAGTTACATTTTGGAGAAAAAAAGTAAAAATTGCAAAAAAATTAAGTCAGAATTTAAAGAAAAATAGTCGTAATTGCGAGAAAAAATGAAGAACCTTCTTTTTTTATGTGGAGTGAATGGGCTTCGTTATAAACATGAAGCTGAAACCTGGGAGGAATTAAAGTGCTAAGAAAGTTTTGAAAATGAAAAAAGACACGATTATATTGAGGGGAAGATAGTGAGGTTCTGAGTTGCTGATGTATACGACGTCTCGGATGTGTTTGACGTCATCAAGCCTGAAGTTTAGGCACGAAAGAAAGATATCAACTAAAGAATTGGGACACCTGAGTTCTTCAGCCATATGTGAAACCATTTTTGTTACCACAAACTTGTGAGGCACACAATTGTATAGGACGTCTTTGGATGCAGTAGCATGAAATTCTCCCTTCACATGAACTAGTAGACACATGACAATGCCCGTCGAATGGTCTGCTCTAGAGCTCTGACCTCAACACCTTTGGAGAGAAACCTCATGTAGCCACAAATTAAATTTCTACTTCATTTCTTTACACAACTAAGAGCAAGCAGTGGAGTGTGTATTCACGGTTTTGCCGGATGTTGGAACACGTGTGAGATTTTATCCCCAAAGAGCTTGAACACAGGTCTGTCACTCGCTTCTAATTAGAGTTGATGTTTCTCCCAGCTGGGAGCGCCCTGTTCATCCACCAAATCTCTGCACAGCTGTGATATCCCCATGTGTGTGTTTGTGTGTGTTTGTGTGTGTGTGTGTGTGTGTGTGTGTGTGTGTGTGTGTGTGTGTGTGTGTGTGTGTGTGGACAGTAATTTAGCTCACATTACTGCAGTGCTCAGCTAAAGTGCTGGAATGGCCTCGAATGCCTAAACATAAGCCGTCCAGGACTTTCCACCTGTACAATCGCTTTTACACTCAACACAATTACCTGCTGTTTCTACGATTTATGTGTACAGATGAGATACTGTAAGATGAAGTTAATGAATAAGTGAACGAGTGAATGAATGAATCTGACCGAGTGAGTGAGTATGTGAGAAAGTGAGTGGGTGAGTAAATGAGTGAGTATGTGAGAGTGAGTGAGTATGTGAGAGAGCAAGTGGGTAAATGAATGAATGACTGAATGGGTCTGTGAAAGAGTGAGTCTGAGTTAGTCTGTGATAGAGTAAGTGGGTGAATGAATGAATGAATGAATGAATGAATGAATGAATGAGTCTAAAAGAGTGAGTATGTGAGTGAGTGAGTGAGTGAGTGAGTGAGTGAGTGAGTGAGTGAGTGAGTGAGTGAAAGAGTAAGTGCATGAATGAATGAATGAATGAATGAATGAATGGGTCCATGAGAGAGTGAGTCTGAGTTAGTCTGTGAAATAGTAAGTGGGTGAATGAATGAATGAATGAATGAATGAGTCTAAAAGAGTGAGTCAGTGAGAAAGTGAGTGAGTGAGTGAAAGAGTAAGTGAATGAATGAATAAATGAGTCTGTGAGAGAGTGAGTCTGAGTTAGTCTGTGAAAGAGTAAGTGAGTGAGTGAGTGAGTGAGTGAAAGAGTAAGTGAATGAATGAATGGGTCTGTGAGAGAGTGAGTCTGAGTTAGTCTGTGAAAGAGTAAGTGGGTGAATGAATGAAAGAGTAAGTCTGAGAGAGTGCGTCTGAATGAGTGAGTGAGTGAGTGAGTGAGTGAGTTAAAGAGTAAGTGGGTGAATGAATGAATGAGTGAGTGTGTCTGAGAGAGTGAGTCAGTGAAAGAATGAGTGGGTAAGTGAATGAGTGAGAATGAGAGAGAGTAAGTATGTGAGAGAGTGAGTGGATGAGTGAATAAGTAAGTCTGAGAAAGTGAGTGGGTCTGGGAAAGAGTAAGTGGGTGAATTAATGATTGAGTCTGAGAGAGTGAGTCTGTGAGAGAGTGAGAAAGTCTGTAAGACATTGAGTGAGTCTGAGAGAGTGAGTGGGTGAGGAAATGAATAAGTCTGTGAGAGTGAGTGAGTCTGTGAGAGTGAGTGAGTCTGAGAGAGTAATTAAATTAGTCTGTGTAAGAGTAAGAAAGGGTAAGTAAGAGTAAGGGTGAATGAATGAGTGAGTCTAATGAGTCAGTCTGTGAGAGAGTACGTCTGTGAGAGAGTGAGTGAGTCTGAGAGAGTGAGTGAATGAGTCATTGAGTGTTTTGTTTTGGATTGCTGTAGTGTTTGTTGTATGAATGGTGATGGATGGATGGATGGATGGATGGATAAGTAAATGAAGGATAAAATTAAACAATAAACCATTCAATAAGCAGTTATAATGCAGGCTGATCTGATCTCCCCATCTCACACTTGTCAGCTGCACCACTCTCCTGAACAGCTCATCTCTCTTTTTCAGAATAGATTCATGTTTCCAACAAAACAATAACAATCAATCATCCTCATATTAAACTGCGGTAGATTAAAGACACCTAGCCCTGAGATTTCAAGTTGTCAGTGCATGAAACCTCATTTTTCACACACATTACTCGCTTTTTTATTAATGAATTACGTTCTGGCATGTTCAGGAATCCGTGCAGGAGTCAGACTGACTGAACCCAAGGCCGAGTATGCGCTAAACCCCTCCCCCTGATTTCATTGTCTTTGGAGCGAATCTGACATTTGTGCTGACTTTCAGAGCCGTCTGTAATTATACAGACTACTGATTCTCATTATGTTCTCATGGGAGGATTTAATCTGCATAACGAGTCTGTTTGTGTAATATGTGAATCTCCCAATGAGGCCATAATGAAATCATCGAGACCCACACAGGGGACGTGTAAAGAAGAATACTCCTCAAAAACTACGTATCTAGCATCAGTGAGATGACCAATCACCATTTATGAGTCTATGAGTAAGTGAATTAGTGAGTGGGTGAGTGAGCGAGTTTATGAGTGTGTGAGTTTATAAGTAAATGAGTGGGTTGAGTGAGTGAGTGAGTGAGTGAGTGAGTGAGTGAGTGAGTGAGTGAGTGAGTGAGTGAGTGAGTTTATGAATGAGTGAGTTTATGAGTGAGTAAGTGAGTTTATAAGTGAGTGAGTGGGTATGAGTGAGTGAGTGAGTGAGTGAGTGAGTGAGTGAGTAAGTGAATGAGTTTATGAGTGAGTGAGTGAGTTTATGAGTGAGTGAGTGAGTGAGTGAGTGAGTTTACGAGTAAGTGAGTGAGTTTATAAGTGAGTGAGTGGGTATGAGTGAGTAAGTGACTGAGTGAGTGAGTGAGTTTATGAGTGAGTGAGTTTATGAGTAAGTGAGTGAGTGAGTGAGTGAGTGAGTGAGTGAGTGAGTGAGTGAGTAAATGAGTAAATGGGTATGAGTGAGTGTGAGTTTATAAGTGAGCAAGTGGGTATGAGTGAGTGAGTGAGTTTATAAGTGAGTGAGTGGGTATGAGTGAGTGAGTGAGTGAGTGAGTGAGTTTATGAGTGAGTGAGTAAGTGAGTGAGTTTATGAGTGAATGGGTTTATGAGTGAGTGAGTGAGTTTATGAGTGAGTGAGTTTATGAGTGAGTGAGTGAGTTTATGAGTGAGTGAGTGAGTGAGTGAGTGAGTTTACGAGTAAGTGAGTGAGTTTATAAGTAAATGAGTGGGTATGAGTGAGTGAGTGAGTGAGTGAGTTTATAAGTGAGCAAGTGGGTATGAGTGAGTGAGTGAGTTTATAAGTGAGTGAGTGGGTATGAGTGAGTGAGTTTATAAGTGAGTGAGTTTATGAGTAAGTGAGTGAGTGAGTGAGTAAATGAGTAAATGGGTATGAGTGAGTGAGTGAGTTTATAAGTGAGCAAGTGGGTATGAGTGAGTGAGTGAGTTTATAAGTGAGTGAGTGGGTATGAGTGAGTGAGTTTATAAGTGAGTGAGTTTATGAGTAAGTGAGTGAGTGAGTGAGTAAATGAGTAAATGGGTATGAGTGAGTGAGTGAGTTTATAAGTGAGCAAGTGGGTATGAGTGAGTGAGTGAGTTTATAAGTGAGTGAGTGGGTATGAGTGAGTGAGTTTATGAATAAGTGAGATAATGAGTGAGTTTATGAGTGATTGAGTGGGTGAGTAAATGGGTATGAGTGAGTGAGTGAGTTTATAAGTGAGCAAGTGGGTATGAGTGAGTGAGTGAGTTTATAAGTGAGTGAGTGGGTATGAGTGAGTGAGTTTATGAGTGAGTGAGTGATTGAGTGGGTGAGTAAGTGGGTATGAATGAGTAGGTGAGTGAGTTTATAAGTGAGTGAGTAAGTTTATAAGTGAGTGAGTGGGTATGAGTGAGTGAGTAAATGAGTTTATAAGTGAGTGAGTGGGTATGAGTGAGTGAGTTTATAAATGAGTGAGTGGGTATGAGTAAGTGAGTGAGTTTATAAGTGAGTGAGTGAGTTTATAAGTGAGTGAGATTATGAGTGAGTGAGTGAGTGAGTGAGTGAGTGAGTGAGTAAGTGAGTTTATAAGAAAAAAAATTAGTTAGTGAGTAGGTGAGTTTATGAGTGAGTGAGTGAGTAGGTAAGTGAGTTTATAAGTAAGTTTGTGAGTGAGTGAGTTTATGAGTGAGTGGGTAAGTTTGTGAGTGAGTGAGTGAGTGAGTGAGTGAGTGAGTGAGTGAGTAAATGAGTGAGTGAGTGAGTGAGTGGGTAAGTAAGTTTATGAGTGAGTGAGTTTATGAGTGAGTGAGTAAGTCGGGAAGTGAGTTTATGAGTGAGTAGGTATGAGTAAATGAGTTTATGAGTAAATGAGTTTGAGTGAATGAGTGAGTTTATGAATGACTGAATGACCGAGTAAGTGAGGGTGAGAGTTAATAAATGAGAGAGTGAGCGAATAATTGAACAAGTCAGTGTGTGAGTGAGAGTAAATGGGTGAGTCTGTGAAAGTAAGTGTGAGTGGGTGAGTGAGTGAGTTTATAAGTGAGTAAATAAGTAAATCTGTAAATGGGTGATTATAAATTAGTGAGTCTTTGTGAATGAGTGAGAGAGTCTGTGAGTGAATGTTGGTCTGTAAGTATGTTTTATTCATTTATTGATATTTTCATTTATTTACATTGTATTTATTTAAGCATTTAAGAGCTTCTCATAGTGACATAACATAATAGAATGGGTGAAATCAAATCAAATCAAATGAGTGAATGAGCTTCACAGTTTTCACTTGAACACAACCCCTTACAAGCTCTTGTCCAGCACTGTTTTATATTAAAGCTCCTTTGCTGTAGTGTCTGTACACCTGTTGTGTAAAGCAGCACAGCGTCTAACTGCAGCCTCGTCCCCTGAGACTCTGTCCAACCCATTAAAGAGCCGTGTATACCGCAGTACCTCTCTTCAGTGCTGTAAATCACAGCCCACCGCTAGCCTTTATGCTTGTGTACTGTATCTCTGCGATCGGTCATCATTCAGCACGATTCATAATTCAGCCTGGAACCAGAAATAAAACTGAGCACAGGTTAAAGTTAATCTGAAACCACACGGTTTTACTCACACTGCCTATTTTATGGTTATCAAGACTGAATAAACTCTTAAATAATATTTAAAAAAGGATAAAATGCTTTGCTGCTAATCTTGACCAGCTAGCAAACCAGCTAGCAAATGTTTTTTTTTTTTTGCTAGCTAGTTAGTTAACAGACACTTTCTTGATCAGATTGAGGACCTTTACAATATATTCAGAAATGTAATTCTCACTGCCGGTGCAAGCCAGCTGCTTAACTTAAGCTAACCTGGCAGGATATTTGTGAGGAAATGACCTGACAGGAACATTTTCGATGAAATTCTGAGCGTTTTAATGATATCTACAGCATTAGCTAGCTAGCTAACGCAAGATTATTCTTGGTGTTGTCTTTGTAAACGTTCAAAGTCGTCGTTGCTGATTGTTGCTAATTAATTAACATTAATATGTCGATATTCCTGTAAATGAAGGGGAAAAAATTTTACCCGATTTATTTACTGTTGTAAATAAAAAAATATCAGATTTTTAAAAACTTTTATTGTCTTTTTTTTATTCGTTTATAGCACCGGTGGTGACGGGAACCGGGCCGAACTTCTCTCTGGGCGAGCTGCAGGGACACCTGGCTTACGATCTGAACCCCACAGGCGTGACCATGAGGAGAACCTTACCCAGCACATCCTCCAGCGGGTTAGTACACACACACACACACACACACACACACACACACACACATCTCATTAATACAATAGAGCAGTTAGGGGTTAAGGGCCTCGCCCAAGTACCCAACAGTGGCTTTTTGGCTTGTTGGGATTTAAACTCACAACCTTCTGATCAGACATCCAACATCTTAAACACAGAGTCACCACTTGCCTAGCAGTGGTCAGATTTGAACCAGGATGGCCTTCAACAGAGACTGTGATGCTACCAACCACACACGCACATTACATTAATGCCCAATAAAGCATGATACAATAGTAAAAATCGTAAAATAAATTTATAAATCAGTTTTAATCACTATTAAAGTTAGACAGCGTGAATAATAAGAGACTATATGGCCATAAGTTTGTGGACACTTGTGCATAAGATTTGCTTTTTGAACATCTTAGTCTTACTATACTCTGTTATAGTAAGCTCCTATGATGTTCCTTTGAATAACCTCCTAGATGTTTCACTAGATTTTGTTGAGATTAGAGCTCATTTATCCACAAGAGTGTTAGTAAAGTCATGTACCGATTTACATTTTACATTTACATTTAGGGCATTTTGGCAGACTCCCTTTATCTGGAGCGAATTGTTTCATTTATACGATGGAGCAGTTGAGGGTTAAGGGCCCTGCTAAGAGTCCCAGCAGTGGCATCTTAGTGGTGGTGGGATTTGATCTCAACACTTTCTGAGTTGGTAGATGTTCGTGAGGTGGCCTCGAGGTGATAGCAAGAGATCTTTCACTCCAACTCATGGAAAGTACATCTTCATGGAGCTGGCTTTGTCTGCATTGTCATGCGGGAACAGATTTGGGTCTTAAAGCAGTTTTGGACTGTTAAGAAGTAAATGTCATTCGTTATTGTACTTTAGTAGCTTTTATTTGTATTTCTGTACTTTACTGAAGTATATCCATTCGGGGAGACTTTTACTTTGTAATTTCGCTAAATCAAAGTCAAATATCTTTTTACTCAACTACATTTTGTAAAACCAGTTGTTCCTTTTTATTAATTGATTTTATTATATATATTTTATTATTTTTTTATTTAGTTTAAAAGAAGGTTTTGGGCTCATGATCATTTTTATAGAAATCAATCAGTTTTTGACTCATTAATATCATTTTAATAAAAGATCGTTGTCCTAAGTGTAACATTCAAGTCTTTTTATTTGATTAATGAGTTGACAAAAAAGTCGTGACAAAAATGATAATAGGAACATTATAGCCGTAATAAATTGTAGTACTTTGGATACTTAAGTACATTTGAAGGCAGATACTTTTGTACTTTTACTAAGTAAAAGTTTAAACCTAACATTTTTACTGGAGTCACTTTTTACCTCATGCATCTCTGCTTTTACTCAAGTTCATTGTGTTCTTCATCCACCACTGGTTCAAAGAGAATATTTCATGCTGCTGCATCCAAAGACACCCTTTACAATTGTTTGCTATCAGGTTTGTGGTAACAGTTTTGGGGAAGAACCTCATATGGCTGGAAATGTCAAGTCCCTGAACTTGTCCATGTAGTGTATATTCGAATTAGCTTGCAGTTCTTTCTTCAGCTCTTCCTGAAATGTAAGTTTTTCCAGCTTGACTTTCGATTGGTGATTGATTTATCGCTGAATCGATTTCCTGTTAGCTTGAAGTTTAAATCTGAAACCGCGGGCTGTTTGAAGCACCGCTCTGCGCGAATAACTTTCCAAAGCGGCATCTGCAGCGCTTCATGTGCTCCAGTTATTGCACGTAATCTTTCATATTCCAGCCCTGTTGATAGAAAGCTGTTAACCGGCTGCGTTCTGGAATTCACATATTTATAGCACAGTGCTGCCGAATGCTTGATTTTGATTGGCCAGGAGATGAACTAATACAGGAGCTCCTGAGCTTGAAGTCTTGGCTTCCTTTGTTTTCTTATATGCGTTTGTGTTTACTTTCTGAAATAAGATGTTTGTGATCAGATTCATGCAGAAAATGTGTGTGTGTGTGTGTGTGTGTGTGTGTGTGTGTGTGTGTGTGTGTGCGTGTGTGTGTGTGTGTAAGTGCAATGTATGAATGCAATTTCATGAATTGAAAAATTGTGACCAGATGAAACGTACGGTGTGTGTGTGTGTGTGCGTGTGTCTGTGTGCATGAACACTTTTGTCATAATATGACCTGACAAATCATCCTATGTGTGTTGTGTGTGTGTGTGTGTGTGTGTGTGCTTGAATGCTTTTGTCATGTTGTGACCTGATAAAACAGTATGTATGTGAGTGTGTGTGCATGAAGGCTTTTGTCATATTGTGCCCCAGTGTGTGTGTGTGTGTGTGTGTGTGTGTGTGTGTGTGTGTGTGTGTGTGTGGGTGTGTGTGTGTGTGTGTGTGCGCGAGCACAAATCATTTTGTCATACTGTGACCTGAGATGCACTGTGTGTGTGTGTGTGTGTGTGTGTGTGTGTGTGTGTGTGTGTGTGTGTGTGTGTGTGTGTGTGTGTGTGTGTGTGTGTGTGTGTGTGAGGGAATAATTTTGTCATAGTGTGTAAGTAAGTTTGTCAAAGTGACATTAGTAAATGCGTGTGTGTGTGTGTGTGTGTGTGTGTGTGTGTGTGTGTGTGTGTGTGTGTTTGTGTTTGACAGCACCCCTCTGGGCTCAGTGATTTATCTTTTCTCCTTCACTGTCCTGCTAGATTTGATGAATGCTCTTCTTTTTTATTTCAATAACCGCACTTCTGAGTTCAGACAAAGTAAACTTTTTGCCGAGTTGCAGCTTCTTTTTAATTACCAGTAATCTGTGTGTGTGTGTGTGTGTGTGTGTGTGTGTGTGTGTGTGTGTGTGTGTGTGTGTGTGTGTGTGTGTGTTTGTGTGTGTGTATGTGTATGTGTTAGAGAGAGAGAGAAAGAGAGAGCGTGTATTTGTGTATACATGCATGTGTGTATGTGTGTGTAAATGTGTGTACGTATTTGTGTGTTGTGTGTGTTTGTATGTGTGAGTACATGTGCGTATGTGTGTGTCTCGTCTGTGTTGTCTTACCAGTGTTGTCTCAGTTGTGTTATCTTGGCCGTGATCTCTCACTTATGTTTTCTTGTCTGTGTTGTCTTGCCTGTGCTGTCTCGCTTATGTTATCTCATTTGTGTTGTCTTGCTTTTCTTGTCTCAGCTGTGTGGTCTCATCTGTATTGTCTCTTTTGCATTGTCTCGCTTGTGTTGTCTCGCTTGTGTTGTCTCGCTTGTGTAGTCTTTGCTGTGTTGTTTTGCTTAGGTTGTTTTGTCTGTGCTGTCTCGGCTGAGTAGTCTCGGTCATTTTGTCTCGGTTTTGTTGCCTTGCCTGTGTTGTCCTGCTTCTGTTTTCTCGTCTGTGATTTCTTTGCCATGTTGTCTTGTTTTTGCTGTGATGTCAGTTTTGTCTGTTGTTTTGTCTGTATTGTCTCGTTTGTGTTGTCTTCCTTGGGATGTCGAACCTGTATTGTCTGTCATGTTGTCTCTGCCATCATGTCTGAACTGTGTTGCCTTGGCCGAATTGTTTCACCTGTATTGTCTCGTCTGAGTTTTTTTGGCTATACTGTCTCAAACATGTCGTCTCACTTGTATTGTTTTGTTTGAATTTTCTTGCCTGTGTTGTCCTGACCATGTTGTCTCATCTATATTGTCTCACCTGTATTGTCTTGTCTGTATTGTCTCGTCTGTATTTTCTGTAATCTCGACCATGTTGTCATGGCTGTGTTGTCCTGTCTGTATTGTCTCGTCTGTATTGCCTGGTCTGTGTTGTTCTGGCTGTGTTGTCCTGTCTGTATTGTCTCGGTTGTGTTGTCTCATCTGCGTTGTCCTGTCTGTATTGTCTCATCTGTATTGTCTAGTATGTGTTGTTTTGGTTGTGTTGTCCAGTCTGTATTGTCTTGTCTGTGCTGTCCTGTCTGTATTGTCTCGTCTGTATTGTCTTGGCTCTGTTGTTCTGTCCGAATTGTCTAGTCTGTTTTGTCTCATCTGTGTTGTCCTGTCTGTATTGTCTAGTCTGTATTGTCTTGTCTGTGTTGTCTTAGCTCTTTTGTTCTGTCAAAAATGTCTAGTCTGTATTGTCTCATTTGTGTTGTTTTGGCTGTGTTGTCCTGTCTGTATTGTCTCATCTGTATTCTCCTGTCTGTGTTGTATAGTCTGTGTTGTTTTGGCTGTGTTGTCCCATCTGTATTGTCTTGTATGTGTTGTCCTGGCTGTATTGTCTTGTCTGTATTGTATTGTCTCATCTGTATTGTCTCGTCTGTGTTGTCCTGTCTGTATTGTCTCATCTGCATTGTCCTGTCTGTATTGTCTAGTCTGTGTTGTCTTGTCTGTGTTGTTTTGGCTGTGTTGTTCTGTCTTTATTGTCTTGTATGTGTTGTCCTGTCTGTACTGTCTCGTCTGTATTGTATTGTCTCATCTGTATTGTCTCGTCTTTGTTGTCTCGACCATGTTGTCTGAATTCTCTGGGCAGTCTTGTATCGACCCTTACCTGCTAAACCGTCTGTGTGCTTGTCTCCTGCAGGAGTAAAAGGCAGAAGTCCAGCTCTGTGGAGGGAGACATCGACACCAGCCCCGGGGGTGAATACTACACCTCACCCAACTCTCCCGCGAGCAGCTCCCGACACTGGCAGGACGAGATGGAAGGAGGTTTGAGCCATTCTGTAACATTAATCACAGATTTTTACATGAGCTTTATACACAACCCTTCACACTCTTCACTTAGGAACCTTGAGTTTAATAAGATAATTATACAATCACAGCATGTGTGTGTGTGTGTGTGTGTGTGTGTGTGTGTGTGTGTGTGTGTGTGTGTGTGAAAATGCAGTGTAAGCAGAGCTAAAACACCTGGGCAGGCCGAACCTGGCTGCAGGAAAACTGGGTCACACGGTGGTTATATAAACCGAACTGCGAGCTACTTTAGGAGCGTGGGCGCACGGGTGTGTATGTGTTTGTGTGTGTGTGTGTGTGTGTGTGTGTGTGTGTGTGTGTGTGTGTGTGTGTGTGTGTGTGTGTGTGTGTGTCTGTGTGTGTGCGTGCTCTCTCCTACATGTGGTTAAAATATAGTTGTGGCGGCTGTAACATAATGTTTGCAGTGTAATCAGAGTGTTTTATGTTTTTTCCTGGTGAATAAATTACATTTTAAATGATTATAAAGATACTAAAGCGACTCAGACAAAGCTGACGCTTTCAAGGTGTTTTGCTGGAAGAGAGTCGGATGTTCTCCTGTTGTTGTGGCCCTTAAGGAATATTAGTGTTTTCAGATAGGAGTTTTACACACACACACACACACACACACACGCACACACACACACACACGCACACACACACACACACACACACACACACACTATTAAATATTTAATTAATATTAAACTCCAGACGATTCTGAAAATTCTGTCAGATATGTATTATTATTATTATTATTATTATTATTATTATTATTATTATTATTATTAAAGCTATTATTAGCACTAAAGTTTGGAAAGCACCAAAGTTGATTTTTCTTATTTTCAACATTGTACCTTAATACTGAAAAACGAAATAATAGAGAGAAAAAAACGGAATTATATACTAAACAAAACCTTGTTAAATAACCCAGAATATATTTAATATTTTTTATTTCACCTGGAATGATTTTTTTAACAATCATAAGGAGTTCACAAAAGTGTTGAGTGCTTGTTGGCTGCTTCTCTTTCACTCTTTGGGCCAATTTAAATCCAAACCATTCTGAACCAGCTGGATTTAGATCGTGTGATTGTGGAGGCCAGGTCATCAGATGTAGCATGCCTCCACAAATAACTCTACTTCGTGAACAAAAAGCTCTTACGAGCTCCTCGAAGTGTGTTTGGAGTCATTGTCGGGTTGGAAAACAAATCATGGTGAAACTAATTGCAAACCAGACAGGATAGCATGTCCCTGCAAAATGCTGTGGTAGCCATGCTGGTTAAATGTACAGTCAATTTAGACTAAATCACCAACATTGTCAACAGCAACGCACACCCATACCATTACACCGCCTCCTCCATGCTTCACAGTGGGAACCATATGTTCAGAAACCAGTTGTTTACCATCTGAATGTCTAACAATGACACAGTGGTTGAAGCAAAAATCTCAAATTTTGCCTCATCAGATCAAAGGATAGTTTTTCAATGATCTATTATCCATTCCTTGTGTTCCTTGGCCCAAGCAAGTCTTTTTTTGCTTGTTGTTTCTTCTGAAGTAATCGTTTCTTTGCCGCAATTCGACCATGAAGGCCTGACTCGTGCAGTCTCCTCTGAACAGTTCATGTTCAAATATGTCTGCCATTTGAATTCTGTAAAACATTATGTAACCCATTGGTTTCTAAGACTGGTAGCTCTAATAAACTTATACTCTGCAGCAGAGGTAGCTCTTGGTCTTCTTTTATTGGGATGCTCCTCATAAGACCCTGTTTAATGATCAAATTTGACTTGGGGATGCATTTACAGTTCTTGACATTTTTTGGATTGACTGATCTTCATTTCTTAAGTAATTGTTTTTGCCATAATATGAATTTGTACAATTTTTGTCGTAGCACTAATAGGACTATTGACTCTGTACTCACACTTTTAAGACAACACTAGTCTGAAGCACATTAAGAAAGCAAGAAATGTCACAAATAAACACTAAAACAAAAAAAACGTTCCAGGTGAACGTACCTTGTGAATGTGATGAGAGAATACCATGAGTCTGCCAAGCTGTCATTAAAGCTAAATTTAGCTACTTTGGACAAGTTAAAACATAAACCCATATGCTGGGTTATTTAACACTTTTTTGTTTCCTAGATATCTCCATACATGTTTTTTTTATCCTTTGAATGTCTTATGTATAAATAATAAATAATAAAACACAATTAATAAGACATGAGGCAGCTCTTGGGGTGTTTGCTACATTTAGAGCTAACAGGCTCCTCACACCTCTGTGCCTAGACTGTTTTATTAAGAGCCCAGGTGGAAAGCTCAGTACTTAAAAGCTTGATGGATCCAATAAATATGTTGTTTGGAAAGCGTTCGTGAAATATGTTTTAAAGTTAAAGGTGTCCTTGGCTGTGGGCAGCTTTTTAGCTGTAGGTGATTAGCATTCTCTTAGCATCTAGACTCCGTCGTGGAATCGCAATTCGCTGGGACGTTGTGCATGAGAGCGGCCCCGCCCACCTGACTTCCTGTCTAGACAGCTTCAACCAGGTTTTTTTTTAATGTGCCTCCTTGGCTGATTGCTTTGAAACAAAGGGAGAATGAGAGAAGAGAAGTAGAGCAGACAGAGCAGCAGCTGGGCCGACACATGTCTCTCTCTCTTCAGAAACATCTGTATTAATGTGCAGTGTTTACGATTGCAGCAAGTTTGGAGTGTTGTTTTTTTTTTTTTTACACATTTATATACGATGTGGGGAGTTTGCTTCCTTAGTTTGGGATCAAAGAGGCAAGGCTAAAGATAGCTAACAAGTAAGGAACATGTATTATTACCAGTTTAGCCACAAAAGAATGTGCAGATAAATAATTTGTTTAGTTTGTTTATATACATAAAATCAAATAAATTAAAATACTATTCAACATTGCCATCAAACTTTACATACAAATCCGTCTTTGAACTCTAAGCCACGCCTCCAAAATCTGAAAAATAAATTTGAAATATATAATAATTCTCATTTTATTATCATCCTCAATTAACTCCACCTTTAAACTTTAAGCCACACCTCCGTAGTCTGAAATATAAAGTAAATTATCCTTTCAGTTTACCATAAAACTCCACATTCAAACTTTAGGCCACACCTACAGAGTCTGAGAAATTTGAAATATGAACTAGATTATTGTCTCAATCTATCAGACAACTCCGCTTTCGAACGTTAAGCCACGCCTCCAGATTCTTAAATATGAAGTAAATTATTCTCTCAATCTACCATACAACTCCGCCTTCAAACTTTAAGCCACGCCTTCTAAATCTGAAATAACAAATGATCATCTTAATTAACTATACAATCCTGCTTTCAGAATTTAGGCCACGCCTCTCAAGTCTGAAATATTAAGTCAATTATCCTTTCATTTTACCATACAACTCTGCCCGCCTTCAAACATTAGACGACACGCTTCAAGTATGAGAAATTTGAAATCTGAAAAGTAAATTATAATTTCAATTAACTACACGATTCCGCCTTCAAACTTTAGGCCACACCTCCGAAATTTAAAACTTGAAGTCTGAAATATGAACTGAATTATTGCTTTTATCTACCATACAACTCCGCCTTCAAACTTTACCCCATGCCTCCGGAGTCTGAGAAGTTTAAAATATGAACTAGATTATCGCCACAATCAACTATACGACTCCGCCTTCAAAACTTTAGGCCACACCTACTGACTCTAAAATAATAATTTAGCATCTCAATCAACTATACAATTCTGTCTTCAAACTTTAGGCCATGCCTCCCGAGTCTAAAATAATAAATCAATAATCTCAATTTACCATACAACCCCACCTTTAAACTTTAGGCCACACCTTCTAAATTTGAAAATTGTTTTGACAATTTGGCCACCATGTGATGTGTTGAATTTTAATGTTTGAGGTGTCATACAGTAAAGAAGCAAGCTTGATTTCATCTCAGCTGGTCCTGGTCCTGTCTTTGCTACAGCTCTGACCACTAACAATCAGGCAGAATTGGCACTGCCACACCCACATACAAACGCACTTACAATTCCTTTCCAAACCTCTATCAGTTTGTATTACAGGGTTACTTCAAGAGTGTGTCATGTGATGTGTGCGTCATAAAGACACACCCATTTCTTAGATTGCTGCGAGATATCCATTGTAAGGATAATATGCAAATACCAGCTTATGTACAGTGTTTAGCTATGCGGCACTATTTTATACTATATGTGACCTATGTTTTTGAGTCCACTGTTGGTGCATCTTAAGTCTCTCTCTCACTCACACACACACACACACACACACACACACACACACACACACACACACACTTCACTGGAAATCCACAGGGACACACAATTATCCCATACACACTGCAGTTCTCTGCAGCATCATAAAAATGTATGCACTTTTTCCCTTTTTTAATACACACTGTGCCACCCGGTGGTCAGTACTGCCACTACACCCAATGCTAACTGCTAATTTGTTCATTCTCTTTCTCTTTCTTTCTCTCTCTCTTTTTTACACACACCTTCATGGCATGTCGATCAGGTATCTCACCGGTAAAGAAGACTGAGATGGACAGTCCATCTCCTCAGGAGAGTTCTCCACGCCTTGGCAGCTTCACACAACACCACAGACCTGTCATTGCGGTGCACAGCGGTGAGCTTCACACACACACACACACACACACACACACACACACACACACACACACACACACATAAACACACACACACACAACACACACACACACACACACACACACACACACACACACAAATTCCTGCAGTACATGCTCAGAAGGCAGTAAAAGACTAACAGCAAACCCTACAAAATTTATTTACAAGTGTGCAGTGAAGGAATCCACTTTTTTGTGAAGAGCATGAAAACTTCCAGCCCCTAATTCCAGAAAGCCAACCGGAAGGGAGATGTGCTTCCACCAAGCTTTTAACATTTTATTCTTACTGTAGCAGAGAACCGAACTACAAGTTAGCTAATGTTAGTTGCTGATCACGTGCTTCCCTGAAATAAGAACAAAATAAGAAAAAATTTGAGCCTGATTTTTGCGACTTACAAGAACTCGCTGAGAACTTAGTACTCAGCTAAAAGTAATCTAGAAATTACCTTGAACATAGCTAAAAGTCACCTAGAACTGTCTTAGAACTCAGCTAAAGCTCACTTCCTTAGAACTCACCTAAAACTTACATAGAACTAAGATAAAACTCAAATAGAACTCACAGAGAACTCAAAAAAAGCTCACATAGGAATCACAACTCAACCTAGAAATCACCAAAAGCTCACGTAGAACTCACAAAAAACTCATTTAAAACTCACAGAAGATTAATCTCAAACTCATTTAAAATTCACCTAGGAATCACCTAAATCTCTCTTAAAATTTACAAGAACTCCTAAACCTAAAACGCACAGGGAACTGATATCAAACCAACCTAGAACTCACCAAGCACTCAGCTAAAACTCAGAGAACTCACATCAAACCCACCTAAAACTCACTTAGGCCTCACCAAGAATGTACCTAGAAAGCAGATAAAACTCACAGAAAAAACACACCAAATTCACCTAAATCTCACCCAGAACTAAGTTAAAACACACCCAGAACTTAGTTAAAACTTACCCATAACTCAGTTAAAACTCACCTGGAACTCAGTTAAAACTCATCTAGTACTCAGTTAAAACTCACCTGGAACTCAGTTAAAACTCATCTAGAACTCAGTTAAAACTCACCCAGAACTCAGTTAAAACTTAACTGGAACTCATTTAAAACTCACCTGAAACTCGGTTAAAAGCTCACATAGGAATCACAACACAACCTAGGAATCACAGAAAGCTCACGTAGAACTCATAAAAAAAACTCATTTAAAAATCACCTGGGAATCACCTAAACATCTCCTAGAATTTACCTAAACCTAAAACTCACAGGGAACTGATATCAAACTAACCTAGAACTTACCAAGCACTCAGCTAAAACTCAGAGAACTCAGATCAAACTCACCTAAAACTCACCTAGGCCTCACCAAGAATGTACCTAGAAAGCAGATAAAACTCACAGAAAACTCACCTTAAATTCACCTAAAACTCACCCAGAACTCAGTCAAAACTCCCCCAGAACTTAGTTAAAACTTACACGGAATTCAGTTGAAACTCATCTAGTACTCAGTTAAAACTCACCTGGAACTCAGTTAAAACTCACCTGGAACTCAGTTAAAACTCATCTAGAATTCAGTTAAAACTCACCCAGAACTCAGTTAAAACTCACCCGAAACAAATCTAGAACTCACCTGGAACCTACTAGCACTATTGACAGTCTAGCAGTCCTACTACCTGCTCAGGCTGAATGTGTTCACTAGCACTTCACTACTTTCTTCTCCTTGAGTAAATGGGAACTGGTTGTAAGTTGGAACTAAAGCGAGAAGGTCTTTAGCGCTAAACGTCCATAAATCAGTGCACTGCCCTACAGGACAGATGCATAGTGCGGCACTAGTAAGTGCTCACTGGTGTATCGAGTGTATATTGAGACTAATACGGTGCTGCTGACAGGATGTCTGGACCAGGAAGTGCAATTCGCGTGCCTGTGTGTGTGTGTGTGTGTGTGTGTGCGTGTGCGTGTGCGTGTGTGATATGAGGCGCTTTATTGCGAGATTTTGTGAGAGCAGCACGCAGACAGTCCCGCTCTCTTTGACAAGTAATTGTGTCTGGGACAATGAGGCGTAATCTGTAGTCTGGCACTGCTCCACTATCTGCACAAACGATGCTGCAACAATTAGCACGGCTGCCTGAGTGAACCGGTGGAGCGTCGCCCGCCATATGTCTCCGCCAACAGCGCGTTAGCACCGAAAATCACAGCTGTCGCGGCGTGTTACGGGAATCAGCGCTGCTGAAAATTGGTCCTTCCAGGAGGATTAGGAGAATAAAGATCTCGGAGGCCTGACAACCAGGACAAACAAATGAGGGGGGGAGGGGGGGGGCAACAAGCTGCGTTGTAATTCCTGCTGTTTAAATGTAATGCAGGAAAGACTTGGAGACCTTTGATGCTCAAGCCATTAGGGAGCTGCACAGATACAGCAACAATCATAAATCCTCAGGTTGGTATCGTATCGAACCAGGGAAACATCTCAGGGATCTCAGGGACTGTTACCGTGGATTTTACCCCAAAGTTTCTACACAGAGTGGTGCAAAAAACAAAAAACATTCATTGAGCAGCTGTAGAGTTTTGAGGAATGGCGAAAGCATGAGCATGTAACATCAGATCGGCTCTGAACTGACCCAAGATTAACAGTAGTAGGTTTGTGTTTCCCAGCAGGTATCTCGCGGAGTCCGCACCCATCGTCCTCGCTGCATTTTTCCACGGCCCCCATCCTGCCGCAGCCCACCTCCACCTACTTCCCCCACACGGCCATCCGCTACCCACCCCACCTCACTTCACAGGACCCGCTCAAGGACCTGGTCACCATGGCCTGCGACCCGTCCAATCAGCAGCCCAGTCCGGTAAGTCTGGAGCTCCACTTTATTATAAATAAATAAAATACATCTAACTGTAAATTTCTTTTTTTTTACTCCCAAACTTTGATTTAATTGTGAAGTTGGAAATGATGTTAGACATATGAAAAAAGCTTGTAGAACAAGAACAGGACACAATTCTGAGCCATCCATAATTCCATTTTTTGAACTACATTACTAGACCAAGTCTTTTATGTTTTTTGAGAAACACGCATTTTGGTTTTATGCAACAAACCATTGTAACAATATGAAGATTTCCTTTGACCAAACAAAATATATAAAGTTCCCAAACTATATTTTCATTGAAAAATCCAACTTTTCCACATTTAGCTGAAATATTTTGACATGTTTCTAGTAAAACTTGCCAAAAACGTTGGATCGAGTTCATCACAGAGCAGTTCAATAGGATTTAGGTGCAGTGACCGGGCAGGCCGTTCTATGATAGATAACACACCAGACGATGTTTTGCTCCGACGTCTTGCTCAGGCGTACGCTTCAGTCCAGACGGCCTGTCCAGACGTCAGTCCAGACGGAATTGAAGTTAAAGTACGGAACTGTAGCCGTGTCGATTCAGGATACCTTTCATTTTTCGGGACTGTCTACAAAACAACCCCAAACCATTACACTTCCAACTTGTTTGATTGTGGGGGTGATGCAGTCTGCTAACATCTTCTCTCCTGTTCTCTCCTGGTCTTACACAAGTTCTACTCTTGGGTTCCATTTGGACTCCACAGACGTTTCTTCCATACTTTCACTGACCAATTCTGTTGTGTTTTTGTTGTGTAGAAACAAAAGCAACATATGCATGTATATAAAAAATATATGAAGTGGCCCTGTGTGTGTGTGTGTGTGTGTGTGTGTGTGTGTGTGTGTGTGTGTGTGTGTGTGTGTGTGTGTGGTGCATGCAGGCATGTAAACGTATGTGAGATAAACGCTCGTCGTGTCTTGCGCTTACTGTGTTTATTGTAACCCGATCGTAAGTTACTCGACCACAGACATCTAGACGCGTTCAGACCTAGAGGCTTCGATTTCCCTTCTCCTCGCCTCGTTCTTACCACAACACCCCCCATACACACACACACACACACACACACACACACACACACTCACACACACTTAGCACTAAGCTTTTTTTCTAGCATTTAAAAGCTCTCTGAAATAAAAAGTGCTGATCTTCTCTCTACTAATACCTCAGCAGGACTTGTTGTTTAAGCCTCAGCAGTACTGTGATTAGATAAATTCATGAGCTGGTAAAGTCTGAGATACCGCTCGAAAGGTCTGGGTTGGGGGTGGGGTTTTGTTTCGGGGGCCAGACCTTTCGAGCGGTATCTCAGACTTTACCAGCTCATTTATGTGGAATATGTGTAAGAGAAATCGTGTAGCAAAAAAGAAAAAAAAAGAAAAAAGAAAATGATTTTATTTCTGAGTGCAGGTTAGCCATGTTACAGCGCCCCTGGAGGAACAGATAGTTAAGAGCCATCCAGTTTGGCGAATCACCAACCTTCCGATCTGTAAGAGACTTATCCCCTCAGCAGTAAACTATAGGAATGTGTTTGAAGCATAGAAGCAATACAGGAGTGTAGATAGGACTCGATTTCGTTCTTCAGAGATAAACCGGCGGTTAAACGTGCATCCGTTCTGCAGTTTCATTGCACTGCTCCTCGAATAACTATTCGAATAACTGCAGTCGGAGGGAGTCGCTGTCTTCAAAGAGTTCGCCTCCAGGGATAACCGGTGAGGGAAAGAAAATCCTGAGTCAGAAAGCCGTTTCATTATGTGGGAAGCAGGAGGGCAAGAACTAGAAGGCGAGATCAGACAGAAAGCTAGATGTGAAGTAAGAGAGCGAGAAAGGGATCAGAGAGCAGAAGGAAGTACGCGTTTGAAGGAGGAGATTCCTGTGTGCGCCTGGCAGCAATGCTGACGCTGACAGAGTGAAGGGGGAGAGTGAGGGGAAAAAAGATTTGACATTTGTCAGGCTTGGCCTGTCCTGCAGTCTCATTGAAATTCGCCCCACCGCAGTGCGACTGCCGCCAGCCAGTCACAAAGGACAGCAGCGGCGACCCACGATGTCGCTGACTCACGCATCGAGTGCAGTCGCGTAGCAGGGTCCAGGCGCAGGCCAGAGGACAGACGGATAGACAGACGGATGGATGCAAACAGGCAGTGAGAGAGAGAAAGAGCGACTGATATGCAGCCATCGGACAGAACATCCGCCTAGAACATTACCCCGTCTCTCATATATCTGCTGACGGGGAGTGAAAGAGAGACAGAGGGGGTGTGGGGGTGGAGCTAGACTTGTTTGTTGATTACAAAACCGGGTTAAAAAGAAATCCTATAGAAAGGTATTTGAAATGTATAAAAAGTTTCGGACACCTGGCAACCCATTCCCATCTTCTGGGGAGAGCCACTAGATTTTGGAGTGGGCTTGTGGAAATTCATTCAGCCACAAGGGTGGTAGGACAGTCGGGTACTCATGTAGGTGAGGTGAGGAGATTTGGGTTGCAGTTAGCGTGCAAAAATTCATCCTAAATGTGTTGACCAGGGTTTGAGCTCTATAGCAGGAGATCTTCCACTCCAACCCATCCTCATGGAGCTGGCTTTGTGCATAGGTTTGGGTCTCCTAGTTCAAGTGAAGGGAAAATGTAATGCTACACAAAGACATCCTTTACAATTGTGTGCCTCCAAGTTTGTGCAAATAGTTTGAGGAAGAACCACACACGACTAGAAAATTGGGGTCTCCCAATATTTTTTCGCCAAACGCACTCATATACGTTAGAAGTTCACCTGATGCAATAATAACTAATAATAATAATAAAAATAATAATAACTAATAATTAATAATAATTTCTGTTTCAGCTCAATCAATGGATTACTCAAAGTTTTTTTTTTTTCGACCTCGAGTTCAGTACCCAAAACATCTCATGACAGTTGGAGTTTAAGAGTTTAAGAGAAGACATAAGTCCTTAATGTCAGAACGTAACGGCTCTGTCATCTTTTAAAGTTGAAGTGTTGGACAAAACCTCATTTTGGACCGAATCGTCTTTAATCACATACAGTGGGTTTTTACGAAACCGCCTTACACACCGACCACAGCTACCATGAAACCACACTCTTGAGTTTGATCATCAAGGGTATAGCCTGGACCTGGACATGGAGCTGGAGCTGGAGCTGGAGCTGGAGCTGCGGCTGTTCCACCTCATGCTCATTTTTCAATTTGAATTTCATGTCCTAATAAAAAAAACTATATAAAATTATCGAATAAGAGTATATGTGTATTAGTGTATATGCTGGTATATAGATTTAATATTCTTATGATGACGATAGCTTTACGACGATATTATAAAAATGGTAAGTTTCACGCAGCGGGCAAACGTAGCAGCGTATGCTCCACCCTACACTCGCAAACCGGCGCTTGTCCACATGCCTGCAGACGTATACATATATACTGTATAGTTTATACTACATATTTTCAAGTTGGGGACTTTCTGTATATATGAGTATATATGAGTATATGAGTATCAGCTGTAATATAATAACACAGTTCAACTATATGTTATTAGACTGGAGCTAAAAAAAACGTACAAATGAGACATATATAACGAAAAACGGCAGCAGGAGTTAACACCAACCGCTTTGTTGTTTGTTAGAGATTAGGGATGTGCATATCCATAACTGGGGCCGATGCGATTCGTATCGCGATGCATAACCAACGATACGATACATTAAAGATACGTATGAAGCAGTTACCGGTGGGATGCGATCCGATTCACCTCGTTACGATGCAGTGCGATCTGATTTCAACTCTATTCATCGCAATACGATGCAATGCAAACAAAATATGATGCTATGCAATTTAATACGGTACAGACAGTTGACTTTTATTCATTTGATTCAGACAGACAGCAAATCGTCAATTTTAACAAAACAGGCGTTTGTAGTGGAAAAAATCAAAAGATGAAATAAAACCAGATGTTCTTTTCCTGTCTCCAGGAACATGCAGCTCTACCTCTGCCATGCTGATCTGTATTCTATGTGTCTCTCAGGACACGCCTCTGTCTCCGTAGTGATACGTCATATTCACGTAGCAGCAGCGGTGCTGAGAGAACGCGCTCGAGAAACAGTTTAGCGACGAGAAATCAACCTACATAGAAAATACAGTTACCGAATTATTGTTTACTTTCTAAATGATAAAAGTATAACGCATTAACTCGTCATTATATAAATGAATCGGTTTGTACTGATGCAAATATGTTCAAAAAAGATGCATCAGGATACAAATGCCAACGTGAATCCGACGCACACTTTTTTTAAACGATGCATCACATCATTAACTTGAATCTTTCCATCCCTAGTAGAGACGTGACACAGACTCTCACACGTAAACTCTCTCTCAAACAAATGTAATCTTTATGGCACTACTTTATCGCTGTATATGATTTAGAGCAGGAGAATTCTAGATCTGACATCCCGCATATAAAATAGCCAACTATTATCAACCACGCTTCTTTTCCATTTCCATCAGTTTTGCACTGCCAACAGCAAGGACACTGTTCATTTATCTGACATGTGACCATGGGATAAATGGGATAATCCACGGCTGGTTTTCTAATTGAATGGTTCTTCAGCACCTCGTTATGCATTAAAATTATGTAGCCCTGGATTATCCCTTACTTATCCAAGAAACTGAATACACCACATTAGACGTGCAATAAAATGAGATAATGAGGTAATAAGTATGGAGATGCACCAATGAGCAGATGAGGACATCTAGGTGAGTATGGAAGAAGGAGGCTAGAAATCTAGACATCTATGAAAAAAAATAGAGTGGTAAAAAAAAAGGGGTGATGTGGTCCGATCTGATGGTGTGGTGTGGGGAAAAAGATCAGCAGGAGGTTTTTACTGTTTGAGTGAAAGAATCAGTGAATGGTTAGATAATCTTTTTTTTAAAGATACCTGTAAAATATATTTCCAATATCCATAGTTGAGAATTCGGAACTGGAATGATGTAGCTGAGGTCGAGGAACTTTTTAGAGCCAGACCTCAGAAGGACGGCTTTTTTAGCGTTTTCCTCCCGGTGTTTCCAGGCGTATAGTCGCAGGGTTAATATTCAGTCTAGGCCACGCCCACTATTGTTTAAAATCATGCTACCGATACGGATTATAGAGCGCTAAACAATTGGCTAGTGCTAATGATTCCGAGTTTGAAAATACACGACTCCGTTGTCACGCCACTCGTTTTTTTAGCAAGTTGGTGGAAAACAATATCGTTGAACCAGATAAGCAGTTTGCAGTGTAACCGTAAGCACTAAAACCAAATGTAATATTAGTTCTAAACGATTAGGTGAAAGTAATTGGGAATGAGGCAGGGGAGGAGAGGGGAGCGAGGCGGCGGGCGAGAGAGAGCAGCTAAGGGTGTTAATGCGGATGTTTGGCCCCCCGAGCTGGGCTGTATACAGTAGGTGCTGGCTGACCGTTGCTCTCTCTTTCTCCCTCAGCTGAATGGCAGTGGTCAGGTGAAGGTCCCCCCCCACTACATCTCCTCTCAGATGTTGGCCCCCCCGCCTCCCCCGGCCCTGCCTCGCCTCACGCTGCCCCCCGACTCCAAACCCAGCAGCACTTCGCCAGACGCAGCCGACACCTCGCCCACCTCCCCCAGTAAGTGGCTCACCGCCTGCTCCCCTCACATGTCCGGCTGCTTGGGGACGTAACTTAGTCCTTATTGTACATAAACAGTCCCGAGTTTTGATGACGTGAATTTTAAATTCATTCGAACCCAACACCATCATTCACACGCAACACCTTGGAACATTGTCATATTTCCGGAGCTCATGAGAGAACGTTCCGGGAGACTTCTGAAATGTTTGCCACCAGATCACGTAACACAAACTACGTTATCAATTAGCATTCATAAGAATTGCATATCTGAAGTGATAGAATAAACAGGACCGAAAGAGAAAATGCTGTAACTTTCTGAGGTAACGATTCTGCACCTTCTTATGGTTGGCTCAGAGTTGGTGATCTGCTCTTATCCTTGTTGCTCATGTCTCACTGAGTTTTTATTTATAAAGAGCAAATTGCACTATAGTCAATGAAACGTTTTCAGTGGATAAATGTTGATCTGTGAACGTGTTCCTGTTGGATCCTAAAGGATTATACGTACAGCGAGGTTCAGGAAAAACAATACATCTAAAGCGCTGCGTGCTTTAGATGACCAGGCAGTCTGTCATAGATTCTGTTATTAATTGTAATTTTATTAAGGAATGCTGAGCAGAGCTAAACACACACACACACACACACACACACATCTATTGTACAGTGCTGCAAATGATGTGTGGCCTGCACCTTTCTCATCTCGGGGAATGCGATTAGAGTGAGCACCGCCCATGCAGCTCTTCCTCCGGCCTAATAGTTATAGATTCTCGATAAGGTTGTGAACGTGTGAGCGATTGGGTTTAGCCGTGTGAAGAACAGTGAATGTGCATCATGTGTGCATGCAAAGCTTGTGTTCATTTGGAATTTCCCCAGAAAAGATGCTGATAAACACGTATGCCTTTCTTTGTAATCACTAGGCTCGATATAAAACGCCATAATCAGCTCTATCCAGATTGCCATATTCAGCGTGATGTATAAAGCCATATTCGACTCGATCCAGAACGGTGTATTCGGCTGGAGACAGAACGCCATATTCGGCGTGATCTAGAACACCATATTTTGCTTGATCCAGAACGTCATATTCGGCTTGATTTAGAACGTCATAATCTGTTCGATCCAGAACGCTATTTTTGGCTCGATCTTGGATGCCATATTCGGCTCAATGCAGAATTTCATATTCGGCCCGGTCCAGAACGCCACATTCAGCACGATCTAGAACACCATATTTGATTTAGAACGTCATAATCGGCTTCATCCAGAACGCTGTATTTGGCTTGATCTAGAAACCCACATTCGGCCCAATCCAGAATTTCATATTCGGCTCGATCCAGAACGGCATATTCAGATTGATCCAGAACGCCATATGCGGCGTGATCTAGAACGCCATATTTGGCTCGATTTAGGACGCCATAGTCGGCTTGATCCGGAACGCCATATTCGGTTTGATTTAGAACGTCGTTTTCAGCTTGATCTAAAATGCCTGATTCGGCTGCTGCTTCATGGTGATGGAGAATACTGTTTTTCCACATGAGAGTTCTGGGTTGAGTCTGAATTGTGGAATTCGGAGTATTCAGTGAAGGTTATTATAGGATCAAGATTGTGATGCTTATTGAGTGGTAGCAAGCCGTTATTCGAAGAAAACTATAGGTGTAAAATCAATCAATTAATCAATCAATCAAACAATCAATAAACCCTCCCCCCACATAAGAGATGGATTGTTCCTCGTCATTGTACGCATTTTTGATCACAAGTTCCAGACTTTTTTTTGTGACAGACCCTAATAACGATTCCCTCTGTCGCATCAATGCGACGGTCGAGGCTATCTGGGCTTGCTTAGCTTTTTTCTATACATGCCACGGCACATCCTAGGATGCTAATTGCTTAATTGCATCATGCAGTGCATCTGTCTGGAAGCATCTGCACTCTCGTCATTGGTACGGCTTTTTCCTTTCATTTGTCCCCCGTCTGTTCAGAGCCATAACGACGCACACTTCATCATTCCGCACTGCGTACACATCATTTTCGCTGACATCTGAGGCTAATCTGCTCACTACACATCACTCATAGCTAACACACTATGATAACCCATACTCTCTCTCTCTCTCTCTCTCTCTCTCTCTCTCTCTCTCTCTCTATCTCTATCTTTCTGTTTTTCAGCATACTCTGCTCCCGGGACACCACCTGCCAACCGCTCCTTCGTAGGAATCGGCCCCCGAGACCCTGCAAGTCTGTATCAGGCTCAGGTACTACACCTTCACACCTCCACTCCTTCACACCTCTACAATTCCACTCCTCCATACCTCCTCTAATCTTTTACACCTTTACTTCTCTATTTCTTAAATTCTCTATTTGTCCATTCCACCCCTTCAGACCTTTACTCTTCTACACATCCATTCCACACCTCCACTCCTTCATTCCTCCATAACTCGACTCTTCCACTCGTTTACACCTCTACCTCTCTATTTCTCTATTCCTTCATTTGTCCACTCCAATCCTCCACACCGCCACTCATTTACACCTCTCTACCTCCATCTTCCACTCGTTTACACCCCTCTACCTCCATCTTCCACTCATTTACACCTCTCTATTACTATATTCCACTTATTTACACCACTCTACCACCATCTTTCACTTCATTTACACCTCTCTCCCTCCATCTTCCACTCATTTACACCTCTCTCCCTCCATCTTCCACTCATTTACACCTCTCTATTTCTATATTCCACTTATTTACACCTCTCTATTTCTATATTCCACTTATTTACACCTCTCTATTTCTATATTCCACTTATTTACACCACTCTACCACCATCTTTCACTTATTTACACCTCTCTCCCTCCATCTTCCACTCATTTAAACCTTTCTACCTCCATCATCCACTCATTTACACCCCTCTCCCTCCATCTTCCACGCATTTACACCTCTCTACCTCCATTTTCCACTCGTTTACACCTCTACTCCCTACTTCTCCACTTCTTCCACTTCACTCCTCCACACCTCTTCACCTGTACTCCTCATACCGATCCGGTCAGGATGCAGTAATTTGGTCAGATCGCTGAATACTAATGTTAAACCTGAGGTGTGATGGCAGAATGGTGATGAGGGGTGTTCCCAATTATCCAATTCATGCATATTCATATTTAGGAGAGTAATGTATTATAATATAATTGAAAATATTAAAGTAATATACTCTCCCTTAATGAGAGTTTTTTGATCAGTTTTCCTGGTGATTGTAATGAGGTCAGTAACTACAATGCAGCTGCAGAAGTGAGAATGTTGTGTGTGTGTGGTGTGTGTGTGGTGTGTGGTGTGTTCGCTGCAGGACTGCAGGCTTAGCCACATGTTGCACTGTTGCTGCTGCATTGCAGTGCTCTCTGCCCAATAACCAGTGCAAGTGTACCATAGTGAGAATAGAGAGTTTGATGCGACAGTGGAGTGTGTGTGTGTGTGTGTGTGCGTGTGTGTGCGCGTGCGCGTGCGCGTTCGGCATTTTGCTGACGTACAAGTATCTATCAGCACGACCGCTGAAGCAGTTTATATTGCTGTGGCCGACTTTAATCTGCCGAGCTCCCTCGTTCCTTATGAGATCAGCGTGGAGGGGGTGGGGGGGACTTTAAAGAAGAGCGAAAGGAAGGGCAACCGTGTCCCCTGGTCCAGGATACTCACGTCCAGAGCCGTCTGGTTGTTAGGGGAAACCAGACATGATGTAATGGTAAGGTGAACTTGAACTCAGAGGAAAGTCCACAGCAGGCTGAGATCATTTTACGCAAGTCAGACCGGTAAAGAGCTGCGAGACGAACGAGCTTGCTGCCCTACAGTCTTTTCTCTTCGGGTTAACGGGTTCCTGGATTTCCCACAATGCCTTTAGACATTTACAGCGTTTGGCAGATGCCTTTATCCAGAGCGGCTTACAATTTATACATCTGAGCACTTTAGGTTTTAGGTCCTTGCTCAAGGGCCCAGCAGTGGCCGCTTAGTACTGGTGGGATTTAAACTCATGATCAGAAATTCTACATCTTAACCACTGTGCTACTTCTTCCCCTACACTACTTCCCTATCGTGGTGCCCTTTATCATGAATACTTGTAAAGAGAGATGCAGCGGCACTTTATTCCTTTAATGTTTTCCATCCAGCTCGTTCTCCTGTTACCTATTAAACCCTAGAGCTTTCAGGCCATAGCTGCATTGCATTCTGGGTTCTATCGCAGCAGCAATATGGCAGACGGGACATGAAGCTCCTGCTCTCTTTTTTTTTTTTTTTTTTGGTGTTTTGGCAGCGCTGCTATCGAAAGTTGTTTGAACTTTGTCCTTTTGTCAGTTCCCCTGTGAGTAGATCACTGAGAATGTGAACACTGGTGCAAAACTCTTTTTTTTTTTAAAAGCGCCTCGTATTTCAGGCTTGCCTCCAGTTCCCCCGAAGCGTTTTTAATTAAACTGATAGATTGTCATTTTTGTTCAGCTCTAGTGGCCTAACGTGAACCCCTTTCCCCCTTCCTGAACCTGTGAACACACCCTCGTCTCAGCTTCGTGTTTTCCTAACTCTAACCACCTGTCACCCAGACAAAGAAATGAAGCCTCCAGCTTTTATAGCAAAAAGAAATATTTCGGTTGGAGTCGAGGCCTAAACCGCTGCCAGGCCTGTCTCGTCAGCTCCGCCGCTTCCCTTCACTTACAGGACTGAAGCTGCACATGGGGTTATTTTTAGGAAATAGCGCCTCCGATATAAATAGCTTGATCTTGTTAGCAGCTGGCACAATGCAAGCACTCCAGAATAAACGGTAGGGCTAAGGCTGTTAAAGGATTCGACACGGGACTCTTTGTCCCCTCGGGGTTTTACCTTAAAGCATTTCGGTTAGACTGGAGGAACAGCAGGGATCGGAGCGATCTCTGCGGCTTTACCCTCCGTCTCTCACTCTTTGTCTTTCTCTTCATAGGAATTTTTATGGCTTTTACATGAACAGGAAATGTTTAGCAGATGATTGACACCTCACTGTTTAAATGCTCGGTTTGTTATACCTACTACAGTTCTTTGGCTTCACTGCTCCTTCAGTAAACAATAGAATAATTTTAATATCAGCTCTGTGGTGTCTACAGAGATACGAGAAGCTGAACGAAGGAGGGAAGTCAGTAGAGTATGGAACTGAGTCAAGTATAAAACTGAGTCAAGTGGAACTGAGTTTAGTGTGAATTTAATTCAAGTAGGTAATAGTTGAATATGAAATTGAGTCAAGTAGGCGATTCAGTAGAGTCAAGTATAAAACTGAGTCAGGTGGAACTGAGTTTAGTATGAAAATGAGTCAAGTGGAACTGAGTCGGGTATGAAAATGAGTCAATTGGAACTGAGTTTAGTATGAAAATTAGTCAAGTGAAACTGAGTCGATTATGGAACTGAGTAGAGCATGGAGCTGAGTCGAGTGGAACTCAGCTGAGTCAAGTGAGGCACTGAGTCAAGTGGAACTGAAACGTGTATGGAACTGAGCCAAGTGGAAATCAGTCAAGTGTGGAACTGATTAGAGTGATTAACAGTGTTGAGTCGAGCATGGAACCAAGTCGAGTGGAAGTTAGTTGATTGGAACTGAGTCAAGTTTGGAATTGAGTTGAGTTGAGTTATGAGGAGTCAATTGGACACAATTTTTGCCTTCATTCTGTATTGTAATGCTAATGCTAACACATACTGAGTCCTGATTTTCAACACAAAGCGGGTTGGGGAAAACTTTTTTCCTCTGAATCACTGTTGCAATGATTTGTGTGTGTTGCGTTTCTTATCCTTATCCGATCCAAACCACTACAGATTTAACAGATTTCAGAGATCTTCTCATTTACATCCAACTCGAGATCTTACTGAAACCATGGACCAAAAAAAAAAAACAAGCTTTCACAGTAAACTTGAGTTTTCAGCACACAGGAGACGCCTCATGTCTTGCCTTTAGCCTGGCGCAGAGCTACAGCGACCTCTGCTGGACCCTCATCAGGTGTCCCGGTTGGGTTTAAAGTCCCCCGAGAAAAGGTCAAGTGGAACTGAGTTGAGTTTGGAACTGAGTCGAGTGGAACTGAGTCGAGTATGGTACTGAGTCAATTGGAAGTGAATCAAGTGGAATTGAGTTGAGTAGGGAACTGAGTTGAGTTGAAATGATTCAAGTGGAACTGAGCTGAGTAGGTAACTGAGTCAAGTATGGAAATAAGTTACATATGAAACTGAGTCGAGTATGAAATTGGGTCAGGAGGAACTGTCAACCATTGAACTGAGCCAAGTGGAACTATGTAAAGTATGGACCTGAGTTGAGTAGGGAATTGAGTCAAGTGGAACTGAGTCGAGTAGGGAACAGATTTAACCACTGAACTGAGTCAAGTATGGAACTGAGTTGAGTGGGGAACAGTTGACCATGGAACTGAGTCGAGTGGAACAGAGTCAAGTGGTGGTGTGTGAAGTATGGAACTGAAACGAGTATGGAACTGTGAACTGTGTCAAGTGGAACTGAGTCGAGTAGGGAACTGAGTCAAGTGGAACTGAGTCGAATGGAACTGAATCAAGTGCAACTGAGTCTGGATTTGATTGTTGAAATGTCCAGCACATTGCGGTGGGCTGTCATGTACCAAAGCATCTCCCTCTATAGCTGGCTTTCAGCACTCTCTCTCTCTCTCTCTCTCTCTCTCTCTATCTCTCCCTCTCTCTTTCTCTCTGTGTGCCTCTCATATGGATACACTTCAGTTCCTTGGCAGTTTTTTTCACTCTTCTGGTTCTAATTTCACTCCCAAGGATGAATCCCGGCTCGAAATTGAATCTCAGGCCTGTTATCTATCAGAGCGCCAGAGCGTTTTGCAGGATCATGCAGCTGCAATCAGTGCGAGAGAAATGACTTTTTTTCCCTGAGCTTTATTAAATCAGCACTTTGGGATGCAGCCTGAGACGTCTGTTTAGTGGATCGCTGTTAAATTACTTCAAACTCGGTGGAGGAAGACGATGAACTGTGAACCGCTGCTGTTTTTATAAGGCTTCGTCGAAAAGACTTCAAAAAGACTTCAGTGGTGTGGGAGATGGAGGCAGAGAGAAAGAGTGAGAGACAGAACCTTATTATGTGTTTAAGAGGTCTAGGTTGGGGCCCGCTGGGTTCGCTCGTGCTGGCTCGCTCCGCTCTTTAGCCCTGTATTATGTGTAATAGGCGCGTTGCTCTCCAAACTCTGACAGCTCTGCGCACTCGGAGCCCACTGGGGCAGGAGATGCTGATTACCCACCGCTCGGAAAGTGCAAGTCATTACGCTGTGTCTTGGACCCGAGTCTGGAGTTCTGTGGTTTTGCTTTATTCAGAGCCATAATTTACATTGTAGAACACATGCTCTTCTTCATCAGCAGTTCACGATAATCTCCTATCCATTGTTTATGCACGTTTCCATCGTGCTGTACAGAAAGAAAGAAAAAAACTCATTTGCCCATGGCCGAACTCCATGATCACAGGCCTGTCGAGAGATTTTCCAGACGGATCTGAATAAGAAAATATGGTCCACGATGCTGCTTTGTATTGTTACATGGTTGATTTGGAAATTCTGAAAGGGAAGTCCTTTATTATTAAGTGGACATAGAGTAATAAATGTTTACTTAAAGGAATGTAAAAAGACTTTAAGAGAACTTTTTAAGAGTCACTGTTGACTGGTTTGTACTGTGGGGCACAAACTAAAGGAAAGAAACTTGGGACATGTGCAGACATTAGGAGAACAGGTAGGGAGAGAGAAAGAGAAAGAGAGAGAAATAAAAAAATAAGGTATAATGTGATTTATAGAGTTAAATCTTACATTCAGTGAGACTCACACAAAACTTCTCTGTTCTTTACTATCAATGGATGGATGGATGGATGGATCAAGAGGAGGTTAAAAATAAATTTGGGGTGTTTTTTTGATGGATCTGTTGTGTTACAGTAGTGTTACAATAAGGTTACAGTAAAATAACAGTAGTGTTACAGTAGTACTGCAGAACTAAAACAGTTTTGTTATAGTAGTATTACATTAATGTTACAGAAGTGTTATAATAGTGTTATAATAGTGTAACAGTAGTTTTATAATAAAGTAACAGCAGTGTTATAATAATAGTTAGGGTACTGTTTCAGTAGTGTACCGTGTGATATAGTAATGTTACAATAGTGTTACAGTAGTGTTACAGGAGTATTACATTAAGGTTACAGTAGTGTGATAATGTAGAAAAATAGTGTTTTAATAGTAGTATAATAGTGTTACAGTAGTGTGTTAGTAGTGTACTTTAGTGATACAGTAATATTACAGTAGAGTTTATGTAGTATTACAATAGTGTTATCATAGTGTTACAGAAGTATTGCATTCAGGTTAGAGTAGTGTTATAATAATGTAACAGGAGTGTTACGATAGTGTTACAGTAGTGTTACAGTAATGTTACATTAAGGTTACAGTAGTGCTATAATAGTGTTTCAGCAGTGTACTGTAGTGATGCAGTAATTTTACAGTAGAGTTAAAGTAGTATTACAAAAGTTTTATCATAGTGTTACAGAAGTATTGCATTCAGGTTAGAGTAGTGTTATAATGTAATAGTAGTGTTATAATAGTGTTACAGCAATGTTACATTAGGGTTACAGTCGTGTCATAATAGTGTTTCAGCAGTGTACTGTAGTGATGCAGTAATGTTACAGTAGAGTTAAAGTAGTATTACAATAGTGTTATCATAGTGTTACAGTAGCGTTACAGGAGTATAACATTAAGGTTACAGTAGTGTTATAATAATGTAAAAGTAGTGTTTTAATAGTAGTACAATAGTGTTACAGTAGTGTGTTAGTAGTGTACTTTAGTGATACAGTAATGTTACAGTAGAGTTTATGTAGTATTATAATAGTGTTATCATAGTGTTACAGAAGTATTGCATTCAGGTTAGAGTAGTGTTATAATAATGTAACAGTAGTGTTATGATAGTGTTACAGTAGTATTACATTAAGGTTACAGTCGTGTCATAATAGTGTTTCAGCAGTGTACTGTAGTGATGCAGTAATGTTACAGTAGAGTTAAAGTAGTATTACAAAAGTGTTATCATAGTGTTACAGAAGTATTGCATTCAGGTTAGAGTAGTGTTATAATAATGTAATAGTAGTGTTATAATAGTGTTACAGCAATGTTACATTAGGGTTACAGTCGTGTCATAATAGTGTTTCAGTAGTGTACTGTAGTGAAGCAGTAATGTTACAGTAAAGTTAAAGTAGTATTACAAGTGTTATCATAGTGTTAAAGTAGCGTTACAGGAGTATTACATTAAGGTTACAGTAGTGTTATAATAATGTAAAAGTAGTGTTTTAATAGTAGTATAATAGTGTTAGAGTAGTGTGTTAGTAGTGTACTTTAGTGATACAGTAATGTTTCTTTCTCCTGGGTATAGTTTTTACATTTCTCCTCACACAGTACTGTATATTTAAGTATACAGTAGGTTTACTAGTCGGCGCTATACTTGGTTTTTGTCTTTTGTCTTGTCTTGTGTTGTCTGTCTGCACTCTGTCTGTCTGTACTGTTCTTTTGTTTGCACTGTTTGCACCAGGTTGCACTCGATGCACTTTATGTTGTTTTGTTGTTTAGTGTAGCACCAGGGTTCCGGAGGAACGTTGTTTCATTTTTTACTGTGTACTGTGTACCACTGTGTATAGTAAAAAGGACAATAAAAGCCACTTGACTTGACTTGTTACAGTAGAGTTAAAGTAGTATTACAATAGTGTTATCATAGTGTCACAGAAGTATTGCATTCAGCTTAGAGTAGTGTTATAATAATGTAACAGTAGTGTTATGATAGTGTTACAGTAGTATTACATTAAGGTTACAGTAGTGCTATAATAGTGTTTCAGTAGTGTACTGTAGTGATGCAGTAATGTTACAGTAAAGTTAAAGTAGTATTACAATAGTGTTATCATAGTGTTACAGAAGTATTGCATTATGGTTAGAGTAGTGTTATAATAATGTAACAGTGGTGTTATAATAGTGTTACAGTAGTGTACCATAGTGTTACTGTTCTGTTGTAGTAGTATTACAGTAATGTATAAATAGTGTTACATTAGTGTTACAGCACTGTATCGGTAGTATTACAGTAATGTTACTATAGTATTTTATTAGTGTTACAGTAGTGACACAGTAGTGTTTCAGTAAGTCTACAATAGTGTTATGGGGGACGAACTTTTTTTTATCACCACATTATCTGTGTAAATCTGCTTTGAGACAATTGTTAAAAAAAACGCTATACAAATAAAAATGAATTGAATTAAATTAATGTTACAGTAGTGTAACTGTTATATAATTTTGTTACAGCTTTATTATGAGTTTTATTATGAGTATTAAAACTATAATCGGTGTATGAGGGTCAGTTTTATAATATATTTCTATATGCATGTTTCAATAATTTGATTGTTACTAATTTTGTGCTCTCTCTCTCTCACTCTCTCTCTCTCTCTCTCTCTCTCTCTCTCTCTCTCTCTCTCTTTCTCCCTTTTTCTCTATCTGTCACTCTCTGTATGTCTCTCTCTTTTACGTTTTCTCTCTTTCACAGTCCTGGTATCTGGGGAACTGATCCGGACTCGGCGGACACACCAAAGCGGGGCGTGGACACAGATTTGAAATTCAATATTTTCTTCTTTTTTGTGGAATTATGAAAAAAACAAGAGAAAGATGCAAGAGGGAAGATTTGATGATATATGCAGTATTTGTATATATATATATATATATATATAATATATATATATATATATATATATTATATATATATATATATATATACAGCATACACGTGTTACACCTCGTAACATGCGTCAAGCTACACGAAACGCTTCAGTAATCTTTTTTTTTTGTTGAAAGACATCGAATGTCGGAGGAGCTCGAACAGACTGCGGATGCATGAGAACAGAAGAGTGAGGATGGATTTTGAATTTTTTTTTCCGAGGGGAGGCCACACACACACTGCAGGCCAGAGACTGGAGCGTGCAGGATAAAAAAAAACTATTGGAAAAAATATATATAAACCAACATCCACTTTGCTTCCCCCTGGCTGGTGGAAATGGATAGGCCCTCCTCAGCCTCCCTCTGCTACAGGTGCTGCTTCCTCATATATGCAAAATACGTATGTTTTCTTTCCAGGGAAAGGAAGCCCTGATGATGGACGGGGGGATTTTAAGCGCTTTAGGACTTTTTCCCCAACGCCTTCACAGCTGATTATGTCCCACTTTTTAGTTTTTTTTCTTCCTCTTTTTATTTCAAGCTAATTTTGAATGTGGGCTTTTGGGGCAAAAAAAAAACAAAAAAAAACGAAGGGTCAACGACTTCCCCCTTGATTTCCCTTCAAAATAGCCGCATTTTCATTCACTTCTATTGACAATCATGCTTTTTTTTTTTCATTTTCTTCCTTTTTTTTTATCTGACACGTATTAGAGATCCACTTTTTGGTGGATGCCTACATTTTTTTTCTTTTCTTTTTTTGATGACGTGGTACGTCTGTGGCATTAGAGGTCACAGACAGTGTGTGTGATATTGATAAATAGATAGTTATAGTAATAGGGCACATTATGCTCATATATAAATATATACAGACACACACACACACACACACACTCACTCATCTACATCGACATGCCCGTACAAACAGTCTTCAGAAATGGCTTGTACTGTTAATACACTAAGCATTTTGTGGCCAATCGAAGCCTGCGGATGATGATGGAGGGGGTGGAGCAACTTTTTTGTTTTTTCTGTGTCACGCTGAAAATCCATCATTGTTTAAGTAGAGAGTTTGTGGGTGTGTGTGTGGGGGGGGGGGGGGGGGAGTCTGGATGGATGGCGTGTGTGTGGGTAGTCCGTGTACGTTTTTGCGTTCACGCTTTTTTCCAAAACAAACCTTTTTTTTTCTCATTTTCATAAAAAAAAAAAAATCTGACAAAAATCTGCGGGGAAAAAATAAAGAGGATTGCAATATTCGTTAATCAGAGCACTTCGAGAATCAAGTACTTTTTTCCAATTATTAATTTTTTTTTTGTTAACCAAATGCCGATTTGCAAATTTTTTCATTGCGGTTCATTTTTGGCGAAACAACACGAGGGTCCGAAGGGCCGTCATTAATCGATAATTCACCCTTTTAATTACTGAACCCTGTGAAAAACACGCAATATTATTATATATCCCATATGGCCAAAAGTTTGTGGACACCTGACCATTTAAGATTATAAGTGCTTTTTAAACATCTCATTCAACATTGACTCTCTATAATCACCTCCAATCTTCTGGGAAGATGTTCCACTAGATTTTGGAGAGTGTTTATGGAGATTTGTGTGAGATTCATTCAGCCATATGGGTGTTAGTAAAGTTAGGTACTGATGCAGGTGAAGTGAGGAGGCCTGGGGGTGCAGTCAGCATGGAGAATTCATGTTCAATAGAGTTGAGGTCATCTTCATGGATATGGTTTCATTTGGGTCACAGATGAAGGAGGAAATTTTAATGCTAGAGCATCCGAAAACAATATACAATCGTGTACTTCCAAGTTTTTGGTAACAGCTTGAGGAAGAACCGCATACGGCTGGAAAAGGCGGGTGTCCCAATACTTTTGACCACACAGCGAAAATGAAAATTTACGAACGCAGCGTACATGGGCAACGTGTAAGTGTGTGCTTGTGTCCGTGTATGAGTTTTGTACATGTCTAAAGCCCCCCAATCCATCCTGGTAGGTTCTCTCGAATCACGCAGATAAGAGTAGAAGGTGCGAATCGACTCCAGTTTTGCGTCTGATGCCACAATATCGGGTTCAGAATTGATTTTTTTAATTGTCTTTCTTTATCTTTGTGTAAACCGCATTGGAAATTACCGGCATTGCACTACTTCGAATGATTTTTTTTTATGGTATTTTTTTTGGTTGCATATTTTTGGTCTATTCATACGAATGCTGCAGGTTTGACGTTTATATTTCCTTCTTTTCTTTTTGTAGGGTTTTAGAAACGATAGTATAGTTGTGTTCTCAGAAAACGGCAAACGTTCGAACAGAACCGGTTTCATCCCATCCGACGTCCCGCTCGAGTCATGAATCCCGATCTAGAGATCAGCACCGCCTGTACTTTTCTGGATTTTCTGTTATTAGACAAACACACACAAACGCACGCATACACACTAGAAAAGCTGATTGTATTAAGCCGAATTGCTGAATTGTGTTTCTTTTCTTTTCTTTTTTTTACCCTGTGGCTCTGTGCTTCCCAGAATTACTTGCATGGGGACAGCGAGTGTGTGGCTATAACACTTATGTGGATTCTCTTGGAAGCAGGTTTGTGTGTTAAGTTAATAAGTGCTACAGGACGAACATCAGGGCTTACGAATTTGCTACCGAACCCAAAATAATCACCCGAGCCATGAAAAGTGCCTACAACATTGCTACAGTCCATTTTGGTTTTTATTGCTCTCTTATTATTATTATTATTATTTTAATTATTATTATTAGGGATGCATTGATAAAAGTGATATATATATATATATATATCTCAGCTATCAGGAATTCCCTGACTAATGATGGGGATGCGCTACAATTCTACCATCGTAACTTTAATTCGAGACATGGCCTAACCTGCCCAGGAATCTTAAAGAACAGTGATCGGTATGGGGTAGTATACATAAATTTTTAAAAAATGTAACAAATTACAGTACATCATTTAGAAAAACTGAGTCATTTACACTACCGTAATGTAAAAACTTTAGAGAACAAAAAGTATGCATCTGGCAACGGGCATGGGTGGAGGGTGAAGCTGTTTCAGTGTCAGATGATGCCTATAAAAAGGAGAGAAAATAGAACAAATTGGGCTCTGAAACCAAAAATACAGAAAAAACTATGCGTTTTGACACCGACACAACTGAACTCTGTGTAATTTTTACAAGTCGAACCATAACTCTGGGATTTATTTATATGTATGTCATTTTGGATTGCAGGTTTCGTTTCATCATTTCGTTTTCCCCTTTCAGCGACATCGCTTGCTCACTCTCTTTCCCCTTTTTTTTGTTTGTTATTTTAACGATTCCCGGTACCATTACGTTTATCGATGCATCCCTGATTCCGATTATCGACCCCCAAGTTTTTCTATAGGCGAAGCAAACCGTATGCGCATCAGACCCGCAGAGACTACAAGTGCCGACATGCCTATCAGCGTAACTCACGTTTTAATCTCTACACCAGTTCTGTTCATTCATGAGACCCCGAATGTGGACACGACTGCGTTTAAGGTGCTGACACAAGCATCTCTATATATCAATTTTATATATATATATATATACACCTATCTATATACATAAAACTGCATGGTGCTTTCTAAGAGAATAATTTATTATATATAAAAAAAAAAAAACCTCAAATGACCACCGCATCTTTGACAATGGGCGCATGGCAGATAATCTTAGTAAAATCCCTGAAGCTAAGCTCTTACTCCAAACCCCAAACCCCTTGATCACCCGTCGCCCCTTTCCCCCTCCCACAAATACAGAGCGCTACACGGGGATTGCTAACAGATATTTGTTTTTACCTCGAATTTAGAATCTCAAACTCCTGCCACCTCTTCCTCGGAACAACCCTGAACCCCCACCACCCCGACCCCGTCACCAGACCCCCTGTTCGACTTTGCACGACATTTTGTATACACACATTATGTGCCTTGCCTTTAGTTAAGAACAATAATACATGATTGAGAATTGTAAATGATTTTTTTTATGTAACCGAACCGTTGCTGGAGGAAGAAAAACAAAAAAAACACAAAAAACGAACAAAACACAAAAAACGAATGATGCATGCTTGCTTGTCACTATCTGATTAGGACCGATCGTGTGCATTAGATGGAGAGGGGAGACTGGCTTTCCTGTTTTTTTTTTCTCCCCGTTTGACACGTGTCTTGAGTTGTCTTTCCACTGCATGAAACCCATGCTTTTAGTAAAAAAAAAAAAAGAAAAAAAAAAAAAAAGAAATTTCACAGGTTCTTTTTATTTTCCATGAATTCTGTAGATTCTGACCTGCTACAGGAGCTGCTCTTCGTTTCAGATCGTCACTAACATCCTTTCAGTCACCCGAGCTGCTGCTGGAAATACTTTCTCTTTCATTTTGTAACTATTTCGATTGATTGTTGCGTAGTTTCGAGGCTCATGTTGGCAGCTAGGAAACAAAAGGAACAAAGTTAGAAACGGAATTGGGTTTGGATTTCGAATCGTGGTTCGAGCTCCTGGTGTGTTCGAGCGATCAAACAAAAACGGCAGAATGACGAGTTGGGAAAACGCCGCATTTGGAAATCTTTCCACAAACACGATTGTATTCTTGGATGCATCCCGATTCTGCATCGACGCATTTCATGGTTAGGAATAAAACAAGCAATTCTAATTCTACAAATTCTAAAAACAAAGGTATTCTTTGTTCATGATTCATAAACAATCCATGATACCAAAAAATTTCATAAGTGGGCGTTAGAGCCTAGTTAGCTTTACGACAAAATGAGACTTTTATCTTAAAAGCAATAATGCAAACACGGACTTGATTTGATTTGATGTGATTGGATCGGATTGGATTCGAAGAACCAAAGCATTTAGGCAGTCTGCGTGCTCTGCCTTAGGAATATCACATACTGTATTTTGGGAAACGAAACGAAAAAATTTGCTTAGAAAATTAGCAATGGCTCAGAATCCTGACGTATCCGGAATCGTGTTTGCTCTGGAACCACGGCACCCGGAATCCAACTCGGTCTTAAAGACTCAATATAAAATAAAATCAATAGCTAGCACTTATATTTAATGACGTTCAGAACGTCATGTGGAAAACGAAAGCGTATATTTCTAATGTTTTATTTGACTAAATGTCACTCGGTGCCCAGTGAAGGATTTTCTGCTTGTGTTGTATGACTTTACATAAAATGTAAAAAAAAAAAAAAAAAAAAAATTGTCATTCTCCTTCTCTCTTTCTATCTTTCTCTCTTATATTGCTCTCTTTCTTACTTTTTAAATTGTTCTTTCTCTACCACTTTTGTTCTATCGCTTTCTCTCTTTCTTGGGTTTTATCACTTTTTCTCATTCATTCTATCGCTTTCTCTGACTTGTTGTATCGCTTTCACACTCTCTCTCTCACTCTCTCTATCTCTCTCTCTCTCTATCTTTTGTCCAATCACTTTATCTGTCTTTCTTTTTTACTGCTGTCTTTCTATCAATCTTTTCCTTTCTATCATTTTCTTTCTGTCTCTTCAGCTCCCTATTGCTCTTTCTAGATTTAAGTCCTTTATATCTCATTCTATCGCTTTCTCTCTCTCTCATTCTATTATTTTCTCTCTCCCTTGTTCTCTTTCTCTCCCTCTGTCTCACACAGGCTGAACTCTTTTCAGATTGCATTGTTGAGATTAGACGTGTAGAAGCTGAGACATTGTGAGCTTCAGGTCTCGGTGTCTTTAATGTGACGATGTTCTCTGTTGCACCACGATTTTTCTCCTGATTAGCGCTGAGCTCGTCCAGGCTCATTTGGTTTTCCCCTCAGACACACTGACATTTTATACTAAATCACTCATAAGCATCTATTAGAGGATCTTTTGGATCTTCTGGATTTTTTTTTCTTCACTTGATTTGCCCAGAAACTCTTCCTTGATATTTATAGCTGCTCAGACTTACTTGTAGGTGTCTATCATTTATTCTTAAGATTAGCATGTATTTGATCATTTATAGCCGCGATGTTGTTGTTGAAGTAGCTGAACGATGTCATAAGATGGGATCGGTGAAGGTCACGTTGTGGTTTTGTTTAACAAGAAGGTCTTTTAATATGGTTGTTGGAGAACGAATCGTGCCCTGGCAGGAGATGAGCGCTAGCCGTTCCATCAAAACCCATAACTACACACATGCGACAGAAAACCCGCGCTGATGACATTCAGCAAGCGATTTTCTTTTTATTTAACAGAGCAGGTGATGAGGCAGGGATTCTGCCCTACAGATAACCAACAATTTGCACAATATACACTTGGAATGATCCTATTTGGATGAAGTGGAAAAAAATCCTAAAATCCCTGAATTAGAGTCTCTGAGAAAATATTTGTAGAGTTGCAGCGTGTATGCTAATCTGTTCAGCTAATCTGTATTTATTAATGAAGCAGTATGTTGTTTTTACAGCCCTCTCGTGGTGGCAAATCCCACCAAATCTGACCATGTTTCCTTTGTTTGATTTGCTAATACCAAGTCTAATGCTAATTCCAGGGCTGGGAAGTGTTAGCAAAACTAGCATGATCCATAGCAAGGCAATAGTCAGCATTTTCAAAATCGAAAAATGATCCTTATTGGACATTGGATCCTTATTGGAAAAAGGAAATACTGATTATCCTGATCGCAGTCATCTGTGTCTTGGGGTTAAAAAAACCCAGTCCGGGTGGGAGGGGGTGACTGGTCAGGCTACGTCCTCATTAATCTGTATCTGTAATTTTTCCCAACGTTTAGTTCTACCCTTTTTTTTGTTTTTTTGTTTTTTTTAGAAAGCGCTCCTACGAGTGGATTCATTTATAGAACATGTGAGTGTGTGTGAGAAAACAGGCAAATCATTAAAGTACGATGTTATATATTTAGTCATGTGACTTGACTCAAAGAAACCAGATTGTGTTGGATGATGATGTACTGTGGTTTGTTTTACTTTTCACCCGAGTGCAGTATAGAGCTGAAAAGGCGTCTGGATTTTTCCAGATTAATGTGGACAGAGCCTCTACGTAGTTTTTTTGGTCGATCAATGAGACTCTAGCTAATCGTAGACGTCTATGAGTTTGAGTAGGTAGAAGACGACCGAAAGCACAGACTGTAAGTGTTCAGCTTCCTGCGTAATTGTTCTCTGATCAGTTATATAACCAAATTAGTGGTACATTAGGTTAAAAAAAATGCTTTAAATCCTTTAAACTTAATTGCAAATCCGTGATTAGGAGCGCTTTCAGTATTAACCCCCAGGGCAGATGCACATTGCCCATCACCTGCCCTGTGAAGATTTGCACTGCTCCACACTCACCTTTTCCCGAAGCTGTCGACCCTCCGGCCAGGGTGCCGTCGCCATTAACTTTATCATTAATGTCATCATCATCGCCAGCCCTGAGAGCCTGCAGAGAATCCTGCCAGCACGCCGCCTGCTCCTCTTCCTTCTTCTTTACTTATGCGTCGCAGTAGAGCTCAGACACAGGTCGGAGAGACCGGACGTGTCGTCACGAAGACGGGTGGCCCCCTGTCGGCCCCCAGTTGGTGGTTGTAGTTGTCGAGCTGGTGCATGTATGACAAATAGGTTACGTTCGAAAAGCAAACCCTTGTCTAATATTTTTACAGAACTGAATAACGAATCATTGTTATGCCTATTGTTACATTTTGAACACGTGAAATGAAAGGCTTACGATCTATATCTAGTACAGTAAGGAATTTAACAAAAAATAAATGTACAGAAAAAAACTTTTGTATTAGAAAACTATGTTTGTGTTTGTGGTTTGGGTTAAGTTTTATTAAGCCGGTGGCAAAGCCACAGAAATCCTTGCATGTTCCTTCTAAAGGATCTGCTGTTCACGGAGACGAGGTGAGGCGAGGCGAAGCCCTCACCCTGAGAGCCCTCACCCTGAGAGCCCTCACCCTGAGAGCATTCGGCTCGGAAACGAATCCCGGAAACGCACAGACTCGTGTAACTCCGCCCCCGAATCTCCAGCGCCATTTTAAAACGAAAGCCTCGTTTGGTGTTTCGAGGGGATATGCAAATTCCATCGCTGTTTTTCTTCTTCTCTTATTATAATTTTTTCTGCACTTCTTTTTTTTTTTTTTTTTTTTTTTTTTTTTACAATTCACTATTTTTTGTGCTTCAGTGATAAAACAATTTTTTTTTTTTTTTTTACTTCCATTTAAAAGATTGCACTAGATAACCTGCTATCATTATATTTTTGTTTGGGGGGGCGAATTCGTGTTTTTTATGATGCGTTCCTGTTGAAATGTTTCAGTCCGTCAACCTTAAAGATGGAGGATGAATCCGAGAAGTATTGAAAGACAGAATCAGAGAGAAAGACAGAGAAAAAGAGTGAGATAGCTGCTTTAATACGTTTTTTTTTTTTTCATTTGACATAATTTGTCAGGACAGAAGTCGGCCATGTTGGATTGAGGGTCGCTATGACTTCTGGGAAACAGTAAATGATGTTAATGCTGATTTTTTTTTTTAATATGATGTGAAATTGGAGATGTGATTGGCAGCGTCTGGTCAGCGTCTGATCAGAGTGCCTTTTCCTATAAACAGGTCAGTATTTGAATGTGGGAGGGATCGAGGTTTGGAGGATCGAGGCTTGTGCAATGGCAGATGATTGGAGACCCTGACAAGTGTTTCCTGATGGTTCAGTGTTAGAGAAGGAGATGAGTACTGTATTATATTAATGCCGCACGCCTGATTCGATGCACTAGGACATCGCGGTGATTCCACAGGACACGAGCGTTGGCACTTTTTTTTCCCCTCCTCGTCACGTTAGCGATGTGTAGCCGATGCGAACTCGGCGGCTGGACGCGAGCGAGTACTCTTCCATGGTCAGGCTGATGACTTCGAGCTGACGGGACTCACAGATTGTGTGTGAAAATGAAACCTCTGTGCACCTTCGTACTGTTCCCTTTCCTTATAACATAAAGGGCTGGACAACTTCTTCAGGGCAGAATCTGCAGTTTGGTCTCTTTTTTTTTTACTTTTGTTTTTTCACCCCTCATTTTTTTCATAGTAGAGACACTATATGGACAAAGGTTTGTGGACACCAGAGCATAAGATTTAGTGCTTTTTTTTTAAATAACCAATTCCACATAAATCTCCATTTGCACTTATAATAACCTCCACTCTTCTGTGCAGATGTTCCATTAGGTTTTGTAGAGATTTGTGGAGATTAATTCAGCCACAAGGGTGCTAGAAGTCAGGTACTGATGTTTGTGAGGTGAGAAGGCCTGGGGTGCAGTCAGCCTGAAAAATTCATAGGGTTGGAACTCTATCGCAGGAGATCTTCCACTCCAACCCATGGAAAGCAGATCTTCATGGAGCTGGATTTGTGCAGAGGGACATTGTTATGCTGGAACACATTTGGGTCTCCTAGTTTTCGAAAATTGAAAGGAACATTAGGTCTAGCGATTTTAAACAATTGTGTGCCTCCAACATTGTAGTAAGCATTTGGAGAAGAACCTGTTAGCTGTAAAAAATCAGGTGTCCCAATACTTTGCGCCATATAATGTAAATAACTCATTTTTATGTAAAAGGAAAAATCCACCCTGAACGATCAATCTTTTTCTTTTTCTTTTTTTTGACCTTTAGTAACCCCGGAGATTTCATTTGCAATGAATCAGTGAATCACCTCCTTGAACAGATTAGATTTATTTTCCACCAATTTCGATGCTCATACCATCATCCCCAACGTCTCGTAAACATCACGCCGGACCGTATTGAGTGACGGACCACTCCTCTTACGCTTTTGGTTTTTTGAGTCATCACATTATCATATATATATATATATATATATATATATATATATACATTTTTTTTTTTTTTTTTTGTCCATTCTTTTTATACACGCTAGCAATGGTGATGCCCCCATAGTGATGTCAGACAAATATTGTAATATTGAAATAAGTCAAAAAATGCTTTAGGGTGGATTTTTTTCTTTCAGGTCCAGGGATTCCATCCTGGGGGTTGTTACGATCGTACGATAGCGTTTGAGTACCACGTTTTTTTTTTTTTTACGAGATTAAAGTCGTAATATTTTGAGAAAAATGTCAAATTTACGGGAATTAAGTCATAGCAATACGAGAATAAAGTGGAAATATTCGCCGATGTCGAGCGCACCAGCGTTTAACTCCTTCAGGGCCAATGTCTTCGATCATCTTCTCACTGAGAAACAACATTCTCCTTTTCAAACTACACGCAGATGTAACCATCGATCTTCAGACTGCACAAAAGAGGCGATTTCCCCATCAGTCTGATTTTTTTTCCTGAATAAATTAAGTACAGAACCTGATTATAACAAAGTGCTGATGTGCCAAGACAAAGACTTTCCTTATTGCTAAATTCTAATCGAAAGTAGGACCAAATCCACAATTGCGATTTTTCCCAAAATATTACCATTTATTCTCGTAATTTCGACTTGATTCTCGAAAATATTTTAACTTCTTGCTTGTAATTTTGACTTCATTGTAAAAAAAAATTTCTCATATTGCTACGACTATAATTCCATCTTCTATATTAGTAATTTTTTTTTACGTGACACTAAAACACCGTTGTACAATTGCTATCGTTGCAATCGAAAAAAATGTATTTAAAAAAATCATCTTTTATGTTTATTTTTCTTTTCATCTTTTAAACATATTTTAGTCAACAACAAAAAAATCGTTTTGTTTTTTTTAGTTTTTTTATTCAGAGCCGTTCCAGCCTGCAAAATCTTTGAATTCGTACATTTCTTTTTCCAATCCTTTTCCATCCCGTATTTATTCTCTGTCTCAGTTTTTTTTATATCCTATTCATAACAATGAATACCAGCAGCTGATAAAGAGCAAAAGTATTTAGATGTAGAAACCAAATAATATTTTAAAAAATCCCAAAAAACCACAGAAACACCCTCAATGCGCAGTGCCTGATCATTTTGTCCTGTTTTTTTTATCCCCTTCAGTCACATGGTCTGTGAATGTTTTCTTTTTCGAGAGCCAGATTTTACCCGAGCCTCTTAACAGTAACACAGCACGACTGGTGCAATACACACACCACGACCAGTCTTTAGGAATGTCTCTGTCCTATTCTTTTTAATCGTTTTTTTTTTGGGTTTTTTTGCCAGTGTTTTATGTGTTAGAAAGGGCTGAAGGCTTGCATTAGCCTGGCCTCGGAGTGGCAGCGAGGCTCCAGTGCCTGCTAGTCGCTGTGTTCAAATAAAAAAAAAAAGGGTGAAAGCCATGCTAACGCTTTTTGCAGTTATGCAATCTTTTTTGATAACAGAAATAATAATTAATATCGATTCTGAATAATGCCAAAACGCTTCGGTTCATCTTAACAGGATTTCTGATTTTTTTTTTTCCTCCTCGGTTGATCGATTTATTGATTGATTGCGCTGTTTTCCTCTCTGATTTGGAGGTTGACGCGACGACAAAGCGGAGATGAAATGTTTCTCAGAGAACATTCTGATGCAGTGTTAATTTTTTTTTCTTTTTTGAAAGGGTTTTTCTTATTGTTGTTCCGATTGGTTTCTTTTGTTTGTCGTTTGTTTGCTTTCTTTCCTCTCATTATTCTTTGCGAATATTACCATGGTAGTTATGCATTAACCGCTTGCTTGCTGCACAGACACACACTTCACACCAGAGAAGGAGCATGTGGACATTTAGTTTACACACTGATTACCGGTGAAATGCAACACAAAACCACCACGAATACACACATTTGCTTTTTTTCAGCGTAGACAGTTTTTTTTTTTACGGCGGAAAATCCTGGAAAAAGACGTGTGATTTTTCCAGTTGGATATTTTTTCCATTCAAAACAAAACCACACCCAAACTAAATTTCACATGCTTTTTTTTAAACTGGTGTGAGGGTAAATTTACAAAGCTTTGACAATATTTCATTATAATTGTATTCCCGCCATCGCTGTTTGCAAAAAAAAATCGCTCATGAATACAGTACTGGAAGTGATTATGTTTCTCTATGCAAAAAAAAAAAATTATAAAAACGAATAAACAAAAGCTATGCTACAACTCAGACAAAACACGTCTCGTTTCTGATTCATGCTCTTTGTGTTGTGAATATATATATATGTGTGTGTGTGTGTGTGTGTGTGTGTGTGTGTGTGTGTGTGTGTGTGTGTGTTGATCTACTAACACTGGGGGAGCTCAGTGGTTAAGATATTGGACTTCTGATCAGAAGGCATTGAGTTCAAATCCCACCATGACTAAGCTCTCGGGCTCTTGAGTAAGGCCCTTAACCTTTAACTGCTGAGAGTATAAGATTCTGCCAGATTCTGTGAATGTAAATACGAGGTGGTTTTTCAAGGCAAGTTTTGTAACCAACAGATGGCAGCACAAGGCTGCACACACAGTCACAGGGAGCACCGCTCTTCATACGTTAGTATACCAAAAGACATCATCCTGTGTACATCTGGAGCTGTGTAACTGGTGTTATTCTAGCCAAGTGCGCACTCTGTCACCAAGCTCTCATCACACGTGAGTTTCTACCTGGAAAATCATGATCTCACTTCCGCACCCACCGACTCGTCAGATTTGGCTCCTGCAGACTTCGTCCTCTTATCGAAGATGAAGATCTGGCTGAAAGGTTTCAAAAGGCGTTAAAATATAGACTTCCAGGACACTTTCCAGGTGGCAGGAAAGGTGAGAGCGCTGTGTTGCTGTGCAAGGAGAATATTTTAAGGAGAAAGTGTGTACTTTCTTGTAAACAGAGCGAGTCTCAAAACCTTTTGATATCACCTCGTACAGGATGGTTCAGGATGACAGGAAATTCTGTAACTAGGAGTTGGCGATCCTGTGACGTGGGAAATTGTTTGTGACCAGTGTGAGCTTGTTTTGAACCCCTTGCCATCAGTTATAATGGAGCAGTGAAGCAGTGGAGCGGTGTGCAGCGAGCATTCAGTGTAAAACCTTTTAGAAGAATGGTGAAAGTGAACGACTCACACACCAATATTGAGGCTGTTGGAGCTGTTGAACCATTGGTTGAGCCGGTTCTTTGAAATGGCACACCCATGTTGTAATTGTATGAGCAGACAGGACACGATCATGAAATCCTAATAGGATAGGAATCCGTTAGTAATGATCGCGCCAGGTGTAAGCTCTGCTTTCTTTATTTAATCACAGTTCTAGCTTTTCCGGTTTCCCTGTTTGGATGCAGAATAGAGATTACTGCCACCTACTGGTAGGAGAGAGTTCTGTTCAACATTCTTACACAAGCACAGAACGTAACCGCTAGTTGGCTTTGGCTATAGTCTGTCCGGAGTGTTCTAGTGCAAGTTTTTATATTTATGTAGCTGTTTATATTAATTATAGTCTAAATCCATCTTCATGGTTCCTAAGTGTTTACTTTACACCATTAACTCTCTGTTGGCACATTAAATAGATCTCCTGAAAGAAGTGATGTTTGAAGTGTTTCCAAATCTGGCGCTTTAGTGCCACGTAAAAAATTAATGGTCAATTGTAAAGATTACGAGAATTAAGTCGTAGCAATAGGAGAATAAAGTCGTAATATTTTGAGAAAAAAGTAGAAAAAAAGTCATAGCAGGCAATGTCAGAGGTTCCGCTCTTTCCAGATGTTTCTCCTTCAGGGTCGATTTCTTTGATCATCATCCTCGTAGTCTCTTGAGAAACAAGATATCCTCTTCTAATAGCATGCAGATGTAAGCATCGATATTGAAGTCGAAAACTGGTCGTCATTTCAGACTGCACAAAAGAGATGATGATGTCAATGTCTGTTTAATTTTTTGACTCCGTGCTGATGCGAAAAACATGAAGAATTTCCTTAAAGTAGGAATTTAACCAAATCCTTCACATTAATTTTATGCAAAACATCACAATTCTGTGATTTTCCTCATAATATTAGCACAATGTATTATAATGTAAAATATTAGCATCTTGTATTGCTATGACCTTATTCTCAAAATATTTTGATTGTATTCTCATAATTTTGACTTGATTCTTGTAATTCGATTTATTCTAATAATTCGACTTAAATCTCGTAATTTAAACTTTATTCTCAGACGTTTGCAAAATATTTTGATTGTATTCTCGTAATTTTCACTTGATTCTTTAAAATTCGACTTATTCTCATAATTCGACTAAATTCTTCTTTCAACTTTATTCTCGTAAGTTTGCCTTTATTTTCAATATATTACGATTTCTTCTCATATTGCTGTGGCTTTATTCTCGTAATCTCAGTTTCACTGAGGTTCTTGGCCGATGATCTGCTGTGATTTTCACTGTTCACTGGTTCCTAAGTGTTTACCGTCAACCATTAACTCTCATTTGGCACGTTCAATAGATTTCCTGAAGAAAAATATATTTTACAATAAGGTCTGTCAGGGACAAATCTACGACGTTTTTGTGCCACGGTAAAAAAAGAATCTAAGATTACAAGATTAAAGTTGTAGCAATACAAGAATAAAATTCTGAATAAAGTCGTAGTAGAAATGAAATACTGCCCACGTTGTAGACGTCGAGCGCAAAAAACCCCGACAGCTCATAATAATGAAGACGCTTCAATTTCAGTGAAGTCCTTGGCTGATGATCTGCTGTAATTTCTCCGCTCACTCATCATGACTCATGGCTTGTGCGGTTGTTCGGATTTAACCTTCGCATCCATAATCCTTTTAAGCGCCATTTCAATACTGTGAAAACCGACATGAGGAGAGGAAACAAATATACGAGCTGAGGGCGAAGCGATCACGGTGCTGTGTTTGGTTTCGCTCAGACTTGGCCGTGGGATCGAGCGCACCTGACTTTAATCGCTACGTGATACATTATCCCCTAGACACACGAGCGCTGGGTTTGGAAAAATACAACTTTAACCATTTTGTAAAAGGAAGGAAAGTCTTATTTCTTTTTAATGAGTCGCGAGCACGAGCCAGGAATATTTCTTTTTGCGAGGGTGAGGTGAGCGAGTGCAGCAGTGTTTGTTGAAAGGTTTGACACGAAACATGCCGAAAAGCCGCATGAGCTCATTGCTAAAGCCGTACAGGATAAACCTGACATACAATCAACCCTTATCAATTACTCGCCGCGTGCCTGTTCACTTGAAACCAGCTTCAGCTTGATTGCACCGTTTCTCACATCGATCCTGTATCGCGTGGTCCGACGTTTCTTTAATTCCCCACTCGCAACTTTAGTTCCTACTTATAATTAGTTTCCTGTTTATGATTTTCAGCTAAAGATTTTAACCATACGCACAACCATAGTTTCTTCTTATGAAAATGACGTGTACGACCTTTTGTTTCAACATGTATTGAGATGCTACATTTACTAGTCCTTCAGCACTTGGTAACTACATTAGCTGGTTACATGATTAGCACATGTACAGCCCACCCAATCCACTTTACATGTCCTTTAATATGCCTATATGGAAAAAGGTTTGTGGACACCTGACGATAAGATGCTTATAAGCTGCTTGTCCCTTTTTTTTTTAAATAATAATCTCCACTCTTCTGGGAAGATGTTCCACTAGATTTCGGAGTGTGCATCTGGAGATTTGTGATCATTCACAAAGCCAACAATGTCAGGTACTGATGTAGGTGAGGTGAGGAGACCTGGGGTGCAGTCAGTGTGAAAAATTCATCTAAAAAGTGTTCAAGAGGATTGAGGTCAGAGCTCTATGGATGGAGATCTTCCAGTTCAACCCATGTAAAGCATATCTTCATGGGGCAGGTTTTGTAACACAGGGTTTGCTGGAACAGGTTTGGGTCTCTTAGTTGCTTTTAAGTGAAGGCAAATTTAATACTAGCACATCCAATGACATCTTGTACAATCGTGTGCCTCCAACATTGTGGTTTGGAGCCCAGCAGCGTCTCTACTTCCTGAGAAGGCTGAGGAAAGCACACCTCCCTCCCCCCATCCTGTCCATGTTCTACAGAGGGACCATTGAGAGCATCCTGAGCAGCTGCATCACTGCCTGGTTTGGGAATTGCACCGTCTCGGATCGCAAGACCCTACAGAGGATAGTGAGGACAGCTGAGAAGATCATCGGAGTCTCTCTCCCCTCTATCATGGACATTTACACCACACGCTGCATCCGCAAAGCACACAGCATTGTGGACGATCACACACACCCCTCACACACATACTTCACCCTCCTACCATCAGGAAAACGGTTCCGAAGCATTCGGGCCGTCACAACAAGACTGTGTAACAGTTTCTATCCACAAGCCATCAGGCTTCTCAACACAAAGAACTGAACAGAACTCACACACACTCACTTACACACGCACACACACACACTCACTGTGTGTTACTGTTACTGAACTGTACAACCTGGACTAAACACAATCATCACTCATCTCAATCCACTCCACCACCATTTATATATTTATTATTATTTATACTCGCACCTTATATTCAGTACAATGTTTACATGCTGTTTTTGCACCTTTTATACTAAAATAGAATGTTTACATGCTGTCTTTGCACCTCCTTGCTGCTGTTTTTTGCACTACATTGCTCTGTTCTGTTGTACTTTTTCCTGGGTATAGTTTTTACATTTCACCTCACACAGTACTGTATACTTAAGTACAGTAGGTTTACTAGTCGGCGCTATACTTGGTTTTTGTCTTTTGTCTTGTCTTGTGTTGTCTGTCTGCACTCTGTCTGTCTGTACTGTTCTTTTGTTTGCACTGTTTGCACCAGGCTGCACTCGATGCACTTTATGTTGTTTTGTTGTTTAGTGTAGCACCAGGGTTCTGGAGGAACGTTGTTTCGTTTTTACTGTGTACTGTGTACCACTGTGTATAGTAAAAATGACAATAAAAGCCACTTGACTTGACTTGACTTGACTTGGAGAAGAGACACATACGACTGGGAAATAAATCAGGTGTCCAATTATTTTTTGTGCATATAGTGCACGAGCCCAGGGTTGCTTTTTTCTTTCAATTTGCACCCATACGAGGGACGTTCAAGTGACACAGAGAATTTTAAAATAATTTCTTGACGTACTTCGCTTTACACTTATCCCAGGGTTTAACTTACGCCTGGAAAGATTCGGAATAGGAGCATTAACCAGTACGCCCAAACCATCCTAGTACCAGCCTGCTTCACTCCGTCTTCAGAGAACCATCACGACCGGGATCGTCACTGACGGAGGTACGGCCATCTTTAATATGTTCAAGACCATTCAAACGTCTTATTGCGTCTGAGTATCCACTAAAACTGTGGTCTGCCATCAGTAATCGTACACGCTAGCCACTTACTTCTGCGTGTTGTACCGCCATGCTAGCATCAATTTTTATACCTGTCACAGTCCTGGTTTGTCTTGAACGCTCCTCGTAGTATGACGTCAATAAAATACACAGTATAAATAATGTTTTTGGTGAACTCGTGTCTCAGACTGAACTCTGCTGCACAGGGGAGAGAAGAGACACTGTATTAGGAAAGAAGCTTAGTGGTTAAGCTATTGGACTTTAGATCTGGAAGGTTGTAAGTTCAAATCCCAGCTACACCAAGGTGCTCAGTTGTATGAATTAGATAAGAAAGTACATTCTGGATAAGGGCGTCTGCCAATGTGTTAGTAGGTGGGTTTTTTCCTATTTTGAGCCATTTAGGACCTGTGTGTTTGTCGGCATCGCTATGGAAACTGCCTAAATCCACCCGACACCAGTACAAGGTCTCTGCAGGTCAATTGATTCGAGGGTTTGTTTTTTTTTTCGTCTCAGGAAACCCAACAATAACAACACAAGAATGGTGAATAATAAAATTTAAAATGAACAATATGTAGGAAAGAGTCTGAGAGCGTCCAGCCTCAGGTTTTTGGCTGAACCTCCGTAAGATATAATAACTAGAACATGAATAAGACGGGATATAAAGCCTGAATAGGACAGTAATAAAGCAATTACATACTCCTATAATTATTAGTTATAGGACACTGGGAGTAAACGCTAAATCATTACGACAGGTTGCGTATCCGCAGATGGAACGCGTTCCAGATTTCTGGATCATAAAACAAAACAAAAACAGGGGGGGAAAAAAGGTTGCTTCAGCATTTTTTCTCGTGTTTCACCCTGGGGGATGCGCCATGAGGTAACGCTTGATGAACTTAAAGCTCGAATTTGGAACGCAGCTGTCAGGGGTTTCGAGATGGATACAGTACTGAGGGGTTTATATAACAGTACAAAAAAAAAAAAGAACTTGGATCAGTGTAGAGACGTCAACAAGGGGGTTATGATGATAGACGGACAGACATTACATTTACATATATTACACTTATAGCATTAGGAAGACGATTTACAGAGCGACTTACCATAATCTTATGCTCAAGGGCCTAATAGTGGTACAAAATTTAAACTCACAACCTTCTGATCAGACGTCCAACATGCTTACATCCAACATCCAACACCCATAATCCACCTCTTCTTAGGACAGATCAACAGATAAACCAAGACTGACTTCTCGTTAGTTTGTTAAGCTTTGAATTTGCCTCCCCAAAATACTAATTCCAAAAATACTACCACAGTCTACTAGAAGATCTGTAACATCTTCTCATCAACAAATACTAAAGCACCTCAGAAAGTACAGTCTGCTCATCCCTTTCCTGTACAAAACCCTTGAGCTGACCTTTCAAACCAGTTTGTTGTCGAGATTGACACCACTTAGGTGTCAACCAGTCCACTGTTATCTTGATGGTCTTGGCAACATTGAGGAGCAGGTGTTTTTTCCTGCACCATTCCTGTAATCCTTGTCCTGCCTTTCCAGATCCAACCGACCACCACAGAGTCTGTCTGTCTACACGTCTGTATGTCTGTCTATCTAATTATCTAGCAGACTGTATATTCAACTTTATTTATTGATTATGTCTGTATGTGCCTCTGTCTATCTGTCCCACTGTCTCTAGCAGTCTGTCTATTAAACCCTCTATGTATTTGTTATCTATCTATCTATCTATCTGTCTGTCTGTCTGTCTGTCTGTCCGTCTGTCCGTCCGTCCGTCCGTCCGTCCGTCCGTCCGTTCGTCCATCCATCCATCCATCCATTATCTGCCAATCTATCTATTGCATTTTTTGTGTATTGGTTCTATCTATCTATCTATCTATCTATCTATCTATCTATCTATCTATCTATCTATCTATCTATCTATCTATCTATCTATCTATCTATCTATCAGACGTACTATGTATTGTTTGTCCGCCTGTCTGTCAGTCAATTAGACCTATTTTTGTACTGGTAATCTTTTTTTCAGTCTTAACAACTTCTGCTCCTGAAGTCCAGGATCTTCTCTAAGAAACTAAACTTTACACTCATGAAGTATTAAAGCGTCCTCAGCATCTCGGTAGAGATTTACCCGAAGGAACACGAGGAGGAGAAATCAACAAGGGCACATTAAACAGAGTCTTTAAATGGGTCTGCAAATATTTTTAACAAAATAATCAGTGAGGGAGTAGCTAATGAGCGCACACCCCCATGGGCCTTGAGCACACTCGTCTTACTGCACAGCAGCTCCAAAGAAAACAGCCAGCCTCCTCCAGTCCTGCTCCTTTGGGATAGTTTTTTTTTCTGAAAAAAGCTGAAGCTCACAGTGGGGGGAATTTGAGCTTGATTCATGAAAGCTCTGTGAATTTTCTTCTCAGGAACATTTTAATTACAGCTGCAGCTGTACAGATCGTTTACATCCTCGTGTGCCCTGGTTAGCGGTTAGCATCTCAGACTCTACACTGACACAAGTGGTTTTCAAACAAACTGTGATAGAGGAAATTCCTTAAAGTTGATTTGTTTAAACTGTACTGTTAAAATTCATCTCATGAGAAGCTTATCTATCTATCGCTCTCTCTCTATCTGTCTGTCTGTCTGTCTGTCTGTCTGCCTGCCTGCCTGCCTATCTATCTATCTATCTATCTATCTATCTATCTATCTATCTATCTATCTATCTATCTATCTATCTATCTATCTATCTATCTCATAAGCCTGTATTTTATTCACAATAACTCATAGATCAAATGTTTCAACTGAGGAAATTAAATTTAAGGATTTCAAAAACGTTGAGACAGTTGTTTAGATTGTTTTCATCTCTCTCTCTCTTCCTCTCTTTCTCTCTCTCTCTCTCTCTCTCTCTCTCTCTCTCTCTCTCTCTCTCTTTCTCTCTCATTCTTTATCTCAGTACACATTTTCACATGCAGTGGGCAGTAGATAAAAGTGTCGTTGTACTGTGTGAGTGGTCCGGATGTGATGTCGCAGGTTGATGAGTTCCACGTCTCTCTTCACGACTGTGCCGTGTTTAACAGCAGCGAATCCCAGAGCCGGTAAATGTTGAATGTTGAGAGCTTTCACACCTAAAACACAATCATTACTTCAACTGTAAATATGTTCTAGTTCTGCTGAAGTGCATATTTCAGGGCAGTTATATTTTCTTCTTCTTCTTCTATTTCTTTCAGCTGCTTCCATTAGGGGGCACCACAGCGGATCACCCGTCTCCACACCACTCTTCCTCTACATCTGCCTCTTTCAAACCAACTACCTGCATGTCTTCCCTCACCACATCCATAAACCTCCTACTTGGTCTTCCTCTTTTCCTCCTTCCTGGTGTCTCCATCCTCAGCATTCTTCTACTGATATACCCCATGTCCCTCCTCTGCACATGTCCAAACCATTTCAATTTCACCTCCCTCACCTTGTCTCCAAAACGTCCTACATGCTCTGTCCCTCCAATAAACTCATTTCTAATCCTGTCCATCGTCGTCACTCAAAACGAAAACCTCAACATCTTCAGCTCTGCTACCTCCAGCTCCACCTCCTGTCTTTTACTCAATGCCACTGTCTCTAATCCATACAACATCTCAGGTCTCACCACAGTCCTATATTTACTTTCCCTTTAAGGTACCTGAACTCCTCCACCTTCTCCACCTCTTCTCCCTGCAACCGCTGGGCAGTTACATTTTATTACTAGTTTTATTATAGGTATTTATTCCTAGTTAAATACTGGATAAGGCTTCGCTGGGGGTAACAAATCTCTCACAAGGACCTTATCAGCATATGCTATGTGACTTTCTTCATTTTATACACACTGATAAAAACAATATTATACTAAGTGCTTGGAGGATGAGAAAAAAACCTGAAATGTACAGACAGTGAATTTTTTTTTTGTTTCATTACCCCTATTTAGACTTTTCAAGCTTTAGAAGCTTCGAAAGCAATATTTTTTCTGCCTCTTTCTCATTCCCTCTAAATACTTTTTTCCTTTGCTGTGTGCTCACTTGCTGTGTTTTATAAATTTAATATCCTAATTTATAGAAAGTGATGGGAAAGCCTTGTAAAAACACAGCGCACTAATAAGCTCCAGATGTCTCAACAAAGGACTGCGAACTCCCCACCGACTCGCTTCCCTCCGAGCCTAATTATGGCCACGTCGCTACGAAACACAACAACACAGGAATCCTGGGCTGGGGTTAGAAAATGATTATAAAAATGGCCGAACCTTATTACTGACCACCTGCTGTGTGTGTGTGATAGTTTTGCATTTAAATACACCACAATCTGTTCTCAACACTACACCATATGCATATATACATACAATATACAACCTTTGTGGATGCCTGATAATAACCTCCACTCTTCTGGGAAGATGCTATAACAGTTTAAGGGAAAAAAACATATGCCTGGAAAAGTCAGGTGTCCGAATATTTTTGTGCACAGGATCTGTAGATAAAGGTTTTCACTTACACAACATCGTGTGCAACAAACATGACTATTTCATTTTCAAAAGATCTGCAGGTATAAAGATAAAGCAGCCCCAGACCATCACACTACCACCACAGTGTATGATGCAAATACTTTTTCACATAGGACCAGGCAGGTTATTCCCTTTTATAAATAAAATCACCATTTAAAAAAGTGCATTTTGTTTTTAGTGCATTTACTTGAGTTATTTATGTGTGTAACGTTCAAATTTGCTTGATGATCTGAATTATTTATGCGTGAAAAATAGGCAAAATAATAAAATAATTTAATGTTTCACACCACTGTATGGGTATTTTTCAACTTGTATTTTTTATCAAACAGGTGAGAAGTTTTTGAAGAATGGATTAAAACAGATTTAGGTTTTTTTTGTAAAAAGAAAGAAAAAAGAAAGAAAGAAAAAGGAAATCCATAAATTGAGTTTGGTTCCACCTTGTGGCTGATAGAGTAATAACAGTTAGATGCTGGATTAGTCTTTCATCATCAACTTGTTTTCTGGGCGAGATCAAATCAAGTGTGTCACAACTTTATGTAGCTTTTTATGCAGATTTTTGTAGAAAATGTGGCATCATCATCATCATTATCATCATCATCATCATTATCATCATCATTACGTAGGCATGGATATTTGACAACGTCTTTCTGACATAATAAATTGCTACGGTACTTCCTAAATGATAAATCCAGAATAACAAAATGAAGGTGGTCAAAGCTTGGGGTCATTCAAAAAATGTCCATTAGGGGGTTATTTGAGGTCATTTAGGGTCAGAACAGTAATCAATGAATTGTTCAGCGATGACATTGTGCTTTACAGCTTTTGAGCAAAGTCCACATTGGACATCAGCTAGTCGGTGTAATGATGTGTGTGTGTGTGGGGGGGGGGGGGGGGGGGGGGGGGGGGGGGGGGTTGAGTGTGTGTGTGTGTGTGTGTGGGTGTGTTTTCTCCTGAAATTACATGTTAGTTGTTTTAGTGAGTTCTACTGTCTCCACCTCGAAAGCCTTGTTTTCAAAGGCTGCACAGACCTCAGGCTCGGACTCCTCGTCGTCCCTGCTGAAAAAAGAAAACATGCCACTCGATGTCAGACAGGTATAAAGGATAAATACCGATCAGACATTTACTGTTATTGTCTGGTTAATCATTGTGTTAATCGGTGCGTTTTGGCCTGAGCGTTCGACACGTGTGTCAGGGTGTAATAGACATGAATCAGGCACCTGTGCGAGACCTTGGGATGGCGTTTGAACATGTGCAGAGATAACGCTGTATCTCCTAAAAGGCCATAAAAGCATTATGAGCTGCAGACCAGCTTTGTTTTTATCAATCACGGTAATACGATGTTTGCTTGAAATCCCAAAAAAAACCATTCTGTGGACAAAATATTGTGTTTTCTGACTTGTTCCTCGAACAGTTACCACGAACTTGGAGGCACACAATTCTAAACGTCTAGCATTGCTAGCATTGACCCAAACCTGCCCCAGCATGACAATGCTCCTGTGCACAAAACCAGCTCCATGAAGGTCTGCTTTCCATGGGTTGGAGTGGAAGATCTCCTGCGGTAGACCTCAAACCCTACTGAACACTTTTGGGATGGATTTTCCACACTGACTGCACCCCAGGCCTCCTCACATCATCTACGTCGGAAGAGTGGAGGATATTATAAGAGCAATCTTCTCCACAGATTTTTGACTGAAGTCATTTTAGTTGTGCTTCTGGTGACCAGTATAATAACAAAACATCTAATAGCCAGAGGTGGAAAGTAAAGAATTACATTTACTGGCGTTACTGTAATTAAGTAGTTTTTTTGTGTTCTTCAAATCTGTAATTTTACTTTAGTACGTTTAGTTTGAAGTGTTGCACTTAACTACATTTGCAATCATATCCAAAAAACTAAATAAAAATAATTCAAGGGGAAGAAATTGCTTCCAGGAAACTACAGCACTGATTAGCTGAAGAGCAAACACGCTAAACTCACAAGATTGAGTGATGAAGACGGACAAGACAGACGCCGCTGATGCAGATCCGGCAGAAAAACGAAATGGCGTCGAATAGAAAATTGTTCAATGCGTGCGCTCGCTGTCTGAATTCTGAATCTGCAGTTGTGATTTCTCTCATTAGCATAAAGGACGTTATAACAAGGGTGTTTTTGCTGCTGCGGCGAAAATGCAGAATTCACTTTAGACTCAATTAAGGACTTGCACTTTCATTTGTAAAGGAGTTCCTTAAATTAAAAACTAGTTTGTGATTTATATCCCCTTTTTGAACCACAGTAGAAAACCCACCATGTTCAAAAAGTAACTTGGTAAATTGTTTCTGAGTAAATATTCAATGAGCTAATTTTTACTTTTACCTTTAAATTTTTACTTTTACTTTTTACTTTTTACTTTTACTTTTACTTTTACTTTTTACTTTTTACTTTTTTTACTTTAAATTTTTACTTTAAATTTTTACCTTTTACTTTTTACTTTTACTTTTTACTTTTACTTGAGTAGATTTTCAGAGCGAAAACTTCAGTTGTCCTCACATAAAATTACATTAAAGTAGCAGTACTTTTACTTCTGAATGGAGTTTTCTTTAATTGAAAACCCTTTCGTGCAGCTACAGATGGTTTTACATAACCAGCAATCACCATGAACAATTTTACACTCGAGTCTCCATCAGTGAAGAGTTGATCACCTTGACAATGATGGAACTGTAATGAATGGACATTCGGTGTCACACGGATAAGGATTTTTTTGAGTCTGGTTCCTCTCAAGGTTTCTTACTAATACCATGTCAGGGAGATTTTTCCTGCTACGGTTTCCACTTGTTCACTCATTAAAAATAAACTCATGGCCCTATAATGAGCCTGTAAATTATATCCTTGATCTTTTATTTCTGCTTTAAAATAATGTCTCTTGTTGAAAGTGTAATACAAATAAAACTGAATTGAAAACAAATCGAATAGTATTTGGTCTCACAAAAAAAAAAAAAAAACCACACACACACACACACAATGCAGCAGATGCGGCTGTGACATGAATCCAGAACCGCTGAGATCCTATTTTCTTGTATACTCACTTGTCTTTCTTGAAAAAGAGCCTTTTGATGATGAGGATGATGAAGACAATGAAGAGGAAGCCGGCCACCGCTGACAATCCCACCATGGCATTGGAGAGCAAGCCTTTCCCCTGAGAGCTGGTGCTGGCCCTCAGACCTCCTGCATGGGTTCACGAACATCTTTATTCAGAATAGTAACGAATATCCGGCTGTTTGACAAATACTAGAAACTTGAAGCATAATCTGATTGGTCAGAAGCCATGTGGATTATATTTATGCACTCGGATATTGTATCAGTTAAAGAAAAGAAAAGAAAAGAAAAAAAAGGAAAGACGAGTTTTCTTACCAGTTTTCGCCTGACAGTTCGAGACGAGCAGCACTAAGCAAGTAAGGAAGCTCCTGAGGTACGACATGATGCCTCTGTGTTCTTCAGTGACTCTGATTTCAGTCAGCTAGCAGGAAATGTGCATATGTGTGTCTTTAAAGAGCAAAGTGCAGTTACACACACACACACACACACACACACGCACGCACACACACATCCCTTACACAAATCTGATCAAGTTCCTCGTAATTAGGTTGTAAAAATAAATAGCTGATCTTTTACTGATACAGAAGGAAGTCATGAGCATTTTCTAGTTTCGTAATACACTTCTAGACTTTTTGAAACGAGGTGTTTCAGCATACAGGAGCCTCTGGGACAATAAGGAAAAAGATAGTGTAAAAGACTTTTTGGGTGTAATTGTGTGTGATAGCTCAAGAGGGGGCTGTGTTCATTTTATAGGTGGTATAGTTTTCTTTTTTTCCCTCGGGACTTGCCGTAAGCAAGAAAGATATATTATTGCACCTGTGCACAGTGATGCTGTTCTGGTCTGGAAGCACAATAAAAAGTCAGACTGGTTGTTTCACAGAATCCTGCTTCCGTTTCTGTTATTTTCCTAGTGAAAAGTATTTTTAGGCGAACTTGCCCCTTTTCAAAACGCTCGGTTACATTGGTGGCAGCGGTTTGTTTTGCTTCTTGACTTTAGTATAGCGTGAGTGTTTCTTTGCCTGTTTAATAAACTTAGCTCAGTTACAAAGTTAGTGGCTAGTTAGCTTGCGTGCGTTTGCGCCTCGTGGTCAAGATGATGTTTAAAGAGGATGATGACTACTACACGAGATGACACCGCGTGGGAAGTTACGGGCATGTCAGGATCGAGTTGCCCCCGCCGTTCTCAGGTGATGATAAGCAGAGTTTCACGTGCTGGGCACGCCAGTTTGAGGTTGCCGTAAAAGCGCTCACAGAGGGAGACGGAACGTCCTCTTATGATTACGAACTGGCGAGGATTTTACCGACACGCTTGAGCCATGCAGCTTTTTTACTCTGGGACACTCTTCCCACTACCATCCAGGCTGATTACAAAGCAGTGAAGGACAGACTAAAAGAGTCGTTTGAACAGAAGCAGTTCATGGATCGGTTTAAAGCTAGTTTATCGGCACGCCCTCGCGCTGCGCGGGAAAGCTTGGAGATTTATGCTGCGGAGGTTAGTAGGCTGGTGGACGAGGCTTTTCCTGATTATGGAGATGCTGCACAGAGTGAGGAGAAATTTCGTCGTTTTCTTGCTGGAATTGACCCGGTGCTAAGAGCAAAGTGCCATGAACAGGGAGCATCTGATTTGGAGGAGGCATTAATAATAGCAGGTCGGTGTGAGAATGCCAGGGACGCTTTGAAAAATGATTGCTTTCCTATTAATGGGTCTTCCATTGTTAATCCTGGTTCAATTGCTGCTGTTCAACCTCTTGCTGATAATGATGGGCTGTATAGAGCAGTGGAGAGGTTATCTGAGGACATGAGGCAGATGAGGAGGGAGTTGAAATATGTGGGGGAGGTAAATCGAAAGTTGCGAAGTAGACTGGCCTTTGACAGCATGGAAGAGTGCAGTGGAGCTTACTCACAGTCAAGTCGAACATGCAGGTGCAACTGTGGCGGTCGTGGGTGCCAGTCACGAGGGTCTTATGACTCGCAAAGAGGTCGTTCACCTGATAAACGAGTGCTGCGCCACAGCGAGGAACCAGATACACAATATCATGTACGAAGGGACAAGTCTCCTTTTCGATACCCAGTGAGGCGCAGTCCTAGTCCAAATCCTCAGAGTTTCGGTGGGCACATGCATGATTCTAAAAAGCGTGGAGTGCGTTACATATCTCCCAGTATGGAAGACCGGCAGAGCCAGCCGGGAAACTACTTGTCGCTGATGTTGGGGCCCAAACACCAGCTGATCTGCCCACGGGCCTACAGACTAACTCTATGAATGGCAACCTTTCCAGATCTGAAGACATTTGCATTAATACCACTGATGCAGTGCCACTGATTTCGTATGTGAGAGGGGTGATTGAAGGCATGGCAGTTTCAATGTTAGTGGACTCTGGTTCGAGTGTATCACTTTTGAGTGCGGACTTTCGCATGTCTCTTCCAGCACTTCGCAACCGCCCATTGAAAAAGGACTATGTAGCAGCCCGTGCTGTAAATGGTCAGATTCTTGACACATTGGGCACCATTACAGTTAACTTTCAACTTGGGACTAAATCATGGCAGCATTTATTTCATGTGCTACGGGAAACCACTCAGTCTGTTTTGTTGGGCTGGGACTTTCTCTTGAGGAACAATGCTGTACTGGACACCAGCTGTGCAATGTTAAGGCTTCGGGACATTTCTGTGCCACTCCTCACCAGCAATGACTTTATTCCACTGTGTTGTAATGTTTCTATAGCCAACACTATGACCTTGCCAGCCCTTAGTGAGTCAATTGTACCAGTTCTGGTGTGTGCGCCGGACATCGCTAAAGTGCCGTGCGACTATGTAGGATATTTGGAGCCAAACATTCCTGATTCTTCTAATCTGGTGGTTGCTCACACTGTCACCAGGGTTCAGAACGGACTGACCAAAGCAAGGATTTTAAATCCTACAGGACATGACATTTCATTGCAACAAGGACTGCACCTGGGTGAGTTTTACAGGGTAAATTAATCTGAGCTTAAGCCTCTTCATCAATGCTCATTGAACTCAGTTGCAGCAGCCACGTCACAGGTGGCACCTTCAGTGTCCTTGGATGACTCACCAGTCACAGCCTCGCAAAGAGCTGCACTTTCTGCATTGTTGTTAGAACACAATACGATCTTCAGTGCATCCGAAGGAAGTGTTGGGAAGTGTACTCTTGTGAATCATCGCATTAGAACAGAAGACCAAGCTCCCATTAAACAACGTGCATACCGTGCCTCACCTGAGAAAAGAGCTGAAATTGATAGACTAGTCACTGCCCTGCTGGCAGATGGTGTTATCGAGGAGAGCTGTAGTCCCTGGGCCTCACCTGTGGTGCTTGTGAAAAAGAAATGTGGTGCATGGAGGTTTTGTGTGGATTACAGACGCTTGAACAGTGTCACAGTTAAAGACTCTTATCCTCTGCCCCGTGTGGATGACACGCTGGACGCATTGGCGGGTTCAACTTGGTTCAGCACATTAGACTTTTCCAATGGCTTTTGGCAAGTTGAAGTTGCTGAAGAGGACAGAGAGAAAACTTCCTTTACAACTGGCCGTGGACTCTTCCAATGGCGGGCTATGCCGATGGGTCTCTCTAACTCTCCAGCGACATTCCAACGCTTGATGGAGCTTGTTCTGAGAGGTCTTCCATGGCACATCTGCATGGTGTAACTTGACAATGTTTTAATTTACAGCAAAACATTTGAGGAACATCTGTCTAATTTAAAGGAAGTGTTTACAAGAATTGGGTCAGCAGGTTTAAAATTAAATCCAAAGAAATGCCACTTGGCTAGAGACCACGTGGTTTTCCTGGGCCATGTTGTGTCCCAGAAGGGACTTCAGCCGGATCCACGTAATACGGAAAAGGTGAGAAACTGGCCAACACCCAAGTCTCCTTCTGAAGTCAGAGCTTTTGTTGGACTTTGCTCCTACTACAGACGATTTGTAAAAGATTTTTCAAAACATGCAGCTCCGCTTAACCAGCTTGTGGGCAAAAATGCAACTTTTGACTGGACAAAAGATTGTGAACTGTCATTCAATTATCTGAAAGATGTGTTAACCTCTGCCCCAGTTGTGACACTGCCTGATTTTAATATATCTTTCAGAGTCTACTCTGATGCTTCAAAATATGCTGTCCGTGCAGTGCTGGCACAAGAGAAAAAATGGGCTTGAACATGTGGTAGCATATGCCAGCCAGGCATTGAACCCTACACAGAAGCGCTGGTCTACTTTTGATCGTGAGTTATGGGCGATTGTGTGGGCAGTAAGAGAATTTAAACACTACATCGGACTTTCATCATTTATTATTATCACCGACCACCGTCCTCTCTTGGCCCTTCGACGGATGGCCATTGATGATGATCCGACTGGTAGGAGGGGGAGATGGACCTTAGAGCTGGATCCACTGAATTAGACGATCATCTACAAAAGTGGGCATCACCACAAGAATGCGGATGCTCTGTCTAGACATCCTAATGTGGCTGACTGGGATAGCATGAGTCAAGGCGTTGAAAGCATGCAGGAAGTTAACAAGGTGGGCTCCGAGCCTTCACCGACCATCCCTCCTATGACTTCTGTGTCTACAGATCAGGTGTCGGTACCGGACTCGAACATTGTTTCACAAAGTAGGCTCTGTGTACATGATTTGTCATATGATGCTTCCTACCTGAGGGAATTGCAGCATTCTGACTCTGACATTGGAACTGTCCTACACTAGGTGCAGCTGGGGCAACGACCGCCTAGAAGACACTTGAAAGGGGTCTTTAAATGCCTGAGGAAACTCTGGACCGAGTTCAATCGCCTTTCAATAAATGATGGATTATTGTGTCGTTCTGTTGTCTTTTCACTTACAAGTGACCCAGTCATTCAGTTTGTTGTTCCCTCTACCCTTGTACCCGATATACTTTTGCAGTTACATGGTGGTCCGGCCGCAGCCCATTTCACTGCTGAACGTGTGTGGGAGAAAGCGAGACTGACTTGTTACTGGCCTTCAATGTTTAAGGATATCAGAGAGTGGTGTGAGCAGTGCAGGGCTTGTCAGACTCGTCGTGGTCCCGTTCCAACACAACGTGCTCCGATGGGCGGCACGAATACCACACGCCCATTTGAGAGAGCAGCTACTGACATTTTGGAGCTTCCTTTGACTTCAAAGGGCAATCGTTATGTGCTTGTTGTGGAGGACTATTCCACTAAGTTTGTTAGTTTGTATGCTCTTCCTAATCAATCTGCACAGACCGTAGCTCGCTGTCTATTTGAGGACTATGTGTTGACTCATGGTATTCCAGAGACTTTACATTCTGACCAAGGCCGTCAGTTTGAGGCGGATATTGTTCATAGACTTTGTCAAATGCTTGGGATTCGAAAGACACGGACTACTCCCTATCATCCAGAGTCAGATGGGATGGTTGAACGTTTTAACAGGACTTTGACCGATCAATTAGCGAAAACGCTGCTGACATATGGTGGGGAATGGGACAGCTTTGTGAAAAATGTAGCGTTTGCCTACAACACCTCGCCCCACTCAAGCACTAAATTCTCACCATATTTCCTTACTCATGGACGGGAAGCAAGGGTCCCTGTCGACGTTTTGGTACCTGTCCTTGCATTTGATTCACAATCATCTTCGTCACATGCTGATTTCGTGTCTTCGTTGTTGTCTAGACTGCGCTCCGCCTTTAGTAGAGCACGCATGCAGTGAGGAAGCACGGGAACGCCAAAAACTCTACCATGATGAAAGTGTTCGTCATCAGCCCTATGCAGTGGGTGCTATGGTGTGGCTCGATAATCCTGTTGAGAGTCGTATGAAGCTGGCACCGCATTGGAAGGGACCTTTCAAAGTTGTGGAGGTGATGGACTCCTGCGGTGAACAAGGACTGATCTATCGGATTATAAATCCCATGGACGGTGATGACAGAGGGAAGGTGGTGCATTATAACAGATTGCACCCTTATACACTGCCTATTTTTCCTTTGCCAACTAATCTCTTTTTTGATGGTACGGATTCTTCTCGGGGTTCTACTCCCTCTGAGTCATTGTTATTTGGCAGGGACATGGGTATTTCTCCACAGAATCAGCATTCGGACTCTACTCAGGGACTGTGTACGCATGCAGATGCTGATTGCTTGATGCCAAGTTTGAGTAAGGCTGGTAGAGTGCGGAAACCTCCTGGTTATTTAGATGACTTTGTTCTGTATTAAATGTCATTTGATGTTGTGTTCATGAGGAGGGAAGGTTGTAAATGGTAGAATGGAAACTGTTATGGATGTTCTAGTATTGCTTTTCATTCTGCATTACATATACGTTCTGTGGTGTGTTAACCATATATATATATATATATATATAAATATATATATATATATATATATATATGGTTATGTTATTTTTTGGGTGAGTGTAAACGTGGACGTTTACTTTAGAGGGGGGACGCATGTAAAAGACTTTTTGGGTGTAATTGTGTGTGATAGTTTAAGAGGGGGCTGTGTTCATTTTATAGGTGGTATAGTTTTCTTTTTTCCCTCGGGACTTGCCGTAAGCAAGAAAGATATATTATTGCACCTGCGCACAGTGATGCTGTTCTGGTCTGGAAGCACAATAAAAAGTCGGACTGGTTGTTTCACAGAATCCTGCTTCCGTTTCTGTTATTTTCCTAGTGAAAAGTAGTTTTAGGCGAACTTGCCCCTTTTCAAAACGCTCGGTTACAATAGAATATATAAATGACACATTTGCAAAGTTGTAAAAATGCGAGAAACAAAAGTGTGCAGTGTGTGTGTGTGTGTGTGTGTGTGTGTGCAGAATAGGCACAGGTAGAATGTAGTCTTTGTTGTACACATCTAGAGTGAGAAAAAAAGGCTCAGTAAACCACTTTTGATCCCTCACATCCAAGCCATAGGCTTTTTTGAACTTTTGCCATCTAGCCGACGCTACAGAGCACCAGAACAGCCAGGCACAAGAAACGTTTCTTCCCCCAGGCAATCTACGGATGTGACACCCTAAAGTATGTACACATTATGGGTATTGTGATTTTCAAGGGAAAAAAAAAAAGTTTGTTTTCTATAACCTGTTTTTCGTTTTATATGTATATTGAATATGTTAAATGTAATTGAAAGCTGAAAAACTGCGAAGTTCAAAATACTGTCTATGTTAAATATATTTTATATGTTCAATTTCATGGAGAGCTGAAAAGGGCAACGTTTGAATTGTTGTCTAGTGCTGAGAAAGATCGGGACTCTTATTTTGAAAATGAACTGAGGATTTGCGTGAAGGAGCAGTGTCACACAGGTGCTCTCACAATTGCTGGGGATTGTGTGCGACACAGACACGTTTGCTCCTGTCTCCTCATTGATTCCTGTTTTTACAGGTATGACTTTCACAACAACAAAACAAAATGCACACAAGTCATTTAATTCGCATGTGTGTGTCAAGGTTACATATGTATTGTTTATAAATGCACTGTTATGAATGTTTTGGTTTCTGAAGATAGTGAATGTGTGTAAATCATCTGCCATTTTGTGGACGCTTGCCACGTGCTTGTGAAATGCATTTAATCTGATTCATACAGGCTCCAGTTACCAGGTTATAATGTTCAATATATTTTTGTAATTCATATATGTGTTTGGTTAACCCAGCCATTATGGATGCACAAGCCAGTGCACTCTTAGTGCCGGTCTCAAGCCCGGGTAAATGGGGAAGGTTGCGTTAGGAAGGGCATCCAGCGTAAAACATGTGCCAAATCAAATATGCGGATCACAAATGAGAATTTCATACCGGATCGGTCGAGGCCCGGGTTAACAACGACCGCCACAGGTATCGTTAGCCAACAGGGTACCGGTGGAAATTGGGCTACTGTTGACCGAAGGAGGAGAAGGAGAGGAGGAAGACGTCTACAGAGACGGCAGAGAAAGGAGCAGTGTAGGAGAGTGGAGGTTCGGGTTGGTACTTTAAATGTTGGTACTATGACGGGTAAAGGGAGAGAAGTAGCTGATATGATGGAGAGGAGAAAGGTAGATATGCTGGGTGTTCAGGAGACCAAGTGGAAAGGGAGTAAGGCCAGGAACATTGGAGGTGGATTTAAACTGTTATCATGGTGTGGATAAAAAGAGAAATGGTGTAGGGGGGATTCTGAAGGAAGAGTACAGTAAGAGTGTAGTGGAGGTGAAGAGAGTTTCTGATAGGGGGATGATCGTGAAGGTGGAAGTTGAAGGGATGATGATAAATGTCATCAGTGCCTATGCTCCACAAGTTGGCTGTGAGATGGAGGAGTAGGAAAGGTTCTGGAGTAAATTAGATGAAGTGGTAGATGGTGTACCTAGGAAAGAACGATTGGTGATTGGGGCAGACTTTAATGGGCATGTAGGTGAAGGGAACAGAGGTCATGAGGAGGTGATGTAGGTATGGTCTTAAGGAGAGCTATGTGGAAGGGCAGATGGTGGTAGATTTTGCTAAAAGGATGGAAATGGAAATGATCCTCCTTCTTTTACGAAGAAGAAGGATCATAGGGTGACGTATAAGAGTGGAGGAAGGTGCACACAGGTGGACTATGTGCTATGCAGGAGATGCAACCTGAAGGAGATTGGCGACTGTAAGGTGTTGGCAGGGGACAGTGTAGCTAGACAGCATCGGATGGTGGTCTGTAGGATGGTTTTGGAGGAGAAGAAGAAGAGGAGGAGAGTGAGGACTGAAAGAAGAATAAGATGGTGGAAACTGAAGGAGGAAGAGTGTAGTGTGAGGTTCAGGGGAGAGGTCAGACAGAGGCTCAGTGGTGTTAAGGAGGTGTTGGATGATTGGGCAACTACTGCAGGAGTGATGAGGGAGGCAGCTAGAAAAGTACTTGGTATGACATCTGGAAATAGAAAGCAAGACAAGGAGAGGTGGTGGTGGAATGAGGAAGTGCAGGAGAGCATAAGGAGAAAGAGGTTGGCAAAAAAGAAGTGGGATAGACAGAGTGATGAGAAAAGTAGGCAGGAGTACAAGGAGATGCAGCAGCAGGTAAAGAGGGATGTGGCGAAAGCCAAGGAAAAGGCATATGAGGAGCTGTATGAGAAGTTGGACACTAAGGAAAGAGAAAAGTATTTGTACCGATTGGCCAGGCAGAGGGACCGAGCTGGGAAGGATGTGCTGCAAGTTAGAGCAATAAAGGATGGAGAGGGAAATGTGTTGACTAGTGAGGAGAGTGTGTTGAGAAGGTGGAGGGAATATTTTGAGCAGCTGATGAATGAGGAAAATCAGAGAGAGAGAAGGTTGGATGGTGTGGAGTTGGTGAAGCAGGATGTAGATAGGATCAGTAAGGAGGAAGTGAGAGCAGCGATTAAGAGGATCTAGAGTGGAAAGTCGGTTGGACCAGATGACATACCGGTAGAAGCATGGAGATGTTTAGGAGAGATGGCAGTGGAGTTTTTGACCAGATTGTTTAACAGGATTTTGGAAGGTGAGAAGATGCCTGAGGAATGGAGAAAGTGTGCTGGTACCGATCTTTAAGCATAAAGGAGATGTGCAGACCTGCAGTAACTACAGGGGAATTAATTTGATCAGTCACACCATGAAGTTATGGGAAAGAGTAGTGAAAGCCAGGCTGAGAGAAGAGGTGACCATCTGTGAGCAACAGTATGGTTTCATGCCGAGGAAGAGCACCACAGATGCCTTATTTGCTTTGAGAATGTTGATGGAGAAGTATAGAGAAGGACAGAAGGAATTGCATTGTGTATTTGTGGATTTAGAGAAGGCGTACGACAGGGTGCCAAGAGAGTTGTTGTGGTATTGTATGAGGAAGTCAGGTGTGTCAGAGAAGTATGTGAGGGTGGTGCAGGACATGTATGAGGACAGTGTGACGGCAGTGAAGTGTGCAGTAGGTACGACAGACTGGTTCAGGGTGAAGGTTGGACTGCTTCAAGAATCGGCCCTGAGCCCTTTCCTGTTTGCAGTGGTAATGGACAGGTTGACAGACGAGGTCAGACAGGAGTCTCCCTGGACTATGATGTTTGCGGATGATATTGTGATTTGTGGTGAAAGTAGGGAGCAGGTTGAGAAGATCCTGGAGAGGTGGAGATATGCGCTGGAGAGAAGGGGAATGAAACTCAGTAGGAGTAAGACAGAGTACATGTGTGTGAATGAGAGGGAGGGCAGTGGAGTGGTGTGGTTGCAGGAAGAAGAGGTAGAGAAGGTGGGGGAATTCAGGTACCTAGGGTCAACAGTGCAAAGTAATGGAGAGTGTGTTAGAGAAGTGAAGAAAAGAGTGCAGGCAGGGTGGAGTGGGTGGAGAAGAGTGACAGGAGTGATTTGTGATAGAAGAGTATCTGTGAGAGTGAAAGGGAAAGTTTATAGGGCTGTGGTGAGACCTGCGATGTTGTATGGATTAGAGACAGTGGCATTGAGTAAAAGACAGGAGGTGGAGCTGGAGGTAGCAGAGCTGAAGATGTTAAGGTTTTCGTTGGGAGTGACGAGGATGGATAAGATTAGAAATGAGTTTATTAGAGAGACAGCGCATGTAGGATGTTTTAGTGACAAGGTGAGGGAGGCGAGATTGAGATGGTTTGGACATGTGCAGAGGAGGGACATGAATTATATTGGTAGAATGCTAAGGATAGAGCCACCAGGTAGGAGAAAAAGAGGAAGGCCAAGAAGGAGGTTCATGGATGTGGTGAGGGAAGACATGCAGGTAGTTGGTGTAAAAGAGGCAGATGTAGAGGACAGGGGGTGTGGAGACGGATGATCCGCTGTGGCGACCCCTAATGGGAGCAGCCGAAAGAAGAAGAAGAAGATATCTGTGTTTGGTTAATCAGAGTTGGTGTCTGTGACCATATATTAATGCATATCTCCAGACAATGTTTTAAACAGACATTTCAGTGCAAGGGAGTGTAATACACTTTAATTTCCTGCCAGTATAGAAGGGATAAACTAATGCTTATTTAACATGATGAAAGATCTGATTATAATATCAGTAACTAGGATGTAAAATGTGTATGGTTTACATATATTTCAGGTTCTTATGCCTCACAGTTCAGTCATGTGATGATTTTATGCTCATCTGATAAAATGTGAATGGAATGAGTAGAGTTAAAGGGGTACTGTGAAAAATTCACATGTATGTTTTTTTTTTCCCGTTTGCTTTTATTTGTATTGGGTGAAGAAATGTAGAAGAAAGTTCTCAGGAAACAGCTGAGACAGTCACGCTCTCATCCTCCTCGATGTCCATCAGAACTTCCTTCCCCACGAGCTCGAAAATGTTCTCCGGAGCTACACCCTTCGGCTCGGCCACCTTCACCGCCAACATATCCAGGGTCAACTTCGTCCCCTTAGGGATCGCCGTCTTCGCCACTACAGACTTCCCCAACTTGTCATGGCAGGCCACCTCACAGGGCAGCATGCGCTTGATGCCGCTGCCTAGCGACCGCTCCACGATTCGGATGGATTTTACCAACTCGGCAAGTTCAGAGGGGTCAAGAGAGGCAGAATGGTCACTTCCCTTCAGGCTCTTATCCATAGTCACATGACGCTCAAGGACCTTTGCCCCCAAAGCCACAGCTGCCACTGACACACTGATCCCCTCCTCATGACCCGAGTATCCAATCGGAATGTCTGGGAATGCCTTCTGGTATTCCGTGATGACGCGCAGGTTGACGTCCTCAGGTTTTAGAGGATAGGCGCTTGTGCACTGCAGGATGCAGAAGTTCTCGTTGTGTTTCTTCACGGTCTGATACACACGTTGCATGATCTCCATGCTCTGCATCCCGCTGGAGACCACCATGGGCCGCCCTTTCAGAGCCGTCTTCTCCAGGTACGGGAAGTTATTAGTGTCTCCAGATCCCACTTTAAAAAACGGCACATTAAGTCGGTGGAGAAACTCCACCGCCATCTCGTCCATTCCCGAGGCGGTGAAGTAGATGTCGAGCTCGTGAGCGTATTGCTGCAGCTCCCTGTACTGCTCATGTGTGAACTCCAGGTGGCGCTTGTGTTCTCCGTACGTTTTCCCCCAGGAGTGTTTGGAGTTGTAAGGTCTCTCCAGAGCTCGCTTATTAAACTTGTACTCCAGCTCGCTCTTCTGGAACTTGGCACAGTCTGCACCACAATCTTTGGCCATCTTGATCATCTCCTTGGCGGTCTCCAGGTCTCCCTGATGATTCTGTCCGATCTCCGCGATGATGAAACACGGGTGGTTTCCTCCAATCATGCGGCCCGGACACAGTTCAAACTCCAGAGGCATTCTGCTAGCGGACACGAGTCACCACAAAGCCCTCAGAGATCGAGACAAGAGCAGAAAACCAGCACACAATCCCGGACGAGCCCCCAAAAATCTGTTACAGGCCCCGTGCAAAAGGCCGTGTGAGCAGATCAAAAAGTTCTGTAAAAAACAGGAATAAATGAGGAGACAGGAGCAAACGTGCCTTTAACTCTACTCATTCCATTCACATGTTATCAGATGAGCATAAAATCATCACACATGACTGAACTGTGAGGCATAAGAACCTGAGAAATATATGTAAACCCATACACATTTTACATCCTAGTTACTGATATTATAATCAGATCTTTCATCATGTTAAATAAGCATTAGTTTATCCCTTCTATACTGGCAGGAAATTAAAGTGTATTACACTCCCTTGCACTGAAATGTCTGTTTAAAACAATGTCTGGAGATATGCATTAATATATGGTCACACACACCAACTCTGATTAACCAAACACAGATATGAATTACAAAAATATATTGAACATTATAACCTGGTAACTGGAGCCTGTATGAATCAGATTAAATGCATTTCACAAGCACGTGGCAAGCGTCCACAAAATGGCGGACGATTTACACACATTCACTATTTTCAGAAACCAAAACATTCATAACAGTGCATTTATAAACAATACATATGTAACCTTGACACACACATACGAATTAAATGACTTGTGTGCATTTTGTTTTGTTGTTGTGAAAGTCATACCTGTAAAAACAGGAATCAATGAGGAGACAGGAGCAAACGTGTCTGTGTCGCACACAATCCCCAGCAATTGTGAGAGCACCTGTGTGAAACTGCTCCTTCACGCAAATCCTCAGTTCATTTTCAAAATAAGAGTCCCGATCTTTCTCAGCACTAGACAACAATTCAAACGTTGCCCTTTTCAGCTCTCCATGAAATTGAACATATAAAATATATTTAACATAGACAGTATTTTGAACGTTTTTCAGCTTTCAATTACATTTAACATATTCAATATACATATAAAACGAAAAACAGGGTATAGAAAACAAACTTTTTTTTCCCTTCAAAATCACAATACCCATAATGTGTACATACTTTAGGGTGTCACATCCTCCCCAACAAAATTAAATAGGCTCCAGTTACAAAAAAAAACCTCACAAATAAATACTCTTCAACACATTGCATCTTTTTTTTTTCAATTTATTTCTTTCTTCGATGAGAAAGATCGGGACTCTTGTTTTGAAAATGAACTGAGGATTTGCGTGATATTTACTTGTTTCTATTTAACTTTTTAAAAAATGTGCTACTGGAAGCTTCTGTCACCAAAACATATTCCATTTGAGTGCAAACATACTTAGGAATGATAGAACATTGTGGGTGTGTGTATGTGGTAGTTTAGGGTTAGTAGACACACCACAGTGACGGGGGACAGAGGCAGTAAATTTTGGCCTGTTGGTGAAAACATCCAGTTCTGACTCTAACACACATGTAGCATCCACGTGATGTCAGAAGTGTGAAAATGAGATGGATTGGGGGTGACTTAAGGGGGTGACTATTGTTGATGATGTTGATGCATTTAAAGTGTGAGGCGGAGACTAAACAAACTTGTTTCTGGGGGATTTTTATTATGTAACGCACATGAAAAGGATTGCAGCAGGATTCTCTTTTTTGTTAGCTTTGTTTTTTTTTTTTTTTCGAAATTTCTTTTCAAAGTAGAGACACTATATGGACAAAAAAGTTTTTGGACACCTGAGCATAAGATTTAGTGCTTTTTTTAAACATCCCATTCCACAAGTAGTCCTCATTTGCTCTTAGAAAAACCTCCACTCTTCTGGGAAAATGCACACTAGATTTAATTGAAGAAAAATGTTTTTTTTGGAGATTTGTGCGAGATTCAGCCAGTTAGTCATTACAGGTACGAGTTTAAAGCGCTATAGCAGGAGATCTTCAACTCCAATTCATGTAAAGCATATCTTCATGGAGCTGGCTTTATGCACAGGGATATTGTTATCCTAGAACAGGTTTGTGTCTCCTAGTTCAAGTCTCCCTGTTAAATTTTCACTCTGTTAAATCAAGTCAAGTTTATTTCTATACGCGCTTTTCACAACAGACATTGTCTCAAAGCAGCTTTCAACAATACAGAACACTGGAGAGGGAGAACTAACATGAGTACTGGAGTATAAGATTATAAGTAAATGTTCTTTCTACAGTCTTTGGTATAAAAGTAGGAGCTACTGAGCTCAACATTTGAGATCATCACAGATCCAGCACCAGCTTCTCCATGCCAGAGCCTTTAAACACTCCAGGAGGTCCAATGTCAAAACTCCACACATGTAGTGGGATCCAAATGGCACTGGTACGTCTCTAGATGGTTCGGGATGTTTGCGAGTTCGGCATCTACTTCTTCAAAGGTCCATAATCATCATGAGGTGGGAGGTGACTGGAGCTGGCCAAACCTCAGGGTGTCTCGGGATGGGGAGAGAAAGAGAAGCAGTGGAGAGGAATTAGCGTAGCTGCTGTTCATGATATTAACAGCACAAGTTGATAATGTGCATGTGATCAGATGTTCTGGAGCACAAGGTTATGATGTGATGTGTGTTATGTGTAGGCTTTGCTAAAAAGATACGTTTTTAATCTGCACTTAAACTGGGTGAGTGTGTCTGAGCCCCGAACACCGTCAGGAAGACTATTCCAGAGTTTAGGAGCTAAATGTGAGAATGTTCTACCACCTTTAGTGGACTTTGCTATTCTGGGAACTACTAGAAGCCCAGAGTTTTGAGATCTCATGGAGCGTGACGGATTGTAGCGTGTTAAATTACTGGATAGATACATGGGAGCCAAACCATTTAGTGCTTTATAAGTAAGAAGCAGTAGTTTGAAGTCTAATAGAAACTTAACAGGAAGCCAATGTAGGGACGATAAGATCGGGGTTATATGGTGATATTACCTTGACCTTGTAAGAACTCTGGCTGCCGCATTCTGAACTAACTGAAGCTTGTTTATTAATGACGCAGGACATCCACCCAGTAATGCATTACAGTAGTCTATTCTGGAGGTCATAAACGCATGGACGAGCTTCTCTGCATCAGATATATATAAAATGTTTCTTAACTTGGAAATATTTCTACGGTGAAAGAAGGCTGTTTTTGTAACTTGGTTGATATTTTGTAGACAAGTTGCTGTCTTAAATAACTCTGTCTGACCGTATTAAAATTTCAGTTGTGTTGTGGTATAAAATGCTGAATGTTTAATGATAGCTTTCACCTTCATTACGTTTAATCCCCTTCTGCATGGATAAGAAGTGTGTTTGTGTGTATGTCCATCTTTTAATCCAGGCTTTATAGCACTAATCCTTCCATTTAATCCTCCTCTTTCTGTCTCTCTCTCATACATCCATCTTAACCTGACGTTTCGGCCCATGAGACGTTCTCTAACACACACACACACACACACACACACACACACACACAAACACACACACCTTCTCCAACACAAGTCTCGTCTCACAGTGTGACCAGTAGTAGATTGTAGATTTAAAAACAATACAGAAATCTATCCAGATTTAAGAATTAAACCGGTGTCCATGTTCTTGAGAGAAAAAAATCACAGGAAAACAAAAAACACCTGGAAAATTTAAACTAGAATTTGATATTTCCTGAAGAAAAAATGGTGCTTCATGGTGCAAAAGTTATTACTGAACATTAGTTTCTCACTGTAAAACACACAAAGCAGTTCATGTTACTGACAGGAATTTTCGATTTCTTCAACGTTTTTGCCTTGCACCGTTCCCTTTGTCCACCAGATGTCCCCACTGTTCCCTCTTGTAGTTGTCCCGCTGTTTAGTTAATGGCTTTCACCTGTGTGTAATTATCTGTGTATTTAAGTTACAGGGTTTTGTTGGAAATGTCTCCAGCCTCGTCACGATCATAAAAATCTTAAAAATCTTTCCTCTGATTTCCTCTTTCTGCTTGGGTTCACCTGCTCCCATGTATGAGGTGGTATCAAAAAGTTTCGAGACTCGCTCTGTTTACAAGAAAGTACTTTATTCATCTACGTTTATACACTATCACCTTCAAAATAGTCCCCTCGCACAGCAATACAGCGCTCCCAGCGGTTCTGCCACTTCTGTAACGTGTCCTGGAAGTCTTCTTTTCGAAGCGTGTCAATCTCCTTCTGCGATTCGTACTGGATCTCCGCAACGGTGTGTCAAAACGGTGACCTTTGAGCCGGATCTTCATCTTCGGGAAGAGGATGAAGTCCGCAGGAGACAAATCTGGTGAGTCGGGTGAATGCGGAAGTGAGATCATGAGATTTTTCCCGACGAGAAACTCACGTGTGAGGAGAGCATAGAGTTCGCACGTGGTCAGAATAGCGGACGTGGTAACGCACGTGGTCAATATAACACCAGTTGCACAGCTATCGATGTACACACAATTTATGAAGGTCGGTGCTCCCTGTGACTGTGGGTGTAGCCCTGTGCTGCCATCTGTTGGTGTGTTACAAAACTAGTCTCGAAACCTTTTGATACCACCTCTCATTAGAAGAGACCTTGTTTCTCAAGCCGCCACCCACCACCATCACACATCTATGTTCCCTGTTATATTTGGAGGGCGTGGGGTCAATGAGGTCACATGACGTCAACGTGTCATAACATTATTCAGCAATCAATTTTCTATACTGTGATGATTGTTTTGACAATTTTTTTGACAGTTTTTTGTTTTGACTGTTAACCATAACATGTACACACACACACACACACACACACACACACACACGTTTACATCAATAATTATTTATTCGTGTCAAGGTTCTATTTATCTAATTTAACAAAGTGTTTATATAATGCTTAATCATTCTATTTCCAAAAGTTTGTGGACACCCGACCTTAAAATTACTATGTGACCTTTGAACATCCAATTCCACATTTGCTCCTATAATAACCTCAACTACTCATGATTTTGTGGAGATTTCTGCACCACAAGGGCGTTAAGGTACTGATGTAGTAAAGGAAGTGGGGGGTCAGTGATTAAAACATCGGATCAGAAGGTTACGAGTTTAAATCAAACCCAGTGCTCCAAGCGACCTTTGAGTAAGATCGTTGTATAAATGAGAGAAAAATGGAAGTCGTACTGGATAAACTGTAAATGTGATGCCTGGGGTGCAGTGCTCAATTAATGAAATAGAGATGATCAGAGCTCTATAGCTTGTTATAATGACCTCCACTTTTCTGGGAAGATGTTCCACTCGATTTTGTGGAGATTAGTGCGAGATTCTGTCAGTTCGTAAACTGCTGTAGGTGAGGTGAGGAGGCCTGGTGTGCAGCGAATGTAAAGAATTCATCCCAAAGGCGGCTTTGTGCACTGGAACATTGTCATGCTGGAACAGGTTTGGGTCTCCTAGTTCAAGTGAAGGGGAAATTTCATGCTGAAGCATCCAAAGACGTCCTGTACAATTGTGTGCTTCTGACTTTGTAGTAACAGTGTGGGGAAGCAGCACATATGGCTGGAAAAGTCAGGTGTCCCAATACTTTTGTCTATACAGTGTATGTGAATGATATACGACAGGGTTTGACGTAAAGTATAGTTTAGGGAGCAAACATTGTTCAGGTTCCTGTTAATCTTAGACTTTCTGTAGCTGAGGTTTTACACAGTGTCAGTTTCATGCTAGTCATCTAAAAAGAACATTTCACTTAAGATGTTTAACTAAAGTTTGAAACTTGGGTAATGGAGATAATTTTTTTTATATAAAGATGTTCTTTGTAGTATCAGGTTTTTAATGAGAGGTAAAATCCTGGAGTTTTGCCGATGACTCTATGGTTCTTTTTCTGTTGGTCGTTGTCCTCTCTCCTGCTCCGACTTCCCGTCCAGATGACTCCACCACCTTCTCTTCTTCTTCATCCTCGTCTGGGTCAAGGCCGAGGAACCGATCTGTTTGGAAATAGAGACGATCGTTATTGCAGTCGTGAAGAACGATCTCGATCGTAGTGTTGATGCTTTAACCCTTTCATGCTCTGCACTCGATGACTGTTGAACGCCAAATGTATTGCCCCTTATGCACGATGAAGCTCCAAGAGGATATGGTGTACATGGGTTGGAATGAAAGATCTTCTACTATAGTGCTCTGACCTCAACCCTATTGAAGACCTTTGGGTTGAATTGGAACGCTGACTGCACCCCAGGCCTTCTCACCTCACCTACATTATAGCCTAACTTTATTAACAAGATTGACATCCCACATAAATCTTCACAAACACACTCTAAAATCTTGTGGAACATCTCCTCAGAAAAGTGGAGGTTATTACAACAGCAAACAAGGACTAAATGTGGAATGAAATGTCCACAAACCTTTGTTCATACAGTGTATATAGAATTTAGTGCTTTTTTTTTTTCTTATGCTGCATATGAGTTTTAACAATGTATTTAATGCTCCGAATGTCAAAATTTAGTCGTCTTTCAGGATTATGGCTCTGGCCCTCAGAGTCCCATCAGCCACTGCATCCTCACCCTTGTATCTTATGGTGCACTTTCTGCTGTTACTCATTAACACATAACAAAATCATTAATGCATGAAAGAGTTCAAAAGCAGCCGGGAAGAAGAGCGTTCTTCAACGTGTTATGGTCAACGCCAAGCAGTTTCTACATTTAGGTAAAATATTAGGTTTAAAAATCATAACACACGGCATAAAAAAGTGAAAAAAACAAAGTTACAGATCAGTGAGATGTTGGTGAGTGTTAGGCATAATAAAAGTCACTGATTCCCATCGGTGCATTTGCATAAACTTAACAATGTCACACGATTTCAAAAAGAGTGCATACAGAGATAGAGATACAGGTTGGCATTTGTATCGCGATGCATCGTTTTAAACATATTTGCGTCTGTAAATAACAATTTCTATATAATTATTAGTAGATGCGCTTTACTTTTTTTAATTTCGAAAGTGACCAATAGTGTTGCGACCAATATTTGATTTGTAGATCGATTTCTCCAGCGCTTTCTCTCAGCACCGCCGCTGCTACGTGACCACGACGCATCGCAACACTACGGGGACCTACATAGAAAACAGATTAACATGGCAGAGGTAGAGCTGTGTTTTCCTGCAGACACAACAGGGAAAGAACATCTGGTTTTATTTACTTTTTTCTTTCTATTTTTTTTTTCTTTTTATAAAGGCCTGTTTTCTAAAAGGGTCATGCGTTAAATGTCAGAAGACACTTACATTTTTATTATTTGCTGTCATTTGCTATGCTTCGTGATGTGCGAATTACAGCGGCCTCGGCTATGGAGATGCGCATCCCTGGTGAGCGTGCGGTAATTCAGTAATTAATCTGAACCACCTTGCATTACTTCGACTAATCCCGTGCTGAGACAGGGGCTAAGGTGCTGGGCGTCTCGCTGACGCTGGTGTTCCTTTCATGAAGGTGAAAACTCTGTCATTGTTCAGCTAATAAAGATATATACAGAATATACACACAATATTTGTACAAAAGTATTGGGACACCTGAGCTTTCCTGCCATGTGTGTTATTATTATTATTTTTTTCTCTCCAAACTGTTGCACACTGTATAGAATGTCTGGATGTTAAGACACATAAATCTGTCCCAGCATGACGATGCCCCAGTGCAATGGAGAGGAAGATTTTGACCGGCCTGCTATAGAGCTCTGATCTTAACCCTACTGAGCACCTTTGGGATGCACCCCAAGTCTCCTCACCCTCATCTACATCAGTACCTGATTTTACCTGACTTTTTAATGTTTACCTTGCCACAGTCACCCCAGGCTCAGGGATCAACACACATCATTCACTTTAATTCTTAAGTTCTGTAAAGCTGCTTTGAGACGACGTCTATTGTAAAAATCGCAATAGAAATAAACTTGAAACATGCAACAATCCGCTATTGATGGTGGGTTGATCCTGGCAAAAGAAAAGAAAAATCCCGATTCGATCAATTGAAAATCGGATTTAGGACATTTTCGACGTCAAATTGAACAATTAATAATACCGTAATAAAAACGAAGCCGTTTTTTTGAACAAGTCATGTTCGTAGCTGTGTACATTCATCCCATATTTTTTAAACTGTTTTTTTATTGTTTATTACAGTAATCCCCCGTTTATCGCTCTGGTTACGTTCCAAAAAAAAACCACGATAAACAGGCGCCACCCTAAAAAAAAATACATTTTTTGTATACAGTACTGTACTGTTAACATTTTACTTAATAATTATATTTTTATTATTACATTTTATTATTTCAACATAAAAACTATTCCCTATAAGTTTTTTGATCTATTATGCAACCTGCTAAAGACTGGGCAAACGAATTATTTATGTGGCAAACGCAATTCCTAAATAAACCAGGGGGGGCGATATTTCAACCGCGGTAAAGCGGGGCAGTAATCCTTTTTGTATTACTCATCATATTGGCTGATAATCAAGGTTTCAGTACCATTATCAAAAAAAGCAAAGCTGGATTACTATTTGCACCTGGTGTCGTGGTTAATTCAACTTTAACAACAACAATGAAAAAAATGCTGTTTTTTTATTTACAAACTTTTTCTTTAGTATTTTGAAGGTCAGCTCCTGACGCAATGTGACTGTACAGTCGATCAGCTCGGATTCAATGCGCCATACATACACAAATTTAAAATCTTTTTGAACTCCGAGCTAGTAAGAAGCGTTATAAACTAGATATAGTAAATAACTATAAAAAAAATACTAATAACAGGTTTTGTTAAAATAAAAAAGTTCGAAAATGATTCTTTCAGGTGCTTTTTATTTATTCTGAAAGATGGAGAGAAGAAGGACAGGAGCCTCCAATATAAATTTTGTCTTGGGCCTGCAAACATGTCTCACTTTTTTTTGTATTTAACGTTCGTAATGTTGTGCGTTTTCTTCTTTGTTGTGTCTTTTAGTGTTTCAAACAGCAGCGTTTTTTTTTCCTGTTTAGACCACGCCCACTCTGAGCTTAAATCTAAATACAAATGTGACTATTTGGAGCAACAGTTACAAATAGTGACACCGATGACAATAGATTATAACTAATCCGCTAGCATACTAGCATGATTTTAGGAGAAAACCGGAGAAACCTGTGCATTGTGTAGCAGATCACTCAGACAGGTATGTTCCCCTCGGATCTGGGTGCATCCTTAATCTTCTTGCAGAACACCTGAGACAGCAGGAAGTTCCACAGTATCACCGAGAGCGACGTGTTGGTTGTTATGATGGCGACCATTAGAGGATGCATCACTGGATCTTCACACCAAGCCTCCTTCTTTTTCTTCTTCTTCTCCTCTGATGTCTCTAACCAGCGACGCGGCTTGTTCACTGATGTGTTAAAGGCTCTGGAGTATTTCTTATCCTTTCACACGTGACCTTAATCTCCATCCAACCTCCATCCTTTCTGACCTTCTTGTGTGTGTCTTGCTAATCCACATTATCATAGCACACGTTCAGCACGCATGAGTTCCTCAGTGTCAGGATTTACAGATCGTGTCTGGTGCAGATCCTGAGAGCAGTAAAGGAGCTGTTTGGGTATTTTAACACTTTCAGTCGCAGATGATCAAAAATATTCCTTCCATCCTTCCGTTAAGGGAATGTTCAGAGCCGGGCTCGGAATGTACGGGGTTCAAACTACAACCAGTAAAACTACACACACACCAGTGTTCACGACCTGAAGCCACTCTTCCTCCATCACTCTTTCACTTCATCTTTCCTTCCACCGATTTACATGTAGCTCTCTCTCTCTCTCTCTCGACATTTATTCCAATCAATCTACCTTCATCACTCTCACTCCCCGTCTTTTAACACTTCCTCTCTCTTCATCTCTCTAATTGTCACTCTTTCACTCCATCGGATTTTCTACTTTCACTCTGTCACCACTACTATCTTTCCACCACTCAGTGTCTGTCTGTCTGTCTCTTTTTTAAACTCGTATAATCTGTCTGTCATTCTTTCTTTCTTTCTCTCTCTGTCTATCTTTCTTTTTGTCTGTCTCTCTCTCACACTCTTATAATCTGTCTCTTTCTGTCTGTCTTTTACACTCATAACCTTTTTCTTTCTTTCTTTCTCGCTCAATCTTTGTCTGACTCTCTCTCTCTCTCTCTTTCAATCCGTCTCTTTCTGTCTGTCTCTCTCTTACACTCATATAAAATTTCTTTGCCCCCTCGTCTTTCTACTATTAACCACGCCCTCTTTATCTCTCTGTCACTCTTTCTCTCAATCAGATTTTTTTCTTCTATCACTCTGTCATTGATTTTTCCACCACTAACTTTCTTCCTTCTATCCGTCCTCCTTCATGACCTCAATTATTCTTCATATCTAAAGTGTAGTCTCTTTCTTTCTTGTGTACATTCTGACATGTTCTGCTGTTCCTCTAATGGATATCTCACCTGTATAAATCTGCTGCACTCACACAGACAGCGATACTTAATTAAGTATTAATATTAAGCGCCTACGATCGAGATCTTAATGAAATGAATTAGTAAAGATTATAAAGGACTGTGAGGATGGAAGAAAGCAATAACAAATGAGATCCAGCTCCATGAAGATCTGCTTTATATGCGTTGGAGTGGAAGATCTCCTGCTCAAACCCTACTGTAAACCTATGGGACAAATTTCTCACACCGACTGCACCCCAGACATACTCAAGCACAGGTCAGGTGTCCACAAACTTTTGGTTTGATCAACTTCTCTTGTTCTTGAGCAAATCTTACTTTTCTGTCCATTTCTTATATTATTGCATGTTTCAATGTAATTAATGCAGTTGTTTACATGTACATATGTGTTATTATAATTTAGGGTTTTCTTTCTTTAAAATCTTCTTCTTCTTCTTTCGGCTTCTCACATTAGGGGGCGCCACAGCGGATCATCTGTCTCCATACCCCCCTGTCCTCTACATCCGCCTCTTTCACACCAACTACCTGCATGTCTTCCCTTACCACATTCATAAAACTCCTCTTACGTCTTCCACTTTTCCTCCTTCCTGGTGGCTCCATCCTCAGCATTCTTCTACTGATATACCCCATGTCCCTCCTCTGCACATGTCCAAACCATCTCAATTTCACCTCCCTCACTTTGTCTCCAAAACGTCCTACATGCGCTGCCCCTCTAATAAACTCATTTCTAATCCTGTCCATCGTCGTCACTCCCAATGAACATCTCAACATCTTCAGCTCTGCTACCTCCAGCTCCACCTCCTGTCTCTCAACCATACAACATCTCAGGTCTCACCACAGTCCTATAAACTTTCCCATTCACTCTTACAGTAACCCTCCTATCACATTTTTTTCTCTAAAATAATTAGTTGTTTTTGATTTGTTTATTGTTATTGGAGGCTTTAAATAAGCCATTATGGATTTTCCTGATCTCCCTGCACAGCATACGGTTCCTTTTTTAAAAAAAAAAAAAGTTATTAAAAATAGTTATTATATTTAAAAAAAAATCCTAAACATTAAAGCCGTTTTTCTTTTTCTTATATCTCTTGATTTGTTTCGATTATTTTCCGCAGCATGTCTGATAAAGGAGTGGAAATAGAAATAGGAGGCTGCATTACCTTTGTATTTGTCGTCGCACGTGTTCGTGTGATTCATCTCTAAAAAAGAAAAAAAGAAAAAAAAAAGATGAGATCTGGAAAAACTTGGGACGTGATAGCAGGGAAGAAACACTGCCTGTAAGGAAAAATCACCACGTTAGTCAGTTTGTGAAGTTCAATCTGCAAAAATAAGTCGTAATCAAATAAAAGATAAGTAGAAATAAAGCTCTGATGATGGTGTGTGTGTTTCCTGATACAAAGCAGATGGTTTTAGATGAAAAAAAACGACAAAAAAAGCTGTGTGTGATTTTACCTGAAGCTGAATTGATGCTGAAGAATAAATCATTCGAATAAAATGAACACAGGCTTCCCATATGAACACATCGAAATAATAACAACAACAACAACAACAACAACAATAATAATGATATGAATGATATGATCGACTCTTTTCTCAGACCATTCTTTTATTCCGGCTCGTCCTTGTCACTCTCGTCTTCAGTCTTGGAGCAGAAAGCTTGTGTCAGGATGTAGGCCCAGTAAAAAACAGTGATGGAAGTGTTGATGGTTATGATGCCGATCATAAACGGGTGCATCGTGGTTCCTTCGGATCCCAAAGTCGAAGACCTTTTAGTTTGAGCTTCAGCTCAGGTATCTGCCACAGGTTTGTTTTTCTCCTCAGCTTCTTGTTCGAACTTAATTCCTAATTCTAGTGCTTATGATTTTAAGAGGTTCATCCCAGGACTTGCTGAGTACCGAAAAACAATCCTGGACTTAACGGCTAAAAACAAAAAATTCGTAATATCACATATTCCTCGTATTAAAAATGGTTTAGAAGTGTGTTTATATCGAAGACTAATGCTCTTTGGAACTCTTTTTCATTTGAATGGAAAATAATGCAAGCGTGATTTATTGTACTTTAGATAAATGTCGCTGACGGATTAGACCGCGTCGACTCGTCTTAGCAGATCAGACGGACCACTCGCTGTGCAGGATTAGCTGGAGATACAAACTACTCGGTTTTATCCCCCCTGCTTGAAACCCCTCTAAAAAATCCCTGATCATCAGGATCGTAAGCACCTCTGAGTGTAAGATCGGCGGCTTTAGCGAGTCAGCACACTGATACACAACATCCAATCGGATTTCAACCCCAGGCGTCACGTTCTCCCGTTCAGCGCAGAGTAATGGTAGCTTCAAATCTAAGATGTCAGTTTAACCAATCAGATTGCGATGTACCCATTTCGAGGGTTTGTTTTTCTCGATGTGCATCGGTTTCCTGTGAGCAAGTCATAAAATTTTTTCAGCACTCGCAGCTTGGTGGTGCTGGGATGAGAACTCGCAACCTTCTAATCAGAAGGTCCGTCGTCTCCACGGATGAGCATCACCACCCCATGTTACGTTCCTACCATCTAACACTAATTTCACTCATTTCGTTTCAAGAACAACTTGTTGCACTTTTTATCCGCTTATAGTTACATTTCATGTTAGGGGACAAATATATTTTTTTCTTTCGGCTGCTCCTATTAGGGCTTTCTCCTCCTTGGTCTTCCTCTTTTCCTCCTTCCTACTGCTAGTTTTTAAAAAGTGCTAAAGGAAATAAATGTGAATGTAATAAATAATAAATATAATATAGTGCAATCTTTGTGCAGCGTGTGATGTCAGTGATTCGCCTCTAGAGGCCGCTCTTGTAATGCCAAATGACCAGTATGGGTAATCGTTTTTGCCGATTGACCTTATTAAATCTATATATATTAATCTCTCTCTCTCTCTCTCTCTCTCTCTCTCTCTCTCTCTTGCTATGTCTTTTCAAAAAACTGACACTGGAGGCTTCTTCCCGAAAACATGTACTTTTTGTGATTAAGGTGTTATCCCTCTTTTTCGTCCTCATCTACTCTTTTTATTTATCGATTGCTGGTTAGATCTTTTTGCCCTCTTTTCTCTTTTTTTTTCCCCTAATCAAATTGCAGAGCTCTCACCATCTCCCATGTTCGCTCATCAGGTTCCTGAGAGCGAACATGGCTCTGTAGCGTTCGAACAGGGGCAGGCTCTCGTCCAGGAGCTGCGTCCTGCGATGTACCCATTTCGAGTCCCCCTAGCCGACCTCTGGGCACATTTTGACGTCTTTTGATTGGTTGGTCGGGGAGCGCGCTAGTCAGAGCTCTCAACCCGCATCTGTAGCAAACTTCCCATCCAACCTGACCCATCTTGAGAGGATTTTGCCTGAAGAATGGCAGAAAATCCCCAAATCCAGATGTGCAAAACTTGTTGCATCATATCCAAAACGACTTCAGGCTGTTGCCAAAGGTGCTTTAAGTAAAGGGTCTAAATACTTCCGCACATGTGAGATGTTGAGGTTTTCGTTGGGAGTGACGACGATGGACAGGATTAGAAATGAGTTTATTAGAGGGACAGCGCATGTAGGACGTTTTGGAGACAAGGTGAGGGAGGTGAGATTGAGATGGTTTGGACATGTGCAGAGGAGGGACATGGGGTATATCAGTAGGAGGATGCTGAGGATGGAGCCACCAGGAAGGAGGAAAGGAGGAAGACCAAAGAGGAGGTTTATGGATGTGGTGAGGGAAGACATGCAGGTAGTTGGTTTAAAAGAAGCAGATGTAGAGGACAGGGGGCTGTGGCGCAGCCAAAAGAAGAAAAAGATGTGGCTATAATTCACAAAAAAGTGGTATTGTCTATGAAAATGTAGTAATCATTTATTTTCAAACTGTTTCGCTTTTCAGAACGACCACTTACCGACTTTACTACGAATACATGCACACGTACGTGTAAAACCGCATCTCACAGCAGGAATTATGAGTTATAAACTAGCATTTGATCCCATGGGTTTGTTTTTCTCGATGTGCATCGGTTTCCTGTGAGCGAGTCATAAAATCCGACAGCTTGTGCTTTTTATTTCTTTTATTACTCCACACATTCGTATTAAAACAAGAAATACAGTAGCAACAGCTGGCAGACAGGAGGTTTATTCTGCATGTTTATCAATAGTTTGATTTTGAGCGTCGAATTTGAAGGCGGTCGAAAATGTGCCATAAGCCTTCGACCCACCGACCAACCCGCCGAGCAAGTCATAAAAAAACGTCTCTTTTTTTTTTTCATATCTGGACTTTCAGATTTGCTGTCCAGCCCTGGCAAATGTCCTCGCTTTTCAACTTCCTGCTCGACAATCCCTCAACCTCAAATCGATCAGGAAGCTCTCGACCTGTGCAAACCAAAATCATTTTGCATAAAGATCCGAAAACCTCGTTTCTGAAAAGATCGGGATTAATATCACGATCAACACACTAAGGTCAAAAGTATACGGACAGACGACACTTTTCTAGAAATGTGGTTCCACCTCAAACATTTACCACAAGGTTGTAGGCACACACTCGGTTGTACAGGACGGTCTTTGGTTCGGCATCGTGAAGTTCCATTCACTTGACCTGGGAGACCCAAAGCTGATCCAGCATGACAGTGCACCTGTGCACAAATCCAGCTTCATAAAGATGTGTTGGAGTGGAAGATCTCCTGCTATACTCAGGAACTCTATTGAAATAACAGCCTTTTAGCTGAATCTCCACAAACACACTCCAAAAAAAGATCTAGTTAAACATCTTCCCAGAAGTGTAGAGTTTATTATAACCGCAATAGGAACTAAATGTGGAATGGGACGCTTAAAAAAGTACACCAGGTGTAGAAACTGGTCCTACAGATTTAAAACGCATTCATTTATCAGATAAAGAAGCAGATTGAGTCTTTAAGAGAAGGTTTTTATGGGGTGAGGTGGAGATCACTGGTGGTGATGATGATGATGAAGTCCTGAGGAATCATTGAGCGTCGTTTACTCGGAGTAGTCCGTCTGCGTACTGGAACTGCGCACTGTTCTCGTACTCCAGCATGTCCAACGCCACCTCACAGCTCTCCTTCACCACACGCTCGCTGTCCTCTCGGTAGCGCTGCAGAATGGACAGGCAGGAGTCCTGCCCGATGGAGCCGAGCGCCTCGGCACACTCGTGCCTCACCATGGCGTTCTCGCTCTTGTTCTCGAGGGCGGCGCACAGCTGAGGGACGCTCGCCCCGTGCTGCATCTGCCCCAACACGTACCCGATCTCGTGACGGAATAAAGCGCTGCTGCACTGCAGGCCTGGAGATCACAGGAGGGGAAAAAATAGATTAGATTTTATTTTTACTTGCTGCCTTTATTTCTTTCACATTTAGTCCAAAGTGTGAATATGGTCTCCTCGCAAATATAATCAGCAACGTCTCGATTATTAGTCTCAGCACTCGCAGCTTGGTGGTGCTGGGATGAGAACTCGCAACCTTCTAATCAGAAGGTCCGTCGTCTCCACGGACGAGCATCACCACCCCACGTTACGTTCCTACCATCTAACACTAATTTCACTCATTTCGTTTCAAGAACAACTTGTTGCACTTTTTATCCGCTTATAGTTACATTTCATGTTAGGGGACAAATATATTTTTTTCTTTCGGCTGCTCCTATTAGGGCTTTCTCCTCCTTGGTCTTCCTCTTTTCCTCCTTCCTACTGCTAGTTTTTAAAAAGTGCTAAAGGAAATAAATGTGAATGTAATAAATAATAAATATAATATAGTGCAATCTTTGTGCAGCGTGTGATGTCAGTGATTCGCCTCTAGAGGCCGCTCTTGTAATGCCAAAGGACCAGTATGGGTAATCGTTTTTGCCGATTGACCTTATTAAATCTATATATATTAATCTCTCTCTCTCTCTCTCTCTCTCTCTCTCTCTCTCTCTCTCTCTCTCTCTCTGTCTCTCTCTCTGTCTTTTCAAAAAACTGACACTGGAGGCTTCTTCCCGAAAACATGTACTTTTTGTGATTAAGGTGTTATCCCTCTTTTTCGTCCTCATCTACTCTTTTTATTTATCGATTGCTGGTTAGATCCTTTTGCCCTCTTTTCTCTTTTTTTTTTCCCCTAATCAAATTGCAGAGCTCTCACCATCTCCCAGAGCGAGCACGGCCTCTTCGCTGCCAAGGTTCCTGAGAGCGAACATGGCTCTGTAGCGTTCGAACAGGGGCAGGCTCTCGTCCAGGAGCTGCGTCCTGAGCTCCGAAACGCTTTTCCTCTGTGCTGGAGGCGCCGGGTCCACCGAGCTGTACGGGTTACTGTCTATACACTTCGCCTTCTCTTCATCACCTCCGCTCATCAGCCACTCCAACCTCCGTACGGCCAGCTGACACGTCTCTGCCACCTGCGCGCGCGCACACACACACACACACACACACACACACACACACACACACACAGAGCTTAGTGCATGTTGGCATTAAAAAAAGGTTGAACATTTTTCAAATCTTTTTCCTGTTTCACCTCGATGACCGGATCCTTCGAGTACTGTTTCAGTAAATCCAGCACTTTGGGATTTCCGATGGCTCCCAGAGCTTCGCCTGCAAACATGGACGTAGGAAATAAAATCGGTTCATGTTATAACTCTGTACACCATCTGTATATACACTGTGTACTTCACTACTGTTGTACACACAGTGTACGTTTGTCATATATTGTGCAATTATACAGACTTTATAGGTGAGTTTTACATTTATCGTGTCTTGAACACATTTTATACACATTTAACATGTTCATTTTTATTACAGACAGAATCATTTTCATAGACGGTATAATTATAGATCACATTTTTACATATTCATTTACACTTCTGCTAGAGGCCTAACTGCATTTCATAGCTATCTATCTATCTATCTATCTATCTATCTATCTATCTATCTATCTATCTATCTATCTATCCGTCTGTCTGTCTGTCTGAACATCTGTCTATCTGTCTATCTGTCTATCTATCTATCTATCTATCTATCTATCTATCCGTCTGTCTGTCTGTCTGTAACAGACATACCGCTTTTTTTTTTTTTTTTACCAAATTTGTTTCTCTTCTTTGTTTCTTTTTTTTTTTTATAAATATATTATAGATACAGAGGAAGGGAGAGAGAGAGAGAGAGAGAGAGAGAGAGAGAGAGAGAGAGAGAGAGAGAGGGGGAGAAAGAGAGAGAGAGAGAGAGAGAGAGAGAGAGAGAGAGAGAGGGGGAGAAAGAGAGAGAGAGAGAGAGAGAGAGAGAGAGAGAGAGAGAGAGAGAGAGAGAGAATTATAAAGGAAGAAAGAAAGAAAGAAAGAGATTGAGAGAGAAAGAAACAGATCTATAAAAAAAGACAGAAAGAAGTAAGAAAGAAGTAAGAAAGAAAGAAAGAAAAAAAGAAAGAAAGAAAGAAAGAAAGAAAGAAAGAAAGAAAAAAAGAGATTAAAAGAGAGAAAAATATAAAAGATAATACACAGGTAATTTTCTCTCGTGTCACTTGGTGAGCATGAAGTCACTCTAAAGTAAAATTCTCTCTCTCTCACACACACACACACACACACACACACACACACACACACACACACACACACACACACACACACACACACACCCCTCAATGTTTGTTTCATTGCTGCATTGTCATGACTTGTATACTTCTATAATTATCACTTTTATTCATATGTTATAGCAAAATGTTTGTATCAAAAACACATCTCACAACCTCCTCACGAAGTCCCTTCTCTCATTCATCCACCCCGAGAACTGCTAAAGGTTTCACCTGCTTCATGTCTGACCATGGGCTCCTGCTCGGCGTCTCCCAGGACCCTCTCCAGGACGGGAATTGCACTCTCGTCCTGCATCTGCCCCAGGCAGTAGGCCAGCTCGTGCTTGAGAAGTGCTGACTCATCAGAGAAAGCCTGGCTGATCCATTTCACCGCCTCGCCTCCGCCCAGGTTCCGGAGCGTGAACAGAGCTCTGAAACGTGTGGAAAGCTCCTGCTGGACGTCCACCAGGATGCGGCCGACCGCTGTTACGTCCTGATCACTCGCCATCACACCTAAAAAGGTAACACAAAGATTTCAGGAATACGGGACTTCTGCCCCCCAGAGCGTGTCAGAGTCTACATTTACATAATGGACTCGTCTTATTAACATAAATGATTGTGACGTAAGAACACGCGATGTCACGTGATCAACGCCGGCTCTTTCAACTAGATAAACGTTTAGCTTGAAGACACACACTGCTCCTGTACCCCTGACATTAAATACAGGAAGAAAGTAAAGGCAGTGTCAATGTCAGTGTTAATAACAGGCATGAGATCCACGTTACATCACACGTGATCACATCACAGCCACGCATCATGGAGCTCAAGTCAGAATGTCACATCAATTCCAGCTTCCGATCATTTTCACCCCATAATAAAATAAATACTGAGGTTTATTAGCTTTAGTTCATATTCTGTAATATATATAAATATATATAAAAACTCACTGAGAAGAACAAATCCACTACACGTCTGTAAACGTGATGTTCTCTATGCCGTCATTTCAGGAAAGAAGAGCGTTTATTCGTGAATTCGTGGCGAATTGGACTTAACGCTGCAGCGCCACCTATCGGCCTGGAGAAATTTTAAATGCTATATAATTTATTATATTAATTTTTTTAATCTTCTATTAAAACTGCATTATTATTATTATTATTATTATTATTATTATTATTATTATTATTATTATTATTATTATTATTATTATTATCATAACTATTATTATTATTATTATTGTTGTTGTTATTACTGTTGTTGTTTTATCATATTATTGTAATCATTTTCATTGTTGTTCTGCAATTATTATAACACCTTTATCTCCGTAAAGCTGCTTTGAGACAATGTTCATTGTTAAAAGTTCTACATCAATAAACCTGAAATTGAAATGAATCAAATTATCCTAAAGAAGCAGTCAGTACATTCTTTATTACTTCAGTGTGTTCAATGATACATACAGACAGTGACACATCATGGAGACATCAACGTCCTAGCAGTGTAGTGGAGAGTTCAGTATTGAGATGGTTATTAAAAAAAGCTGGACCTAAACCTGTATGTTCTGCTGCGAATGTTCTTGCGTCTCCTCCTGAATGGAAGGAGGTTGAATAGTTTTCTATTACAGATAAACTATGTTGAGATGTGCAGATAGATAGGTTATCTGCCATCTCGGGTAGTTTTTCCTTCACCACAGTCTCCACCGACTTGTTCATCAGGGACAAACGTACACATAAAGAAACCGACTTATTCATTCTTTATTACCGCATCATCTGTGTGAAGCTGCTTTGAGACACTGTTCATTGTTAAAAGCGCTATACAAATAATCCTATCTATCTATCTATCTATCTATCTATCTATCTATCTATCTATCTATCTATCTATCTATCTATCTATCTATCTACACGTCCACCTATCTACCCATCCACCCACCTATCTATCTATCTATCTATCTATCTATCTATCTATCTATCTATCTATCTATCTATCTATCTATCTGTCTGTCTGTCTGTCTGTCTGTCTGTCTGTCTGTCTGTCTGTCTGTCTATCTATCTATCTATCTACACGTCCACCTATCTACCCATCCACCTATCTATCTATCTATCTATCTATCTATCTATCTATCTATCTATCTATCTATCTATCTGTCTGTCTGTCTGTCTGTCTGTCTGTCTGTCTATCTATCTATCTATCTATCTACACGTCCACCTATCTACCCATCTACCCATCCACCTATCTATCTATCTATCTATCTATCTATCTATCTATCTATCTATCTATCTGTCTGTCTGTCTGTCTATCTATCTATCTATCTATCTACACGTCCACCTATCTACCCATCCACCCACCTATCTATCTATCTAGTCTGTCTGTCTGTCTATCTATCTATCTATCTATCTATCTATCTATCTATCTATCTATCTATCTATCTATCTATCTATCTACACGTCCACCTATCTACCCATCTACCCACCTATCTATCTATCTATCTATCTATCTATCTATCTATCTATCTATCTATCTATCTATCTATCTATCTATATATCTATCTATCTATTTATCTGTCTGTCTGTCTATCTGTCTATCTGTCTGTCTGTTGTCTAATTTGGTTTACCAAATATTCTTAGAAAGTGAGAGACAGACACAGAGAAAGAAAGAATAAAACACTGAGAGAAGGAAACAAAGAAGGGACAGTGACAGAGATTAATAAACAAAAGAAACAAACCCCTCTATGATTTAAACGCTTAAATATGAAGATTATATTCAGTACATTTCCTGCGTGTTTCTTTCAATTCAAATAAACGTACGAACGATGCAGGGGAGGGGGGAGGGGGGTTGTAATGGGGGGGTGACCCCTTTTTTGCGTTTCCGTGGCAACGTGCCTTCTTTTGTTATGTTTCAAATTTTGTGACGTCAGCGCCGTTTGAATTATGCTTACCCACAATCCTTCGCGGCGGCGTCCCATAAAACAAAACACACAGACTACTTAGATGTTTGCTAGCGCCGCACACAGCTTAGCTTTATTACAGCGCTCCTGATTGATTTTATTACACAAAAAAGACACCGGGACATTAAAAAACGTTTTCCAGAGACAATATTAATCGACCCGAGCAAGTTTGCGGGGTAAGTTGTGGCTTTTTTTGGGTCATGATATGATTAGCTGGCTAGTATAAGGTTTGTAGTTTAACGGGTGGATTAGCAGGGCTAGTCGGCTAGTTTTTTATTATAAAAATTGTATAAATATATGAATGTTTTATGTGTAAAATCCCTTTCAGGATTTGCATCTCGAATTTATTTTAGTTGCATTTATAAGAACTAAGAACTGAAATGACTGAGTAGCTCCGGTAGCACCGCCCCGGAAGTTCAGCGTGAAATCCCCCGGTTACTATTTGCTCTTCTGGTCGATGCTAAAGTGCATTTCGATGTTGTGTATCTGTAGTTTGCAATGACAAACTTCTATCTTTCTACACCAAAACTCCAGCTATTAATCTTTTTTTTTTTTAAATAATCTGTTATTCTACCGATCAGTCCATCGATTAATCGATTAATCGGATAAGAAGTGCGGTTTCTTCTTTAAAGAGCAGCGATAAATGTGCAAGATCAAACGAGATCAATCTTTTGAAACGAACAAGTAGTTGTTTCTTTTAGTGCTGAATTTGCAATCTGTGAAAAACAACCCCATTTGGTGCATTTAATCGATTAATACAATATAAAAGGAAAATATTTCATAGTTTTTAATTGTTTTTAATTATTTCTTAGTTTGAAAGGATCCCAAACTTTTCTCTCTGTTCTCGTTTGATATAATTCATAAAGCTGAACTATTTCAGTAGATCCCCCTGAAAGTCTCTGCTCTGGAGCTGAACATATGCCTCACACTGTTTATATCCTGGACAGGTGTGTGTGTGTGTGTGTGTGTGTGTGTGTGTGTGTGTGTGTCTTCCTGCACATTTCCCAAGCTGGGGGTTTAGAGCACAGTGTCAGGCATAATACATGCTCCCTGTATGGATTTGGTGTCTTGTCTCAACAGTGCATAAACCCACCCACATTCCGATCAGTAACTCAAAACTGCGGCGCAAACACGTCCCCTATTTTCGTATATTCCAGCTATTTCAGGATGCTGAGGTTAGAGCACGTGGGGTCCGGCTCTGATACTTGTGCTTGAACTATAACCCTGAACTTCTGATCAGTAACCCAGAGCCTTGACACCTGAGCTATACCCCGTTTTTTTTTCACATATCCCAGCTTAGAAAGTCGGAGTGCAGGGTCTGATATGATATGATGCAGCACCACTGGTGGAAAGGGTTAAGGACCAGAGAGTGTCAGCTTAAAGATACTGAGACTTTAGACTTCAGACCGTATGATCCGTATTCTATAACCTTAAACACCGAAACACTTCGTCTGTGTTATTGAGTAGGAGAACAGTTTATATTTATTCACGTTAATCATATGATTGTGTGTTCTTGGATTGATAGAACCTATGTGAAAGTGTGATGGACAGATAGATGGGAAATACTTAGTAGGAAGACAGGGGTGAAAAAAAAGCATGTGTGTATACTGAGAGAAATAACTATGGGTATGGATCATAGATATGGATAGTGAGTGTGTGGCATCGATAGAGAGTTTGAATCATTGTCAGTCAACGAGTGTAAAACATAAAGTCTGATCAGCAAGAAAGATACGGACAAACGTATCTGGACACCCGACTTTTTCAGCCAAATGTGACCAAGTTTCTCTTCACTTGAACTTGGTGACCCAAACCTGTTCCAGCACTCCCTTGACTGCTGTGCACAAGTGGAAGATCTCCTGCTGTAGAGCTCAGTGAGCACAAATCTCCACAATCACATGCCAAAACATCTACATCTTCAATGGTTCTAAATGGTTCAGTTTTTGCGGGTCAGGTGTCCAGAAACTTTTGTCCATATAGTGTAGAGTAATGCGTCTTCACAGTCAGAAGGTTTCTGCAGAATGTAGATGGAAATGTTTAGGAGATATAACAGAACCTTTAAAGACAAAGAAGGAACTTTGAGTTTGATGCGTGACTTTAAAGCTCGAGGATGTTTAAAAGTCTCAGAACAAACACATGAGGAGGACATTGGTTTTTTTTTTGTTTTTTTTTTTAGGTTTTTTTGTTTGAATAACGACATGAAAACGAGCTTTTTAAATCCTGGCTTTGTGCACGAATGTAAATGTTTGGTCCCAGCATTAAGAAATTCTGCCCAGAAACACATCAAATATGTTTATGCTGAAAAGTTCCTGGTGCAGTTCGTTGCAGACCCTGGAGCTAATTTAGTGCTTGGCACCATATTCTCTTGATCCCGGTGAGAAGTTAATGTTCGTGTGCCGCCATGATGTCACTAAGGGAGGGGGGGGATTCAAACTAAAGCGATGACGCGTTTTTTCCCCCTTGAAAATAAAAAAGAGCAAACCTCCGACATTGTCTTCTGTTCACATACACAAAGCAGCGAAGTTCTTCCTCTGCACATGTCCAAACCATCTCAATCACACCTCCCTCACCGTGTCTCCAAAACGTCCTACATGCTCTGTCCCTCTAATAAACTCATTTCTAATCCTGTCCATCGTCTCAACATCTTCAGCTCTGCTACCTCCAGCTCCACCTCCTGTCTTAGAATCAGGACTTTAATCCTATGGTATCAAAAACCCAAACTCGGCTCTCTGTTATTAGCGTGTGTCTGTCGGATCTTTTTTTAGGAATCAGGTCAAGATAATGAGTAAACCTGCACTCCCGTTTCGAGTTGTTTTTTTAAACTCTGCCCTAAGCATCGATTGGTATTGATGTCTGCTATATGTCACATTCTCCTGACCTCTGTTTGGTACCAGAATCACCGCGGACCACCTTCTCCCCCCAAACGATCACCTCCATGGACCAGGACTACGAGCGCCGGCTTCTGCGGCAAATCAACGTCCAAAATGACAACGCCAGCCCCGTCGTGAGTCTCGTTTTCTCTTTCTCTCTCTCTCTCTCTCTCTCTCTCTCTCTCTCTCTCTCTCTCTCTCTCTCTCTCTCTCTTCATTACCCCCCTTTGTTCTAGATGCCAGAATTTACTGTTGAATGTTCTCTAACCTGCTCATGCGGTTCCTCAGACGTTACACCACAGCGCCACCGATTGGTCAGTGCTTATTTAGTTTCTTTTTGGTTTCTATGTGTTCGTTCTTATAACGTTATCATTTCTATAGTCTCGTTTTGCTCCAGTCTCCCTTGCGAGCGCTTTGTAACAGACTGACGGCGAGCGATAGCTTTTACATTTTCGAACACCGGAAGGTGGTGAGGGTGCAGGCAGATTCCATTCAATTGTGACGCGGGCTTCGAAGTATCTAGAATCGGATAAAAACGATGACACGGCACTGGTGTTGCGATCAACAAGGAGAGAAATAAAACACATTCGGAGGTGTTTTATACACATTTATTTTATTAGTACAGCTCGTCTCACCCTCACATCTGCGATTTTTCTTCTATGAAAGTTCTGATTCCCCTTTCAGATGAAACACTGATATTTATTTTAATGGACAATTGTAGCGGTGAATTGGATATTGGATTAAAATAATCACCCATTCCATGTAAAATAGTACTTTATAATAAAAATAACTAATTTCCACGCCTTTGTGAAGATTAATAACGATGGCCTTTTCAAGCACGACTTATGTGATCTTATATAAAATAAATGTAACATTAACTAGAGTTAATAAATGCTTTAGAAGTTTAATTTCAATGTTTACTAATACATTTTTTAAATTTGTTAACTTTAGTTAATGCACTACGAATTAACACTGGTTCTGAAAGTGTGGTGTGTGTGGCCCTCTAGTGGAAAATACAGACATGACATGCAGGGCACAATTAAGAATAATTTTCTCAAGTAGAAATCAAGTTTGTACACTCAAAGCATCCACAACAAAACAGGTCACTGATGCATGTAAATTAAAACGGCATCAGTAAGTGTACTTAAAACAACTACACTTTTATTTAATTTTTTAACCATAACCAAAGTGGGAAATAGCAGAGAACCACTAAACATGAATGAGGTACAGCATACAGTCTCGTTAGTTAGTCGCCAGTAGAGGCCGCTCTCGTGCTGTACAGTGCTGAAGCGACTCTGAAAAACTAAAAGATTTTTTTATTTAATTTTTTGAACGCTTACAGAAAGTCACAGAGGTGATCCGTCACCTGACACCCACCAAGTCGCCGATGTCCTCGCCCAGCAAGCACGGAGATCGTTTCATCCCATCACGAGCAGGAGCCAACTGGAGCATCAACTTCCACAGGATCAACGTAAGCGTTCCTTTTCATTCCTTGTCCGTTCCTTCGCGAGCTCGTTTGCGACGACGCGTAATAAGTACCAATTGTTTTGCTTTCGCTGCAGGAGAACGAGAAGTCCCCAAGCCAGAATAAGAAAACCAAGGACGCCACCGCGGACACCGGGAAAGGTGAGTTGACAGCCGACCTGGCGTCTGCTTTTTGACCGATTTTCCAAATCCAACTCGTTATTGAACTTTTGCGTCTCGTTAGCAGCGGACGGCTTGGCGTACTCCGCGCTCCTAAAGAACGAGCTGCTTGGAGCCGGGATCGAGAAAGTGCAGGACCCTCAGACGGAAGACAGGAGGCTGCAGCCTTCGACGCCGGAGAAACGAAGTCTCTTTAGCGTAGGTGTCTTTATTTATTTATTTTTTTTAATATTTTTTTTTCCCTCCCTCGGTCCAAAACAAATAGTTTCCATCCGTCCATTTAGAGTACAAATATCTAGGGTGGAATTTCATACAGAAGGCAATCTAAATATTCATCCGGGAGTCTAAAACAATTTGTCGGACACATCCAGCCCAATCCCAGAGATTTTAAAGAATTCAACAGCGAACTGTGTAAAAGAATCCATTATGCAAACGCTTCATTGATTTGTATAAAGCTAGATTTCTAACATGTGAAATTCTTTGCAGTACACGCTCAGCGCCAAGAGAGCCACACCAGACGACGGCAACAACGTCTCTCCTTACTCTCTGTCCCCCGTGAGCAGCAAAAGGTGAGCGGCGAAACGCTACCGCTTTCCTGCCGAGAACCTCGAAACCAACAGTTCCGCAAGTTATTCATATTGTCTCTCCAAAATTAGCATAAATATCTAAAACTACATTAAGTGCAAAGGAACTGCTGAAAGCAAACAATGACTGAGTAAAAAAAGGGAATCGCACAGACATTTGTTGTCTTGCCCTTGAAACATAGCAGACATGGTAAAAAAAATCCGTTAGTAATGATTGCGGCAGGTGTAAACGCTGCTTTCTTTATATATTCATAGTTTCAGCTCTTGCGGTTTTCCTGTTTGGATGCTGAATACTGCCATCTGCTGGTATAGGAGAGTTATGCTCACCCAAGCACAGAATGTCCACACGGTTTGGCGTCTCAGACGCGCCTTCTGAAAAATCTGCCTAATTTGTAGCACAATCAGTAAATGCAATTAATTGAAAAATGCCAAAAATCAGCCTGATCAATCGGCTCATCAATCTATCGGTCGACACCTAGTCAATAATTATCGTTTGTCTTTTTTTTTCTTTTTCAAAATTAAATACCCCAGTCAAAAGTTGCTCCGTTCTCCGAGGAAGCCGACTCGCAAAATCTCCAAAATCCCGTTCAAGGTTTTGGATGCACCAGAGCTGCAAGACGACTTCTACCTCAACCTGGTGGACTGGTCCTCCTTAAACGTGCTCAGTGTCGGCCTGGGGACCTGCGTGTACCTGTGGAGCGCCTGCACGAGCCAGGTGCGTTTCCGCCCGCAGCCTTCCACACATTCTTTTTCACCAAAGCGCTCAAGTCTTTAACGCTCGTATTTCGCGCAGGTGACGCGGCTGTGCGACCTGTCCGTAGAGGGAGACTCTGTGACGTCGGTCGGCTGGTCAGAGAGGGTACGCAGAGCCCTGGACTCCTTTGGGGGTTTTTTTTTTTTTTTTTTTTTTAAGACCTGAGAGTTTGTTAATGGATTGACTGATCGGATCGTTCTGCTTTTCAGGGGAATCACGTAGCGGTCGGGACACACAAAGGATTCGTGCAGATCTGGGACGCAGCAGCCGGCAAGAAACTGTACACGCTAGAGGGACACACGGCTCGAGTCGGTACGATTCTTACGGTTAAACAAGTTACATCATTACACGGGTTATTAGCGGGTTTATTCATGTAGAATTCTTTACGTACCTAATTTGTGTTTTGTAAGATTTTTGCACATATAACCCCCACATATCACCTCCACACATCACTCCCACATATCACCTCCCCACATATAGGGGGCGCCACAGCAGATCATTTGTCTTCGTACCCCTAAATTAGCCCAATAGCTCCTTTCTTGACCGTATTATGATCTCTTCCTTTTCAACCCCGTCGTGGTCAGGTGCGTTGGCGTGGAACGCAGATCAGCTCTCCTCAGGCAGCAGGGACCGTCTGATCCTACAGAGGGACATCAGGACGCCGCCGCTGCAGTCCGAGCGCAGGCTGCACGGCCACAGGCAGGAAGTGTGCGGGCTTAAGTGGAGCACCGACCACCAGCTGCTCGCCTCGGGAGGAAACGATAACCGGGTATGTGTAGCATCTTAATGAAGCTTAGCTCTGACATTCTGTTTACAAAAACACGTCCTCTATCTGAACAACTCTCTGTGTGTTTGTCACCCAGCTGCTGGTGTGGAATCACTCGAGCGTAGCACCAGTTCAGTACACAGAGCACTTAGCAGCAGTGAAGGCCATCGCGTGGTCTCCTCACCAACACGGCCTGCTGGCGTCCGGAGGAGGAACGGCCGACCGCTGCATCCGCTTCTGGAACACGCTCACGGCTCAGCCGCTCCAGTGCATCGACACCGGCTCTCAGGTGTGCAACCTGGCCTGGTCCAAACACACCAACGAACTGGTAAGACGACACAATACACTCGAGCGGCGATTTACAAAAGTGTGATGCGCGTCGGCATTTGTGTCTCGATGCATCGTTTCGAACACGTTTGCGTCTGAAAATGTCGATTTATTATTTATATAGAATTATTTAAAAAGTGACCAATGATTTGTGACTATTATTTGATATGTAGTTGTACATTTTTAAATTTGTTTGTTTTAATGTTACAGTTTATTTAAGTACAGTGCAACAAAAAAACGGCGAGGTTTTGACGGTTCCTTTTTAAAGGGGAATTGTACATGTGGTGTAATGTAAACTCAAGAAACAATGTGAATTACTTGTCAAATGTTTTTTAATGAATAATACAATACTATGTATTTTTTGACATTTTATGTAATTTATTAGTACAAACTCAGTTTTGAAATGTTACTCCGAAGCCACTCGCGGGTTTTCTCAATCCGGTTCCGAATAAAAAGTCGGCAACTATCGAGGTCGCAAATGTCGAGGTTCCACTGTATATTATATTTGTTTTTGTTTCTTTAAGTAAAATATTTTTACTGCCATTAAAGTGAGCCGGAATTTTCGCTTAGAAAATTTGAATTTGATTTTAAACTGTTTTTTTTCACCTCACATGCTCAGACTTGTGTCCAACCAATCAGCTAGCGAACAAGATCGAATACATTTACATCGTTTAGTGTGTGATGATTTCCTGACTCCGTGTGTGTGTGTGTGTGTGTGTGTGTGTGTGTGTGTGTGTGTGTGTGTGTGTGTACGTGTAATGATCTGCAGGTCAGCACACACGGTTACTCACAGAACCAGATCCTTGTGTGGAAATACCCGTCTCTCACTCAGATCGCCAAACTGACTGGTCACTCGTACAGAGTGCTTTATCTGGTGAGTTTCTTCTCCTTCATCTAGAAATTAGGTTATTAAAGGGATCATGCATGGAGGACATTTTGGAGACAGGGTAAGAGGGTTGAGATTGGGACGGTTTGGACTTTTTCTAGAACAGCAGAATCCAGAAGGGTTTAGTTTTTATACATTTTTTATAGGAGCCACAGATTTATATTTGAACATTTATTTATAATTCAATTAGTTACATTGATTTTTGGTTGTAATGTGTGTGTGTGTGTGTGTGTGTGCGATCGCGCTATAAGTAAATTTTATTTTATTTTATATCTAAACAAATTAATTAGTTTTAAACTAATGTCTAATTTATTTGGCATCACAGCTGCTAGCACATGAAAGAACATTTAAATAATTTTTTTTTTTACTTACAGAAATACATGTTTTTAAATTAAATTGAGAATTTTTGTTTCTCTGTCAATCGTGCAACAAAGACTTTCAGGAAGCACCGATCACCGAGAGTGAAACGGAAAATCAGAAATCATGATATTTAAACCGATCCCACACCTACAAGCCCTTGCGTGGGTTATCGCACAAAGAAACTGGTTACCATAGAAACCATGGTGTCTGATCCGTACAGAAAACTAGCAGTGTACTCGACAAATACATTTTTTCCCCCTCATCGTTCCAGGCGATGTCTCCAGACGGTGAGGCCATCGTGACCGGAGCGGGCGATGAGACGCTACGTTTCTGGAACGTGTTTAGCAAAAGTCGATCGACGAAGGTAATTCTGAGATGATGATGATTAGTTATAAAGGTGATTTTAATACAAACACTAATCGGTCTTTCTTTGCTTTTAGGAGTCCGTTTCCGCTTTAAACCTGTTCACCAGGATACGGTGAAGTCGTGGCTCGAGTACCAGGATCCCACCGTGTTGTTGGTTTTTTTTTTCCTCTCCCCCTATCACGTGATGAACAGGGTGAAGCCGAAGAGGCTGTGTACAGTTTCGAATTTGGAACTTCGTTCTGCCTCGTCATTTTTTCGTTTTATGTTCGTTGTACAGTTTTTTTTTTTTTATGTTGCCAGGACTTTTCCAAGCCTTAAGATCATACTGTACTCCTAACATTCATGGGTGGTGAAGGAGAAAAAGCACCGACACGTAATCGACAGGAGGCGTAAATTCATTCTCGTTGTTTATTGGAGAGAAAATTGTAAAATATGTATTTAAAAAGGAAAAAAAAAAAAAAATCATGAGTGTACAGAAACATGGCTGTCTGAATGATGCCATCAAATGGAGCTGGAAAGATTTACATTACAAACCACCCTGAATGAGCAGCGCTGCCTGATTCTTTTTTCTGTCTCTCACACACACACACACACACACACACACACACACACACACACAGTCATTCGTTACAAACCCTCTTCAATTCAAGCTCCAGCATCCACCCTCCCCCAGGAATAGACCTGCTTGGCCCCACCTCCTCTTTTTCTTAAAAAGGAAACTGACCACACTGAAAAACAGGAGTGTTTTCTTGGACGCCTGTGCGATTGAGTTCCGCTGTAAAAAAAAAAAAAAATTTCGATAAAAAATAAACCTTTGATGAAAACGGAGAACCGGAGCATTATTCAGAAGTACAAGTTGTAGCTTTAGAGGACCGACGCTGCGCTTCACCTGTAGATCAACGCGCCTTCGTAGCCAGTTTCCATCTCTGCAGCCACTGTTGGAAAGTCAGTCCGTCCTGCTGCACGTCTGGCAGAGCAAACTGGGCCGGCTGCTCCCACCTACACACACACACACACACACATTCTAGTGCATGTAATTACTGAAACTGTTCACACCAATCATCATCAACGCCTCGTCCTCTTCACCTCGTCCCGGGTTCACACTGGATTTTAAATCTGAGTGACTGCACTTTGTGAATTCGCTGGCTTTCACGTGACGTTGTGTATAAATACAAGCATTACAATGTACAAGCATTAATATTGCCTTCAATTAAGCAAAAAACAGACAGTAATTGGGATTTGTTGCCACGAGTTTCATCATGGCTACCATTTCTAGTTTTTTCCTCTCCTATAGATCAAAAGATCTGTTTATTTTCTACTACTGTTATAAAATAGTTGATGGTTTTGTTCTTTCTTTGCTGCATTTTTATGTGAAGGGAACAAACTACATGAGCCAGGATCACTCGAGTCATTTTTTTTCTATAACGCCACAACCGGAAAGGGTTTCATTCCGACTGTAGACCAGCAGGAAATAAACCCCCTCAAAACTTTGATCTCTTACTAATACAAAGCACTAAGATTTTGCTCCTGTTTAAAAATTCATTAAAAAAACAAAACTTTTCCCATTTTCTTTTCTTTCAAAATCAATCCTGTACTTTCATGTCTGAACGCTTTTGTTTCACCCTGCTCTCATTCATATGCGTTTATTAGATTCCTCCACTGAAACGTAAACATAACAAACCCATGTGCCTGTATGAGGTGGCGTTTTAAGAGGAGTTTCCTCACCAGTGTGTGATGGCTGTGTTGACCTGACTCGCATAGGCCACGCCCTTCGAGCACCTCTGTGTCAAATCCTGAATTCGAGGCAACAGAGACTGCAGCAAGGCTGCATCCTCCACTTTCACACGCTGCATCAAAGCTGTGAGACACACACACAATAAAAAAAACACAGTGTAATGAAGGTTTTAATATTTCACTAATACAAGGTTAGGAATGTAGTGAATGAGTGTGTGTGTGTGTGTGTGTGTGATACCCTGCTGATCAGGAGCAGGCAGCTGTGCTGTCCGGTTCTGTGTGTCCGTTAGAGAGTCTGTATGCAGCTGCAGGAGGCGACGCAGGAAACGCAGCTGCAGCCTCTGAGACACCGCCTGAGAGAACAACAACTCGGGTGCCTGTACAATAAAATCATCTCATTTACACAACTGACCAGTTGAGGGCTAAGGGCCTTGGTCAAGGGCCCGACAGTAGCCAGATGCTGGGATAGGGTCAAGTATGACCAAACTAAATGTTTATGTTTGTATATAATAGTTTATATACATTTCCAATCAATTCCTATAAATTCCTGGTAAGTTTCCAACTATCCAATATATCCAAAATTCCCCAGATGGAGCTCCAATGGAAAGTTTCCACCCCTAGCTGAGATTTGAACGCGCAACAGTACACACCCACATATTGCATTGTTAAGAGTTAATGGAACGAATCGCATCAACAGAAAAGTGACTTGTGTCAACATGGCAACCCGGCCTGACAAATCGAAGTTCAAAGATGGCGGCAGCACAAATCCTGAGTATCATCACTAGAGTCTTAAAAATTTAGAAATCATGTGCTTTAGGTGTAAACTGGTGTGTAGGTCCGCATACATCCTGGTTAGTTTACGTTGTTTCCGCGTACCAACGTTTTTTGGATGACCGCGGGGTTTTGAAGGAAGTTTTTTTATTTTTTTAATTAACATACGTTTTCACTTACGTTATGGCAGCTATGATAAAAAGAAAAAAAAAGCATTAATACGATTGTGTGAATTGGAAAGAGACTCGTATACCATGTATAGGGGTGTGTTGAGGCTCTGACGGAGGACGTGCAGAGCCGGAGAGTCGACACGGTTCAAGGAGAACTGATCCGCCGGGATTCTGTCCCTATAACAAAACACGAGAAACGATGGAGAAGGTCGTACGATGGATTACAGTGAGGGATCAGTTATAGTCTCAATCGGTTGTCCGAGTGAAATCTGGGACGCTTACCCGTCTACAGTTCTGCGATCCAGAGCAGCCAGAGACACCGAGTTAAAGAGCTTGGCCTCCTGGGACACGGAGTTCCGCAGCTCATTAGCAGAGCGGGTCACGCCTCCAAACTGAGGACTGAGCTTCTCACGCACAAAATGCCTCAGCTGAACGAAAACGTCAAAAAAGAAAGAAAAAAAAAAAAGATGCATACAAATCTTAATGAAATGAAACGTGTAAATATTTTAAAACGTAGCTGTAAAGAAAAAAAAAAGCTTGCAGACACTCGTACCTCTGAGTGAACACGTGCGAGTTCGGTCTTCATGGTGGAGTTTCCTTTGATCAGACTCCGTATCTGTTCCTGTCTAATATCCTGCATCATGTCCACACACACACACACACACACACACACACACACACACACACACACACACACACACACACACACACACACACACACACACACACACATATATATATTTATATGCAGGCATCAGAAGTATTGGAGACAGTAAATATCGTGAGGATTTTCTTATGCAAGTACAAATTAATTACGCTTTTAAGGAAAAGTCTGATATTCCACATATTTTTGAGGGGGTTCAGATCCCAGCACCACCAAGTGTAGCCCCCAACTGCTAGAAAAACTCTAGTCCCGCTCGATAAATAAATAAACACTAAAACAACGTCGAAACTACGTAAAAACACATATAAAGACCCCTAAAATGCCCCAAGAATTTCACACAAACCAGCACCACCATGTGGCAGAATGCTGGAACTATGGAGACCGAACAGCTTGGATATACAGTAGTCCCCCGCTTTACCGCGGTTCGAATCTCGCCCCTCCCCGTTTTATCACGGAATTGCATTTGCCGCATAACTAATTAGTTTGGCAAATTTTTGCGGTGAATTATGTTAAAACAATGAAATATTTATTATTTATTATAAAATCAGATAAAATGTTAATACAGTACAGTACTGTATACATTAAATTCTTTGGCGTCTGTTTACATAAACGCGATAAACGGGGGATTTTTGTAAAACAATGTTCATTTTTAAACATTAAAATAATTTTATACATTGCATTATTTTATAAACGTATTATTCTTATTTTATTTATTTTTAATTTTTTCCTGACGTAAATTTGCATAAACCGTAAATTTTTGCATAAACCGACGCTAGATACATTTCATTCTTCATGATTATTCTTAACAATATATATGTATTTATAAGTATTTATAAGAGTTTGGTTCCTCTCAAGGTCTCGAGGAGTTTCTCCTCAGCAGGGAGAAACTGAATAGGGACAAGCGGATAAGAATTCATATATTTATTTAGAATTGATGGAGTTCTGCTTTGCGACACTGTTGAAAGTGATACAGAAATTAAAGTGAATGAGTGACAGAGATGTTTGTGGACAGACTCCTCGCCTTGTTCGTGATGCATTTTACACCCCGCTGAAGTGTGTGTTCGCTGCCACGTACCACAAGCTGCCTGAAGTCCATGATGCTTTGCCACTGTGTGTGGAGGCTGCGCAGAGCCTCGCGCTTCTCTCGGTTCTCCTGCTGGAGTCGAGTGCACTGCTCTCGCACGCTGTCTCTGACCGCTGCCTGTCTCACCACCTGCAGCTCCAACTCAAACACACTCCTGAGAGAGAGAGAGAGAGAGAGAGAGAGAGAGACGCACAGATACACATTAGAGACACACACAACAGACAGAGAGAGACACATACAAACACACACACACACACACACACACACACACACACACACACGGGCAGCCAGAGATACACACACACACACAGATATACACACACACATTCAATGTTACAAATCCCAACATATCTGCGTATAAAAGAGAACATGGGAAAGGGGGCGGGGCTTAATAAGAAGAAGAGTGAACTCACTGGGCCACGGGGTTAATGAGATCATCCTGCCTCAGCTGGACCTCCTTCTGTAGAGCCTCAAGATCAGCGTTCATTCTCTTAACTCTGCTCCGTACTGCAGCCAGGTGCATGTAACTCTGCTCCACCTCCTCCCACGCAGACTGTCCGTGCACACACACACACACACACACACACACACACACACACACACACACACACACGAAAAGAGGCTAGTAAGATAGGGACAAACTATATTTAAAGATAATGTCGTGTAAAACATTCCATGATGTAAAAGGGATATAAGAAGATGTGATGTGCTTAAATAAATACAAATATTTATATACCAATAATAAAAAAAAACGTATAAATTATATTCCAGGAACAGCACGTTTTCAACAACTTGCAAAACTCGAGATCGAAGGGATCGTTCTGATTTTTTTTTACTTGGAGTTGAAGTGGATTGGCCCTCACCTGTAACAGACTGCGTACAGGTGGCAAGTCCTCCTCTTCCTCCACAGACACGTCGAGCAGATGATCGCTCTCATACCTGAAACTAGAAACAGCAAAAATCATAAACACAAAAACACAACAGTGCATGACTTCAGGCGTGGCAAGGAAACGTTTTTTTATATACCCGAGAGCAGAAACGTCACGTTCCACATCCAAAGCTGCGATTTTCTCCTCCAGCGCCACCTGCTGTTTGGAAGCCAAAGCCTGCAGAGCCAAAAGGAGCTGATTGGGTGGGTAAGCTCGCAGCACGTCCTGAAAAATCCAAGGGGGGAAAAGTTGATATATGTATATATATATATATATATATATAAAAATAAAAACAAAAAAGTTTTTAATCACTAAACATCACCCAAGTCCGCCATAATGCACAAATCCGGCAATTAAAGCCGTCCGTGTGGAAACATGGCAACAAGTTGCTTTCGGTGTCCTGGGGATTTACGTAATTTAAAACACCATAATTACTTTGAAACATTTACAAGAATATTTTATCTTCATGCTCTGTGTTGAGTTTGGTTTCATTAATAATAAACATACATTTGCATAAAGCATCAATATTTGTCCATGGCGTATTAAACACGTGAAAGTTATTAATTTAAGGTACATTTAGTGAGATTAAGTTGCGATTTATCACGACTTAAATATTTTAATCGATTGATAGACTTATAAATATAAAATGTGTTACATTTTAATTTTATACGTAATAAATAATTAAACCATATAATTTGTATAATAGTAATATAATATGCACGTTATTGTGTTTGGTTAGTGATGCAATAAAAAAATGTGTACGTGGTTGAAATGACAATGAAAGCCACTTTCCATCCACACACACACACACACACACACACACACACACACACACACACCCCCAGCCAGACACCCCCCACACCCACACCCACAAACCTCACCTCCACGGAACTGAGCCAGTGCTGATAAGCTGCACTTCTCTGTTCAGGTGTAAAGCTGCAGAAAATGAAATAATCTGCGTCATTGAATAAAATCTAAAGAGCTGAAATGGTTCCTGCGTAACGTTCTGAATAAGTGACACTTACTCTGAAGAAGTGGACTTCAGCATGTCGTCCTGCAGAGACTGGAAGAACAGCACTCGGTCCCTGCAGAGATCCCGAACGTTCCTCTAAAGCGGAAAAAAACAAACATTAATAGCATCATAGTTTAAATCCATTTATCAAATAGATGTACATAATCATAATCTGTGTAAATATTCTCAATACGAAAAGCAGAACGATTTTCAGGACAAATATTTGTATACAAAAAAAAAAAAAAAAAAGAAAGAATTTTATATATATACAGTGGAACCCACTTATCTCGCCCTCGGTTTCCTCGACAACCCTATTAAGTCGACGTTTTTGAAGTGGAACCGCCAAATTCTCGCTTTTTCTAAGCATTTTTTATCGGTTATGTCGACTTTTTTATGTCGCAGAACCCTAATATCTCGAGCACAAGGGGGGAAAAAGTTGCCATTTAACGTCAGCTATCTCGATCGGCGCTGTGCAGCCGCAGAAGAACTCGTGAAAGTGGCGGAAAAATCAAGTCTTACAGCTGCTACAGGTGTTTGTATTGTATACTGGTGAATCTCTGCTGTTAGTTAGTGCACATATGCCTTTTGTTGTTAAATGTTATGCGATGAACGGGAGGCGAAAGTAGAAGCGCGGCGCTAAACAGCACACGGGAGAACGTGGGATGAGCAGCAAAATCATAGAATGAACCGGGATCGGGGGGGGAATCCGCGGTGCGCTTTGGGAAGAAAAGCGCAGCCGTTGAGAGAGTGCCGGTGGGAAGACACGTACCGGGATACGCATGCGCGATAACAACGACCGCCGTGAACCAACATATACCAACAATAACGGACAGTGAGAGTGTGGAAATTTAAATATGAGCTGGTGATGACGATAAACGGGCACCATATGTGCGCGATTGAAGCCTGGAGCTTCAGAGAAAGCGGCCGAGAAAGCACCTGACACGCTGAAGGGGGCTGAAGGGGGCGTGGCAGGTGGATTCCTGACAGATAAACATGTACTGTATGTATTTTTATAGCATGCCTTCATCAAACAAATCGCGGCAACGCTGTTGTGTAAAAAACCCTTCAAAAACACGTGCATGCACATTCTCATTTATTAATGCACATCATGTACATAAAGAAATTTCAAGCACGTTAATATATTGCCGCCATTTTGATTTTCGTTTATCTCAATCATCGGTTACCTCGATGCTTTTTGGCAACAATATATATATATTTATTTATTTTTTGTGCCATCAATTAGAGCTTGACCAATTAATCGGTTTTGCAGGCTAATCGAAGTTTGCTGGAACTATAAGCAAAAATCCATGCAGATAGTTTTTCCGGGTTGCGTTATACAGAACGAGAGCGGCCTCTAGAGGCGAATCATTTTTGTTCCTTTTTGTTTTAGTTTAAATAAATGTTTTATTTCCCTCAATACTTATTAAAATTATAAATATATTCATATTGATTTCATTTATCACATTTTCATGATTCGGTACCATTTTACATGGAATTTTACGTAGGTTTGTTTGTTTTTATCCAGTATCCATTCTAAAAACTATACCTAGTTATCGGTATCGGTAAAATCCACTATCGATCGACCATCACTAACGATGATCGGGAAACTGATGTGGGGGAGGAGCAACAAAACACACCAGGGTTCAGGCAAAAAACTTGGCATGATGAAATTCAATTTGACTCATCAGCACTTCCTGTCCTACATAACACGTCTTTGTTTTAATCAGAGATTTAATCATTATGTTCACGTGTTTGTCATACATCTGGTGAAGTCGCGTGTGATTTTAGAGTTATTCCTCTATATAGTTTGTGTATACTAGACTAAAAATTTGTGGACACCTCCACTCTTCTGGGAGGACGTTCTACTAAATTTTGGAGTGTTATTGTGGAGAGTTTTGTTTATTTCGTCACAAGGGTGTTAGTAAAGTCAGGTACTGATATAGGCGAGGTAACAGAGGCCTGGGGTGCACCCCAAAGGTGTTCAAATAGGGTTGAAGATCTACATCAGGAGATCTTCCACTCCAACCCATGAATATGAATATGGCTTTGTGCACAACAGGTTTCTCCCAGTTCAAGTAAAGGGAGACTTTCATGATAGAGCATCCAAAGACATCCTTGTGTATCTCCAACTTTGGAAAAGAACTACGTATGGCTGGAAAGGTCAGGTGTACCAATACTTGTCTATAGTGTAGCACTGGAACGGAAGGCGGTTCCTGCGGGACCGTGATGGAACACGCGACAGGATGCAGGACTGCAGTGTGAAGCAACAAATAGAGCTCTTACCAAAACCAGAGGCTCTGTGGCCGTGCTGCCATCTCCACCATCAGATCCTCCAAACGCTACCTTCACCTCGGCTTTCCTGCAAACACGGAATTAAAACACTTTGCAATCAGTGTCCCAACAAACTTTTAAAACAACATGATGGCTGGTAGACGCCAAACAAACTACATCCGATATCCAAGGAAGCAGAAATCAGATCATACAGATAAGTAATGAAGGAGCGAGAGATGATTATGGTGGAAAAAAAGATTCAAAAGTAAACTGAGCAGGTGACGGTTAAGGGCCTTGCTCAAGGGCCCAACAGTGGGAGCTTGGTGGTGCTGGGATTTGAACACACGACCTTTCGGATCAGAAGACCAACATGTTAACCACTGAGCTCAAACCTCCCTGAATCTTTCTGGTGCGATTGAAAGAAAAAATAAAATAAAATCAGCTGTACCTGGAGAGCTGTTCGAACGCCTGACGCTGGACGCTGATGGTCTGCGTGTGGCGCGTGAGAGCGTCACGTTCCTCGGCGCAGCGCATCCGGAAGGAATCGAGCATCAGCTCCCGGACTCGGCTCTCCTCGTACTGAGCAAAATGTCGGCTCACACTCTGCTCTATTCCACACAAACATACAAAACACTTTATTTAATAAAGTTTTTAAAAAATAAAACAAAAACATCATAGGTAATCCTCACCTTCGTTAGCGAGCTGCTCCTCGGCCGTGCTGATCTTCTGGTCTATGTGAAAGAGTTCAGTCTGCAGCTCGGAGATCTCCTTCTGCAACGTCCCACGCCGAGCATCTGCGTTTTGTCCCTCCACTTGCTTCAGCTGCACACACACACAGGTGGTTTATATTCCACGGTTAAACTTTAGTCGCTAAAGTCCAAGATTCAAGCAGTTTTAATTCCTTACCTCTTTATTCTGGAGAACTTTGTACCTTGGGAATCAAAATGTCAAGGAAAACTCTAAGTATCACACACACTTTTGAATATATATAATGGGGATGGCTTGAAAGTGGTATGATGATGGAGTGAGAATTAATGGAAAGAGTGAAACTGAAGGATACCACTGAAGATTCCCTCGCATGAGTCGGACCTTCCTGTAGAAAAAAAATATATAATTATAAATAGTAAAAAAAAAATAGAAATAAGAATATAAAATAGTAAAATATTATATATAAATATCTTCTTTCAGCTTCTTCCATTAGGGGGCGCCACAGCAGGTCATCCGTCCATCGTCGTCACTCCAAACTAAAACCTCAACATCTTCAGCTCTGCTACCTCCAGCTCCACCTCCTGTCTTTTACTCAATGCCACTGTCTCTAATCCATACAACATCTCAGGTCTCACCACAGTCCTATAAACTTTCCCTTTCACTTTCACAGATACTCTTCTATCACAAATCACTCCTGCCATCACTCTTCTCCACCCACTCCACCCTGCCTGCACTCTTTTCTTCACTTCTCTGCACCACCCTCACATACTTCTCTGACACACCAGACTTCCTCATACAATACCACAACTCCTCTCTCTCTCTCTCCACCCTGTCGTACGCTTTCTCTAAATCCACAAACACACAATGCAACTCCTTCTGACCTTCTCTATACTTCTCCATCAACATTCTCAAAGCAAATAAGGCATCTGTGGTGCTCTTCCTCGGCATGAAACCATACTGTTGCTCACAGATGGTCACCTCTTCTCTCAGCCTGGCTTCCACTACTCTTTCCCATAACTTCATGGTGTGACTGAACTTAATTCCCCTGTAGTTACTGCAGGTCTGCACATCTCCATTATTCTTAAAGATCGGTACCAGCAAACTCCTTCACCATTCCTCAGGGAACTTCTCACCTTCCAGAATCTTGTTAAACAACCTGGTTAAAAACTCCACTGCATCTCTCCTAAACATCTCCATGCTTCTACCAGTATGTCATCTGGTCCAACCAACTTTCCACTCTTCATCCTCTTAATCGCTGCTCTCACTTCCTCCTTACTGATCCTATCCACTTCCTGCTTCACCATCTCCACACCATCCAACCTTCTCTCTCTCTTATCTTCCTCGTTCATCAGCTGCTCAAAATACTACCTCCATCTTCTCAACACACTCTCCTCACTAGTCAACACATTTCCCTCTCCATCCTTTATTGCTCTAACTTGCAGCACATCCTTCCCAGCTCGGTCCCTCTGCCTGGCCAATCGCTACAAATCCATTTCTCCTGTCCAACTTCTCCTACAGCTCCTCATACGCCTTTTTCTTGGCTTTTGCCACATCCCTCTTCACCTGCTGCTGCAGCACATCTTCACCACCACCGAGCCCCTGACCTCTTCCCTGAATCTCACACTACACTCTTCCTCCTTCATCTTATTCTTTTTTCAGTCCTCACTCTCCTCCTCTTCTTCTTCACCTCCAAAACCATCCTACAGACCACCATCTGATGCTGTCTAGCTACACTGTCCCCCGCCAACAGTCTCCAATCTCCTTCAGGTTGCATCTTCTGCAGAGAACATAGTCCACCTGTGTGCACCTTCCTCCACTCTTATACGTCACCCTATAATCCTCCTTCTTCTTAAAATAAGTGTTCACCACTGCCATTTCCATCCTTTTAGCAAAATCTACCACCATCTGCCCTTCCACATAGCTCTCCTTAAGACCATACCTACATCACCTCCTCATGACCTCTGTTCCCTTCACCTACATGCCCATTGAAATCCACACCAATCACCAATCGTTCATTCCTAGGTTCACCATCTAACCAATCCAGAATTTTCCTTCTCCTCTATCTCACAGCCCACTTGTGGAGCATAATCACTGATGACATTTATCATCACCCCTTCAACTTCACATTTATCACTCTATCAGAAACTCTCTTCACCTCCACTACACTCTTACTGTTTTTCCTTCAGAATCCCCCCTACACCATTTCTCTTTCCATCCACACCATGATAGAACAGTTTTAACACCTCCAATGTTCCTGCTCTTACTCCCTTTCCACTTGGTCTTGTGAACACACAACATATCTACCTTTCTCCTCTCCATCATATCAGATCCCTCTCTCCCTTTACCCGTCATAGTACCAACATTTATAGTGCCCACCCGAACCTCCACTCTCCTACACTTCTCCTTTAACTGTAGACTTCTTCCTCCTCTCCTCCTCTAGTTCTTCCTCCTCCTCTCCACCTCTTCTTTTCCTCTCCACCTCTCCTTCTTCCACCTCTCCACCTCACTTTCTTCCTCCTCACCACCTCTCCTTCCTCCTCCTCCTCCTCTCCACCTCTCCTTCTTCCTCCTCCTCTCCACCTCTCCTCCTCCTCTCCTTTTCCTCCTCCTCTGTGGGCTGAAGGAGGATAGGAGGAGAAGGCGAGGGAGACAAGAAGAGGTGCTTCTCCTCTTCTCCTCCTTCAGCCCACATAGATTTATATATAAACAGTTATTCACGTTACCTCTCACTATAAACATGCTGTATGACATATTTCCAAATCGAGGCTCCTGCACCGACACATAACCTTAAAAACAAAAACATTTAACCATAAATATGTAAAACATTTCTTACAATATGTCACAAAACATATAATAATACACTCATATTTACGTTTTGATGTAGCTGTCGTGTGGGAGTTTGTGAGGAGGTAAATCCAGCTCCTCCGCCGCCCAACGCTTCAGCTCCAGAACCAAACTACCCATTTTTATCAGCCAATTACTTCCCTATACAACCCTTTTTACAACTTTTATAAACAATTTCACAATAATTAAACAAATTAATAATAATTATTCCCTCGTCACGGACCTACAAAACGGACAGCTCACAAACGTTATCCTTGAGCCACCCGTTTTCGGACTAATCCCACCTACTCTTGCTCTGATTCGCTTGGGTTACAACCAACCAATTAGAATGTCCACCTCGAGGGCGTTAACCAATTACAACCGACTAATCAGAATACGGGTAGGAAATATATATATATATATTGAAAGTTAGCTAAGGAGTGTTTGGGTCTACGCCAAACCCCGAACCGTAACCTTTTAAGAAATTTCTATTGTTTTTACGAACGTTAAACTGTGTAATAACACGCGATACAGTCGTTGTGTAAGTGTATTAGTGTTATTTTAAAAAATATATTTTTTTAACGTATTGTTTAAAATTCGCCCGCTTCCCGGGTTTATTTTACTTCCGCTGACGTCACGTGACGTAATCGAGGCAACGAATAAAATAAAATAAAATGAATAAAACACATTTGGAACGTAATGTATCGGTTGGAGGAATATTTTCTAAATCATTTTTACCAGCCTGTGTGATAAAAAAAAAACGTTGGACCGTGTTTTATTTTTCATTTCTGCATCCTGACTGAACGATGTTTACTTCTACTTCTTTCGGCTTCTCCCATTAGGGGGCGCCACAGCGGATCATTCGTTCCCTTACCCCCCTGTCCTCTACATCCGCCTCTTTCACACCAACTACCTGCATGTCTTCCCTCACCACATCCATAAACCTCCTCCTTGGTCTTCCTCTTTTCCTCCTTCCTGGTGGCTCCATCCTCAGCATTCTCCTACTGATATACCCCATGTCCCACTTCCATACTTCACCATTCCACCATGCAGTTCCATCTGGAAGCGTACGTCCGAGTTCTGTGAGCAATATTGATCATGAAATGTCCTCCCCAGTCACAGCACATAAATCCTATTGAACTGCTCTGGGATGAACTGAATCACAAGATTCAGAGTAGAAAATCTTCAGGAAGTTCTACAAGGGAAATAGCAAAAGTATTGCAGGTGAATGTTTGGAACGTTTGGAAACAAACTTTCCGGATGCCAGGAGCATGTAAAGCTGTTCTTCATGCTAAAGGAGGATTTTTCACTGAAAATAAAGTTTTTTATATTTATATATTCGTTTGGTCAAAGTTAATCTTCATAACGTTACAGTTTGTTGCATAGAAACAAAAGGAACATGGACGTGTCTCTCAAAAACCATCAAAGACTCCGGATAAATATCCGTACAGGATTTAGAAGAACGCAAGAAAAACACAAAACAGAAACGGGATGTGGGATGAAATGTATTTATTCATAAGAAGGCATAAATACAATAGTGTTATCTTGTAAGCCAGCAGGAGCTAATCAGTGTTCAACAACGTTATTTCTTTTTCAAGAACACACACACACACACACACATAGATCCCAATCACATTATCCACAGCAGAATTAAATACAATCATTCTCTCATTCATTCTCTCTCCACCTCCATACATTCTGATGCATTAGCTTAAAGCAAGACTCAAACCCGGTCTAATCTAAAACCGTCACACAGAGATGATGTAGGACACAAATACAAAAATCTCGGTTTGATGTTCGACAAATCAGCACGAGACCAGACAGCAGATCGGCTCTGGAATAACCGGCTTTGAAAATATCTACATTGCACGTGAAGTGAAGCTGCTGTTGCGCATGGAAGCGTGTGCGGTTATTTCTGCTCGCGTCTCCAGATGATGACCATGCCGGTGGCGTCGGAGGAGGCCAGCAGGCTCTCGTCGCAGTTGAAGCTGACGTCCAGCACGGGGCCGCTGTGCCCCTGCAGCTTGTTTACTATGGCCTTAGTGTTGCGCTCCACGTCAAAGAAGTACACGCACGCGTCCTCGCTGCCGGTCACTGTGTGTGTGTGGGGGATAAATAAATAAAGTTATTCCAGATTCACCTTTAATGTAAATCACTCGGGCAGGTGAGTGAAATTTACTGCTTTAGCGACAAGTAATGGAAGTCTGTCTCACCTAAAACATCCTTACTGTAAACACCTGCAATCAACAACATTCGGTTCTATAAACATGAGCTAAACTTCACTATCTGACCGGCCGTCGTTACAGTGGCGGCTTTACAGACTACCAGAGTGACTTTTTTCTACATTCTACATAAGCAATGAAGAGCAACTACACGATTGAGGTTACATATGAAAAACCCACAAATGTCCCAGATTTTATTGTGAAACACCCAAAATATGGTTTACACCTTAAGTTAATATGAAACATTCAAAAATTGTGGCTTAACCAAAAAAAAAAAAAAAGGCAGATAAAGAACAAAAAAATGAAACAAAAGTTTAAAATTATAAAATGAAAGAAAAGAAAAAAAAAGGACCAAAACAAGATAAAAAACACAACAAAAAAGGCCCAGAAAGACAATAAAATACAAGCACAAAGGAAGATAAGAAAAGACTAAAACAACAGAAAAATGACGAAAAAAGAAAAAAAGATAAAGAACAAAAAAAAAAAAAAAAGACAAGGGACCAAAATAAAATGAACTAAAACCCACTGTGGAAAAATAAAAGACAAAAAAAAAAAAAAAAAAAAAAAATAAAAGACAAAAAATTTCCACCACCACCCCCCCCCCCCCAAAAAAAAAAAAGGACAAACTGAGAACAAACACGACAAAAAAAAAAACAGAAGATCAAAAGAAAGCAAAAACGAGAGAGAGAGGGAAAAACAAAAAAAAAACAAAAAAAAGATAGCCCCTAAGAGAGTCAAAAAAATTATTATAATAAAAAATGAACCAAAACAATTTGGGAAACAGAATTTCTTCTTAAACTTTTACGAATCTTTGCTCAGGATCAGAATCAGGATCCACATTGAGGCTGGTGAAGAAGCGGGACAATCAAAACTTCTATTTTATAAACCTCTATTTTAAAACCTTCAGTTCTAAAAACGTCTGATAGTGAGGCACAGAGACGACTGCAAAAGGGGATGGATGGATGGATGGATGGATGGACGGACGATTTTACTGAGTGAATGGAATGTTCATGTAGGTGCAGATGTTCGTATGGGAACTCTTACCTACACATGCCCCCTGTCTGAAGGACATGAGTGGACAGAATATGCTGTGGAGATGCTGAGAGCTGTGCTGGATGGGGAAACTCCTCTTCAGCTGCAGCGTGCCTTCATTATCCACGACCCTGCGGAGCCACGATCACATTCATCTTGTGAATCATGTGTTTGTGAGTGTAAGTATTTATGTGCATGTGTGTGTGTTTGTGTGGTCTGACCTGTAGAGCAGCAGCTTGTTGACACAGGCGTTGATGAGCAGAGACGGGTCCCGAGCCTCTCGGCTGATCCACGAGCGGGCGGAGATGCTGGAGATAGGGCTTCCTTCGCTCACCACCAACCTCTTCGCTTTTGTCAGCTTTCCTGTGCAACAACACGACTTCAGCACACACACGCAACCTCATTTTATACTCGTCAAGTTCTATTCTTCATGATTGTTCCTCCTTTGCTGCAGACTAGAACTTACCTCAGATTATAGACGGAAAGTGTTCACAGTGCTTCAATTTTCCCACATATGCTACAGCCTTATTCCAAACTGGATTAAATTTATTATTTTCTACAAACAAAACCCCATAATGACAACGTAAAAAATAAGTTTGTTGGAAATCTGTGCAAATGTATTAAAAAAAAAAAATTTGTATATAAGTATTCACAGCCTTTGCTGTGAACCTCTCAAGCTTCATGTTAGATGGGAAGCGTCGGTGGACAGATATTTTCAGATCTCTCCAGAGATGTTCAATCGGGTTGAAGTCTGGGTTCTGGCTGGGCCGCTCAAGAACATTCACAAAGACATTCCTGTAGCCACTCTTTTGTTATCTTGGCTGTGTTCTTAGGGTCGTTGTCCTGTTGGAAGATGAACCGTCACCCCAGTCTGAGGTCCTGATTGCTCTGGAGCAGGCTTTCATTAAAGACGTCTCTGTACATTGCTGCATTCATCTTTCCCTCAATCCTGACCAGTCTCTCAGTTCCTGCAGCTGAAAAACATCCCGACAGCATGATGCTGCCACCACCATGCTTCACTGTAGGGATGGTATTGGCCAGGTAATGGCCGGTGCCTTTTTTTCCTCCAGACATGACATTTGACATTCAGGCCAAAGAGTTCAATCTTTTTTCTCATGGTCTGAGGGTCCTTAAGGTGCCTTCTAGCAAACTCCAGGTGGGCTATGTGCCCGTCACTGAGGAGTGGCTTCCTTCTGGCTACTGTAACATACAGGACTGATTGGTGGAGTGCTCCAGAGATGGTTGTTCTTCTGGAAGTTTCTCCTCTCTCCACAGAGAAATACCTTCTCCCCTTGATCGGTCAGTTTGGCCGGGCGGCTCTGCTCTAGGAAGAGTCCTGGTGGTTCCAAACTTCTTCCATTTACAGTCGATGGAGGACACTGTGCTCATTGGGACCTTCAATGCTGCAGAAATGCTTCTGTCCCCTTACCGAGATCTGTGCCTCGATACAATCCTGTCTCAGAGGTCTACAGACAATTCAATAGAATTCATGGTTTGGTTTGTGCTCACTGTGGGACCTCATGTAGACAGGGGTGTGCCTTCAAAATCATGTTCAATCAACTGAACTTACCACAGGTGGACTCCAATCAAGTTGTAGAATCATCTCAAGGATGATCAGTGGAAACAGGATGCACCTGAACTTAATTTTGAGTGTCATGGCAAAGACTGTGAATATTTATGTACACAATCATTTTAGTTTTTTATTTATAATTAAATAAAAAAATCCCAAACAAACTTCTTTCACGTTGTAAGTATGGGCTTCAGTTTGTAGAAAATAATTAATTTAATCCACATTTTTAAGTCATTACGACAGCGGCCTCTAGAGGCGAATCACTGAAGTGCTATATAAAATTTACTTATAATTGCTTAATTATATAGTTATATTATTAATTAATATGTATTTATACATTTATAATGTATAAATAACTTATAATTTATAATATGTATTTTTTTTAGCACATTTACATGATTTAGTACTTTTTAAAATTTTTGTAATTAAGTTCAGTACTATTTTACATATAGTGTGTGTTTGTTTTTTTATCCAAAATTAGAAATTGTTGGATTAATCGGTTATCGGGAAGAACAATCCAAACTGTGGGGGGTGCCTGTGTGAGGTAGCTGATGTTCTGCAATGGCGTAGCTGCATTGCTGGAGAATATAGAGTTCGGATAAAACACTGTTCAGCTGATATTTTGTCACATTTGGCTCCCTGTGAGCATTTTGTGGGCGTGGCTAAATGCAAATCAGAATCGCCATGGAAGCACCAGCTACTTTACAGCTGTTTAGAATCTTTTCATTTGTCTTATTTCTAATACAACTCTGTAAATACTCAGGGCAAAGACACAGACTCTCGATGTTTGGTTTTCTGAGTGTTGAGTTCGTAGGGTTTATACCCCTGAGGTGTTACACACAGTTCACGAGAAGCAACCTTGGTCTCAGAAGACATCCAACCAGAAACAGGTCTTTCGGTCCGTTATTACGCCGTGAAATCCTGCTGTGTCATTGGCTCTCTCGAGGACTTAATCTCGCTCGAGACGCCAGAATCCGAAAAAAAAATGGTCCTAGAGGATGTTTCAAGGAACTTTCATTTTCTGTGATAGAAATACAACCTTCCGAAACAGATCGGAGCCCTAAATCATTTCCTGCTGGTGACAACACGGGAGTTATTACGGAGCTCTGCGGAGACTCCGGATTGTGTGTGAGACGGTATCGCTTATACCGCACTGCAGAGAGACAACACTCGCAAATCCTTACCAGACTGAAAACGAGTGAAGGAGATGCAAACGTACCCAGCAATATATATATATATATAAACACAGCTCTTCACTATGAGGTTATTTTGGATCTCATGGCAAGAAATTAGCAGCACAACGACTCACTCACCTGCTCACCATGACCACGTTAGTGTCAATACCCTGGAGACAGTGTTAATGTTCTGCAAAGTTGATTTGGGTTTTTTTTTCACCTGTGGCCATGTCGAACAGGAAGGAGAATATGCTCCCTCGGTCGTCCCCGGCCCACAGGATCCTCCCCGGGGCGTCGAACGACAGCGACAGCACGCGGCCGGTTAGTTTACTCGAGCCTCCTTTGACCCTCTTTCCTGTGGAGATGTTAACCACTTGCAGCAGGTGCTTACTGTTTCCCACCTGTACAGAAGATCATGAGTGGGTGTAGACCATTACATACAGAAAATCCATAGCTTTAACCAGTTTCTCTCTATCTACGTTCCCTCCGCCCATTCCTTTCGCAAATTCCTTGAAGGCTCTCAGTCCAAATACTATAAAATGCTAAACTTTAAAAAATTATTTGATGGCGGCTTTATAACCCTGGCCAGACTGATGACAACAGAAGTGTTGCTTCTCTGGACTAGTGGATGATGTTTGTTTTTCTTGGCATGATCTACAGGTATTTATCTACATCATGCTAAGAAAGAATTTCCTTTAAGCTCATTCAACAAAAGTTCAGTAAAAACCAAACAGATTGTAGCACTATAAATGCCTGGTCCCAACTGTGAAGCATGGTGGTGGAAGTGGTATGATGATTTGGGTTATAGATTTATATGAATATATAGAATTGTGAGCCCCTTTTTTCCAGCGGAAATTAAATCATGCAACAGAATAATGATCCCAATCAACCAATCAAATTCAAATCTGAATGGCAAAAGGAGAAACAATGTGAACGATGCGTAAAAGTCCAGACCTCAACCCCATTGAGAGGCGGTAAAAAGGGATCTATAAAAAAATAAAAAATAAATAAACAAACCCTTCAAACATCAATAAACTGAAGAAATGTTATAAAGAACTACTGAGAGTCTTCAAGGTATTGGTTCTACAAGTTACTGAAGTACAGGGTGTGCTTATTTTTTCATGCCTGGTTTCTAAATATTGGTTTGATTTTGGAAAGACAAAAGATAATTGAATTATAATTTGTCTTCTAGTGAGATGGATACGATTGCAGCCTGTGTCTGAAGCACTGAGCTCACCACAGTGAGGTTGTTATTCATGGGCTGGAAGGTGCAGCAAAGGAGCTCGCTGGATTCCGGATCTGCAACCTCGCGGATGCATCGACCGTCCTCCGTGTTCCAGATCCGCAGCGTGCCATCCAGAGACGTGGACACGATGATGTCGTTGCTAAGCGACCAGGCGAAATCGGTCACAGGACCCATGTGCCCTCTCAGCGCCACCTTAACGGTCGGGGGAGACGGAGACAGCGTCATGATTGACAGAGTCCCGTCCAAGGAGCAGCAAGCGAGGAGGTGCTTGTCGTCGTTGGCGAACTGAAGGCGAGGGACTGAGCAGGCAGAAGAGGAGCAAATAAGTAAATAATACACAAACACACACACACACACACACACACAGCCGATCGGGCATAACATTATGACATTCTAACATTATGACTGGTGAAGTAAGTAACACTGATGATCTCTTCATCTCCTGTAGCTCAAACTGCTGAAGAAGTTCATGCTGTTGATGATCTACGGGTCACGACTGTTTTGGCAGCAAAAGGTGAACCAACACAATATCAGGCATGTGGTCACAATGTTATGGCTGATCGGTGTGTGTGTGTGTGTGTGTGTGTGTGTGTGTGTGTGTGTGTGTGTGTGTGTAAATATATATTTGTAAATATTAATGAACCAGGGTATTATAGATACTTATTTACCAGCTGAGTCGACGTGTTGATCGAATATATGATGCATGCCGGCGAAAGCGTAATTCTCACTCAGGGTGGTGTCGCCCGCCATGGCACGACTCGCCTCCGCCACTGAGGTGGGCACCAGGCTGCCTGGAGGCCTGAAAATACAATTAAAACGTTTAGATAATTGTTTAATAAAAGACACAATACGAAGGTTTCTTCTGCAGCCAGTGTGACAATGAACAGTGACCGCAGGGACGAGGGGGGGAGTCCAAAAGTATTGGGACACCTGACTTTTTCAGCTGCTTGGCTCTTCCCCCTTTTTATCACAAAGTTGAAGGCACACAATAGTATAGAATGTATTTGGAGGTGGTTGCACGATTTTGAACACCTCAGCCCTATTGAACACCTCTGGGATCAAAGGTAAAAAAAAAAAAAAAAGAAAAAAAAAGAAAAAAAGAAAAAAAAAAAAAGAAAATCCAAACAGTGAATTTTCAATATGGTCCCGTTCCAAATCTCTTGGAAACATTTCCGAATGGTTTTCACTGTCGATTTGCTGCACAAACTGAGACACAGGAGAGCAAATCATTCCAGACGCATTCATTGCATTCCATCGCATTTATTGATTCACTTATCAGCAGATTTTAGTTAAAAAAATTTTTTTTTTTTTTTTACAGTACAATACATATCGTTTATAGTGGAAATGTAACTGTGGGACAATTATTTTTTATGTCAAATCGTCCAATTTCTGGACATCTCTTGCAGTTGTACGGTACGGTACCTTTCCTCGTACACTGCTCTGTTCATCTGGGCCTGGAGCTGATATGAACCGCGGCTTACTGAACGACGGTGACCTCGAGCGCCCTGAGCCCTGGAGTCCTCCTCAAAGTCCTGGAGCAAACACACACAAAGAGAAAGAGAGAGAGAGAATGAGATATTAAGAAAAAGAACGAGACAGGAAATAGATACAGAGAAAAACATAAACAGATAATAAGATATAAAAAATGTAGACATGCAAATAAAATAAAGAATAGGGGGAGAAGGATTGGGGGTGGGGGGGGGATTGGGGGTGAATAAAGTGTTTTGACCCATCTGCCCCTTAATTTTATGAATTTTCCCCAAAGCAACATAAAAAACATACTAAATGAAATAAAATAACTAAAAGTTCATGGAGATGGAGGTTCTTTGGTGCTTTATGTTTACTGTAACTTAACCGAATGGTTGAAAGCTTACTGATAAGAACCACTTTCTCTCTTTCTCACACACACACACACACACACACACACACATATATACACAACCCATGCAACATCCCATAGCGTAAAGGGGACCAGTCACGCTTGAATCATTTTGTTGTTGCAAAAGTTACAACAGCGATGTTAATAAGGAATAAAGGCCAAGAACCAACAGCGATGTGCATCGTCTATCATCGTCTATCCTCAATTCTGCAGGTCTAATACGGTTTTCTCCTCAGAGTTAATCATTCAAATAAAACATGGCACTGAATGGTCGTAGTAATTACACATGCGCCGACCGGATCTACACTAGTAAACCGGTCAGCCATGATACAGCGGAGCCCTGAATTTCCGAATGGGAGTCTATACAGCAAAAAGTGTAGTGAGCACAGCTTTAGGGGAATAGAGTTATCTCCCGTCTCATACGCGAGCTCACAAACTAGCTTCAATCCAAGCTAACCTGATCTGCGTCAGAGGGCAGGATAACACAATTAGAGAAAAGAGCTATCTGCCATCTTCTACATACATGAGCTCTTGAAGGCCAAAGACTGACTAGCATCAATCAAGTCTTACCGGATCTGCGTCACAGGGCAGAATAAAACACTTAGAGAAAAAGAAAATCTGCCATCATCCTCATACATGAGCTCTTAAAGGCCAATGAGTGGCTAGTGTAAATACAAGCTTGCCGGATTTGGGTCACAGGGCAGAATAACACACTTAGAGAAAAGAAAGAACCATCTGCCGTCTTCCTCATACATGAGCTCACCGACGCAGATGACTGACTAACGTCACTCTGATTGACAGATGATAAAAAGAGAATGTTTACTCTTCTAGGCTCCTGCATATATTTATATATATATATAAATATTTGCAAAAAATTGTTTAATCTTTCACGTTCTTGCCCCTTCAGCGAGTTTTTACGACTGCAAGGGGAAAAAAAAAAAGAAGAAGAGTTCTCAGGTGTCTTCCCTGTTGTGAATATTCTCGGCTGTAAATATCGGCGCCTCTGCTGGAAACCTTAATCAAGTGCTGCTCTGGGCCGTCCTCATTAACCATGCGGTAGTGTTTGTCATGTTTGTGAAAACATCGATCAGTGTGTTTTCATCCTCAGCGTGACTGTTCCCCTTTAATGTGATTACACTGGACAATCATGGACAAGATTAACAGCTGCTGCATTTTAGCTCCATATTGGATCGATGCAATTTAATCAGGAACAGCTGGCGGAAAATTCCGACTCCCAATTGTTGAGTGAAGGGTTTATACTGTTGGATCATTTGTGTTGTTTTTTTTTTTTTTTTTGTTAAACTGTATTTTTTGGAATGCTTTGTCAGGTTTTCAGTGGGCCTCGAGGAGCCTAACCTCCATGCGGTCCAGTGTGGTGCGGGAGCTGCGAACGCTGCTGGCTCTGAAGCTGCTTTGCTCGGACAGCGGGCCGTAGCGCAGGGCGAGCAGCTGGCTGCGCAGACGCAGGTACTGCCTGCGCAGCCCCGGCTCAAAGCCACACTTAGCGTTCTCACGGAGCAGCTGGCTACGCCGGCGGATGTACTGCGTGCGGAACTGGGGGAACGTAGGAGTGCGGTAAGCATTGTACCTGGATTGAGTGGAGAAGACCATAGAGAAAGGGGGAAAGGGAGAAAGAGAGACAGATATGAATTTACTTTCAGCCTCTATATTTTAAGTAACATCCAGGCAAAAGAAAACTAGCTAGCATTAAACATCTAAATACCATAGGCTGTATATCATGACCTTAAACTATTAGTGTTTATTTTTACTCTTTTTTTATTTTTAGAAGGAGAGCACGATTCTACACCGATACAGGTAAATTATCAAGATTAACTCAATGCGTTCTAGTTGCGTTTTTAAATCGCAAACTCTCACTTTCTTGAAAATTCCGGGTCGCTCTTTTGCAAATGAATTTCCGCTCAAAATTTCTACTCGTCCAAAAATCCTACTGAAACAAATCATCATTCTTCCCACTGATCCAAACCCTCACACTTCTCTGTTCTTCCTATGAATTTCTATCTATCTTTCTATCTATCTATCTATACATTACTATTTTACTGCCTGTAATCATGATGTTGTGCTTCAGACTTTACATACTGTATTACCTCTGTTCTATCCTCATTTTTTTTTTATATCTGTATATACACTATTATCTGCTGTACCTACAATGTACATATACACACACAATGTACAATGTGCATATTCCATTTCTCATTTTTATTTTATTTACATATTTCTTACTGGTGTTTGCGCAACAGCTTCTGCACAGATATATTTTACATTGTTTTGCTGGTAGATGCTAAACTATATTTTTGCTGCTGTAAACCTGTACTATACAATGACAAAGTCATTATCTATCTATCTATCTATCTATCTATCTATCTATCTATCTATCTATCTATCTATCTATCTATCTATCTGTCTGTAATTAAACACTGCTTCCTTCTGTCAGAAAGTATAACTCTTTGTATATTACACCTGTTGGGTTTTTCTGTCTGTCTGCCTGCACATATAAATACCTGCCCATTTTTCTGTCTGTCTGTCTGTATTTCTATCTTTATTATCTGTTGGTCTGTCTGCCAATCTATCTTATTTCAATGTTTATATGTGTCTGTCTGTCTATCTATTTATCTGTCTATCAGTCTGTCTGCCTGTCTATCAGTCTGTCTATCTGTCTGCCTATATATCTATACGTACGTACGTATCTGTCTATCTATCTGCCTATATTACGTACGTACGTATCTATCTATCTATCTATCAGTCTGTCTATCTGTCTGCCTATATATCTATACGTACGTACGTATCTGTCTATCTATCTATCTATCTATCTATCTATCTATCTATCTATCTGTTATGCGTCGCAGTGGCCGACATCAACTCTATTCTGTTATTATTTCATTCATTATGTTATCATAAATATAATATGTAAACTAATAAATAAAGGAAAATGCAAATGACCCAAAGACGTCAAAAACTTTTAGCTCGTGGTACATTTCTTTTCAACAACAACGATGGTACATTTCTTTTTAACAACAACAACAACAACAACAACAACAACAACAACAATAATAATAATGATGATTTCCACTCACCTTGCGTCCACTGCCAGCACCTGCTGCCACACTGCAGCCATTCCACATACACTCAGGGGAACCTGCAGGAGAAAGAACAGTGAAAACCAGCTCACAGAAATGAAGATATATATTTGGAAGACAGATTTGCATGAAATAAAAAGCTCTATAAGGAGATTTTAATCAGTTATAACACACTTCCGGTTTCCTGTTTACGACAAAACGGGGCTTAACTTAGCTTCATTTCAATTATCTTAAAAAAAAAAAAAATAATAAAAAAAGGAAATGTATCCTACACATTGCAGAACAGGTGATTCAATCATTCTAATGCAGTAATTAATCCCTTTTATTATTATTTTTATCTGAAAACCTCCAGCCAGTGATGCTTTTAGCTCGATGCTAAGGAAACCCCAGCAGAGACGCTAACTAGCTTAGCCTCTTGGACAGACGGAAGCCAGGCGACTAAATGATGTCAGTTACCCACACACACATGACACGACATCACCGTGGATGCACATACACTTCTCTTCAGTGTGAAAATAACTAATAAAACAATATAAAAACCCGACTATTTTATTTTATTTTGCTAATAAATTCCTACCGTCAATTCCTGAAACGGAACATCATCCCCCCTCCCTCCCAACGGAACAGACGGAGGAGGTCACGTGACACGGGCTGTCTCCCTTCGCCTGGAATTGCTTTGGTGGGTCGTCATGGCAACGAGCGTACCCGTGAGCGCATGCGCGTATGGGGCGGCACAGCCAATTTAAATGATAGCTGTAATAATAATAATAATAATTCAATTGATAATCCTTTAATGATACATTTATTACCCTGTATAATGTATTGTAGTCTTTGGAGTTTAACATTTCGAATATAAACGAGGGAATTAATGTTTTTATGATCAGTAAAGAAAGCATCATAAGTTCTTCTTTTCTTCTTATATATATATATATGTATATATATATATATATATATATATATATATATATATTATATATATATATATATATATATATATATATATATAAAACAATCAGATATATTTTAATACCTGAGGTGCCAGACACTGGCATTCCTGTCGCTTTCTTCTTTCTGGAACCGCCTAACCCATCATGACCCCCTTCCTCCAGGATGGAGTTGTTGTCAATTAGAGACAGTGGTGGACAAAATACACAAGTAGTAGTTAAGTAAAAGTAGAGATGCACACGGTAAAATGTGACTCCAGTAAAAGTAAAAGTGTCTCTTTAAACGTTCACTTGAGTAAAATTACAAAAGTATTTGCCTTCAAATGTACTTAAGTATCCAAAGTACTATGATTTATTATAACTATAATGTTCCTATTATCATTTTTGTCACAAGACTCTTTAATTAATCAACTCAGTTTATGTGAAAAGACTCGAATGTGACTCTCAGCACACTGATCTATTAATAGAATGATATTAATGATAAAGACTGATGGATATTTATTCAAAGTATCATGAGCCCAAAACCTTTTTTTCAACTACTTGAATAAAAATCACACAAATACAGCCAATGACGCTGAACTGTATGTTGTTTTTACTTTGAAATGTGGTTAAGTTAAAGTAAAAGTCTTCCCAAATGGAAATACTTTAGGAAAGTACAGTTATGCAAAAAAAACTACCTAAATACAGTAAAGAAATACGACTCTGAGAAACTATGGATGATTCCAAATGAACAGTCATGAACAGATCCATGAAGTTCCCTTTTGTGTCTGGTTCCTCTCAAGGTTTCTTCCCTATACATTCTCAGGGAGTTTTTCTTCACCAGAGTCGCCACTGACATATATATGTCTAGAGTCTACATTCCTTACTATATACAGAAACAGGATCAATACTACAGAACAGTTAAAACCAGACTGAAAATCATATATACTGCATAAGCCACATACTCATCAGAAAATAACTAATATATATATATATATATATATATATATATATATATATATATATATATATATATATATATATATATATATACTGTATATGTGTGTGTGTGTGTGTGTGTGTGTGTGTGTGTGTGTGTGTGTGTGTGTGTAGACACTGTTGTGAAATGTGCAGACACTATTCCATTATGTATAACTATATTGTATTTGCAGTAATAGCATATGTATTCACGTAAAGAGGGCATGAAACCAGACACGTTAAATGACCTTGAAAATCAACAACAGACTAATGGCACAGTAATTGTAATTCGGCCAGTCATAAATGATTTGATGTCATTCTGCGGCTCTGAGTGAAAATAAAAGAGATTAAAAAGGTGAGAAGCGGCTATACAATTATATACACCCTCAACCCTTTTCCAATATCGACATTTGTTGCCCCATTACATGGCAGTTACTCGCTGGAACTCTCTGTTAACTTGTCACTGGCAGGCTGTTAAACAAGCTGTAAATGAGGAGGGGAAAAAACAGTGACATGAATAAACACTTCGAAGTCACAGCAGGAAAAGGAAAATCGGGACAGAGGCAATCTGGTGCAAATGATTGGTCTAGAACATGCCTGATCTCTTTATACATGCTTTTAACAGGGTTTAGTGTTCACTTGGAGTGTAAAGTACATTTCAAAGTCATTTCTTTTAAAAATCCAAAATTATATCGTATATTGTTTATATATACATATAATTATTTTATTTTTATATTTGTTTTTCTTTTATTGTATTTGTGGACAGCCGTGTGTTCTTTCTGAACATCCCATTACACATTTAATCATTTTTAAACACTGATTACAGTGTAAATGTACAGCTTTTACCTTTTGACACTGGAGACTCCTTCAAAAAATCAAAAATCTTGTTGCAGTAGAAATTAAAACACTCTGAAATTAGTAAATTGATACACCAGGCAAAACATCATGAAGTGAGTAACACTAATTATCTCTTCATCATGGCACCTGTTAGTGAATGGATATAATTATAATTCAGCAAGTGAATGTTTTGTTCTCAAAGTTGATGTTAGCAGAAAAAATGGGCGAGCGTAAGGATTTGAGCGAGTTTGACAATTTGTGACGTCTAGAGGTCTGGGTCAGAGCGTCTCCAAAACTGTAGCTCTTGCGGGATGTTCCTGGTCTGCAGAGGTCAGAATCTATTTAAAGTGCTCCAAGGAGGGAACGGTGGGGAACCGGCGACAGTGTCGTGGGGGCCGAGGCTCATTGATGCACGTGAAGAGCGAATGCTAGGCCATGTGGTCCGATCCAACAGACGAGCTCCTGTTGCTCAAACTGTTGAAAAAGTCAATGCTTTTAATGCTCAGGTCAGAACTAGTTTAGCAGCAAAATGGGGACCAACACAATATTAGGCAGGTGGTCATAATGTAATGTCTGTTCAACTCTAAAACAGTGCTCTGGTATAAATACGTATAAAACGTACACCCCACTCCAACTTATTAGTATACTTCTTTCTAGTTAGTACTTTGCCCTGTGTTTTATTCTGAATACGTTGTAAGCCATAAGATTTAACAAGAAAACAATAACAATAAAAAGGGATTGAGTGTACAATAGGTGGCCGGGTGTGTATGGTTTCACCTGAGCTCAGCAAAGGAAAGAGCTTTTTTTCCCGAAAGGCAGAGCGGGAGCGGTGCTATTCACTATCCAAAGCAATAAATGTGCAAAGCAGGTCAGGACTTCAACCGCGTTTTTATCCGAGGACGTGTGAACATTGGATTGTAGCCAAAATGCCTGAAAAAGGTACATTGGGAGATGATTTTTACATTAGAGAACTCTATACTCTTCGTAATGATGATTTTTGTTTTGTCTTTCATTTTTTTACAGGTAAGAAATCAGATAAGAAATCCAGCAGCAAGGTAAACAACTACAGCCTCTTAAACATCTCTGCCCACACAGCAATTTCTTCCCTAATAGTGCATCACCCCATGTTAAATGAATCCCCAGGTCGCTTCGGAGTCAGCTCTTTTCAGCCAGTCGTGCTGAACACTCCATTTGTTCATGCATAATTATAGAAAAGAAAGTTTATCGGTGACACTAAAGAGCAGTTTGTGTCTTTATTTTTATTGTCTAGCCGCCTCAGAATCCTAAAGACCAGCCAAAGAAAGATGATCAGAAAAGAGAAGACAATAAGAAGCAAGGAGGTAAGCACTGACAATGCGATGCAGTTCAAATCTAATCACAGCTTGTGCTTGAGCTTGTGCAGTTTGCTACAGATGTGGGCTGCGAGCTCTGACTAGTGCGCTCTGACAATCAAATCTAAGAACGCAAAAATGCAGAAGTTATTGTACGCCTGCTAATTTATATTAATTGAAAAAATATTTATAAACCGTATATATAAAATGTGAAAAGTCAAGTCAGTGATTCTGATCGTGTAACAGCTAATCGATGTTATTATTAAAAATCATTTGACTCCCAAATGATTTATTTTTCCTCAAGTGGACAAAGTTTAAATTTACATAAAGATTTTTTTCAAGTAGCATGTATTTTATGGTATACAGACAAACGGCAGTGTGACTAAGAAAAAAGCTAAGAAGTGAAGAGAAAAAAATAAAAAAATAAATTATAATTTAATATATATTAATGGAAAAATATCATATATGTCATATATCAGCCCATCAATGTTATTATTAAAAGTAATTTGACTCCCAAATGATTTATTTTTTCCTCAACTAGACAAAGTTAAAATTTCCATAGAAAATAAAACACATATTCCAGGTCCAAATAGGACGCAAATGCATTGTTTGCAAAAGTGACTTGAATGATGAATTGAATGACATCCACCTTCTAATCAAAAGTGAACACATGTTGAAAAGAGCTTGACATAGAAGCATTTAGATTAAGTTACATTGTGAGAATAAAAATAAGTCAGGTCTCAAAGTTCAGGTAGTCCAGTTCAATGAGTCAAATTGTCCATAAATTACACATTTTATAACCATGAAATAGGACAAGCAAAGACTGTATAATCAAATTCAGCATTTTCAACTGTTTCTAAAATGGCTAACTCTTTGCTAATGTTGTATTCTGATTAATTTGACTTGATGATTTTACCACAGGTTTTCTTGGTTTCTGTCATGATTTGGTATTAGTTCATGCTAAGTTCATACTTCAGCTACAGTAACCTGAAGCTAGCTACTAGCTACAAAACATTCCTGCTAAGCATAACAGCTGGCTAGCATGTTAAATATGAACCAAACTTTTAATTGTTATGGCATTAATTGAGGTGTTAGCTTTTGATAAATAAATCTCTGGGAATATGTTTAAGCAAACAGTCAGAGACTCATGATATTCCCCACCAGATTTTGGGGTGAGCTTGTGGAGATTTGTGAGATTAATTCAGTGTAAGTGAAGTCAGTTACGAGAAAATGCCTGAGGAATTTAGAAGGAGTGTGCTGGTGCCGATCTTTAAGAATAATGGAGATATGCAGACCTGCAGTAACTACAGGGGAATTAAGTTCATCAGTCACACCATGAAGTTATGGGAAAGAGTAGTGGAGGCCAGGCTGAGAGAAGAGGTGACCATCTGTGAGCAACAGTATGGTTTCATGGCGAGGAAGAGCACCACAGACACATTATTAGCTTTGGGAATGTTGATGGAGAAGTATAGAGAAGGTCAGAAGGAGTTGCATTGTGTGTTTGTGGATTTAGAGAAAGTGTACAACAGGGTGCCGAGAGAGGAGTTGTGGTATTGTATGAGGAAGTCAGAGAAGTATGTGAGGGTGGTGCAGGACATGTATGAGGACAGTGTGTCAGTAGTGAAGTGTGCAATCTGAACGACAGACTGGTTCAAGGTGGAGGTTGGACTGCATCAAGGATCGGCTCTGAGCCCTTTCCTGTTTGCAGTGGCGATAGACAGGTTGACGGCCAAGGTCAGACAGGAGTCTCCGCGGATTATGATATTTGCAGATGATATTGTGATTTGTGGTGAGAGTAGGGAGCAGATGGAGAAGAGCCTGGAGAAGTGGAGGTATGCACTGGAGAGAACCCTAATGGGAGAATCCAAAAGAAGAAGAAGAAGAAGAAGAAGTAAAGTCAGTTACTGATGTATGTGAGGTGAGGAGGCCTGGGGTGCAGTTAGTGTGAAAGATGCATCCCAAAGATGTTCAAAAAGGTGGAGGTCAGAGCTCTATAGTAGGAGATCTTCCACTCCAACCCATAGAAAACATATTTCTCTAAAACACTTTATTTAGCTAATTTTGTGCACAGGGACATTGTCATGCTGGAACAGGTTTGAGTCTTCTAGTTCAAGCAAAAGTTTAATGTTTCATGCTACAGCATCCAAAGACATCATATACAATTGTGTGCTGGAAAAGTCATGTGTCCCAATACCTTGAATTCCTGGATTTCTTTGCATTATTTTATTCATCACGGGATCTTTTCAAGGATTTACATGACTTTTAAAGCAAACAGAAACTGCATAATTAGTTAAATATAATTGAAAAGAGGATCTCAGACTGTAGGTAATTCAGCTATTATGTCTCTTGCACCTGCCCTGTGTTTTTCTAGTGAAGGTATCTGTCTTTATGTCTTTCTCTCACAGGACAGCCAAAGGGAGAGAAGCAATAACTTCCAGGCCTACGTGAAGCTGGCCCTGAAAACTCTCTTGGGTTCCTGCAACCGCAAACAAAGAGGCCCTCGGGGTGGAAAAAGCTGAAGTGACAAAACAGTAAACTACATATCATATGCAGCTCTTCATTAAAGCCATTCGGTCCCATGATGCCTGCTGTCATGGGTTCTGGAGTTGAACTGTCACATACTGATGACACTATTTGAGATACTCTTCCTGTCTCATCCTATTGTATATAAATAATTGAATTACCTACCTGAATAAACATTATTTTATACACAAAGGTGAGTGTGTGTGTGTACTGATTCAGTAGCTTGAAGTGGACTCAGAGATCTATACATTCTAATCCATGGTTGGTCATATTATTATATATAATATATTTTTTTGATTTGTGCATTTTGTATACAATTCAGATGAATTTACAGATCGTATTGTTTACCGTTCAACAATAATCCACAGCTTTTCATTAACCTGGTTTTACTTATTCAAAGGATAAACCATATTGAGGAATGGCAACTGGAGCTTGTGGACCTTTAGCATGATGGAAATATGAACTTATTATCCTGAACAAGTCTTCATAATGACAATAGCAAAAGCTTAAGACACTCAGAATGACAGGAGTAGAGCTTTTAGAATAAAAGGATTAGAAGGTGTAGAAACTAATGAGTCTTGGAACTTCAGGAATTGATCATAGTTATACCTGATAGGTGTCTGGATTTGTGGGCCTGAAGATAGTAGGAGCAGAGCTTGTAACCTTCAGGGTGGCAGGAGTGTGAGTTTGTTGACTTCAGGATTGTAAAAGATTGGTAAAGGATTGTGGGCCTTCAGATGGTATGAGATGTACTTAGTGGTCCTCCTACTTAAAGAGACAGGAGCTTGAGGGATTGAATGATGCGAGCAAAAGATTTTGGGATTTAGGATATTAAGTAGAAATAACTGAAGGTGGTTGAAGGAGCATGTGGGCTTTAGAGCAAAAGAAGCAAAAGCTAGTTTTTCTCAGAATGTCATGAGATAATCAGGGGAGTATCTAAAGGAACTTGGTAAGAGTATGAGCTTGAGGGCTTCAATATGGAAGGATTATGAGCCGGATTTTCATCTATGGAAGAGGGCAAAATCCTCAGGAGGCAAATCTGGTGATAAGGGTGGGTGGGACATATGATCAAGTTCTTTCCGACAAGAAACTCACACGTGAATAGAGCTCAGAGAATTTCACACAGAACAGTTTGCTTTTTGTTCTAAATCGCTGTCCATGATGAAATCGCAGACCTGGTAAGGAATGTGGTCTAAATAGCACTGGTTGCACAACTCATGATGTACACAGGATGATGTGTTTTGGCACACTGACATAAGATATTCTGTGCTCCCTGTGACTGTGCGTGCAGCCTTGTGCTGCCATCTGTTGGCATGTTACAAAACTGTTCTCAAACCTTTTTTATACCACCTTGTAATACAGTATATACACACAACCCGCAATACACACACACACACACACACACACACACACACACACACACACACACACACACACACACACACACACACAGCAAACTAGCAAAACCAAACCTATCCATGGTGTAAAAGGTTAAAGACCCCTGGTGTAAAGCACGCTAAAGATGCTAAAGTAGGGAAGGAAAGACTGAATAAGTCTTCATGCACATAAACAGCTGGATCGTGAATAATCATGATCATGAATAAGGTTGTACATCGCGATTCTGTAGATTCCTAAAGAGAAGCGCACACACACACGTACAGACACTCATTGTGTCTTGCCTGACATTTCAGATGTCCTTTGTGCAAATGTATGCGTGTGTCTCTGAATACGTTACCTCCAAATCAAGTGCTCGTGATGCAAGGCCTCCTCCATGTTTTGCATTTAAAGGCAGTTAGCATAAAAATTTAATCAGACCCGATGAATATTTCCTAGCGCTGCTCTAACCCGAGACAGTTTATCATGCTTTGTGACAAAAATGGTACATAAAGTTAAAAAGAAAAGGGACCATAATAAATCTGCGTGTCCCTCGTACCATATATGAACTCACATATAGTCATAAAGTCTGTTATTATAAATGTCATCCTAAATCATTAAATATGAATGCATGAAAATAAAATGATACATAACACCTATATTACAGCAACTCACACGCTGTAACCTCAATATTTAGATTTGTTTATTCGGTTCCTCACCATAGCAACTGGTAGCCAATTGGAAGGGATTAAACACACGAAAGGGACAAAAGATTGTTACATATGAAGGTCCTAATGATTACATGTATAAAATATCTCTAAGAAATTATTTATATGTGTGTGTTTGTGTGTGTACAATTATATAATATGAGATTGTGTTGCTATACACACATTGTGTGTATAACATTACCCATGATAATACACAGTGTATACAGATATTAAGATATATTAATGCTATAACTGTACAATTATAGATAGATAGATAGATAGATAGATAGATAGATAGATAGATAGATAGATAGATAGATAGATAGATAGAGA
>JBCEWE010000368.1:1234737-1414737 GCA_039877035.1 Silurus lanzhouensis
TCAGCAACGAGAGAGTGACTGCCAGATGTTGCCTGTGGCTGCTCTTCTTCCTCGGCTCCCTGGGCTTCCTGCTGTATGTCTGCATGGACCGAGTTCAGTTCTACCTGGAGTTTCCGTACGTCACTAAAGTGGATGAGATCGTGGCTCCGGCCATGATGTTCCCCGCCGTCACCATCTGCAACCTCAATGCCTTCCGCTTTAGCAAGGTCACGCGCAACGACCTCTACCACGCAGGGGAGCTGCTCGCTATGCTCAACTCAAGGTAACTTTAGTTTTTACTTTACTATTCTATTCTATTGTATTCTATTCTATTCTATTCTATTCTATTCTATTCTATTCTATTCCATTCACACCTAACTTTATGCTGTTCTATTCCCACTAACTTTTGTTCTGTTTTCATGAAGCATTATTCTATTCTATTCTATTCTATTCTATTCTATTCTATTCTATTCTATTCTATTCTATTCACATACAACTCTATGCTGTTCTATTCCCACTATCTTTTGTTTTGTTTTTACAAAGCATTATTCTATTCTATTCTATTCTATTCTATTCTATTCTATTCTATTCTATTCTATTCTATTCAAATACAACTCTATGCTGTTCTATTCCCACTAACATTTGTTCTGTTTTCATGAAGCATTATTTTATTCTATTCTATTCTATTCTATATAATTTTATTTTATTTTATTTTATTTTATTCTATTCTCAGTAATTTGTTCTGTTTTCATATAATTCTATTGTATTATTGTTTCACAAACCTGAAATCTATTCTACTATCATAAAGCATTTTATTCTATTCAAATCTATTCAAATACAACTCTATGCTGTTCTATTCCCACTAACTTTTGTTCTGTTTCTACGAGGCATTATTCTATTCTATTCTATTCTATTCTATTCTATTCTATTGTATTTACATACAACTCTATGCTGTTTTATTCCCACTATCTTTTGTTTTGTTTTTACAAAGCATTATTCTATTCTATTCTATTCTATTCTATTCTATTCTATTCTATTCTATTCTATTCAAATACAACTCTATGCTGTTCTATTCCCACTAACTTTTGTTCTGTTTTCACGAGGCATTATTCTATTCTATTCCATTCTATTCTATTCTATTCTATTCTATTCTATTCTATTCTATTCTATTCTATTTACATACAACTCTATGCTGTTCTATTCCCACTAACATTTGTTCTGTTTTCACGAAGCATTATTCTATTCTATTTTATTCTATTCTATTCTATTCTATTCTATTCTATTCTATTCTATTCTATTCTATTTTATTTTATTTTATTCTATTCTCAGTAATTTGTTCTGTTTTCATATAATTCTATTGTATTTTTGTTTCACAAACCTGAAATCTATTCTACTATCATAAAGCATTTTATTCTATTCAAATCTATTCAAATACAACTCTATGCTGTTCTATTCCCACTAACTTTTGTTCTGTTTCTACGAGGCATTATTCTATTCTATTCTATTCTATTCTATTCTATTCTATTCTATTCTATTCTATTCTATTCTATTTACATACAACTCTATGCTGTTTTATTCCCACTATCTTTTGTTTTGTTTTTACAAAGCATTATTCTATTCTATTCTATTCTATTCTATTCTATTCTATTCTATTCTATTCAAATACAACTCTATGCTGTTCTATTCCCACTAACTTTTGTTCTGTTTTCACGAGGCATTATTCTATTCTATTCTATTCTATTCTATTCTATTCTATTCTATTCAAATACAACTCTATTCTGTTCTATTCCCACTATCTTTTGTTCTGTTTTCACAAAGCATTATTCTATTCTATTCCATTCTATTCTATTCTATTCTATTCTATTCTATTCTATTCTATTCTATTCTATTCAAATACAACTCTATGCTGTTCTATTCCCACTAACATTTGTTCTGTTTTCACGAAGCATTATTCTATTCTATTCTATTCTATTCTATTCTATTCTATTCTATTCTATTCTATTCTATTCAAATACAACTCTATGCTGTTCTATTCCCACTAACTTTTGTTCTGTTTTCACGAGGCATTATTCTATTCTATTCTATTCTATTCTATTCTATTCTATTCTATTCTATTCTATTCTATTCAAATACAACTCTATTCTGTTCTATTCCCACTATCTTTTGTTCTGTTTTCACAAAGCATTATTCTATTCTATTCCATTCTATTCTATTCTATTCTATTCTATTCTATTCTATTCTATTCTATTCTATTCTATTCAAATACAACTCTATGCTGTTCTATTCCCACTAACATTTGTTCTGTTTTCACGAAGCATTATTCTATTCTATTCTATTCTATTCTATTCTATTCTATTCTATTTTATTTTATTTTATTTTATTCTATTCTATTCTCAGTAATTTGTTCTGTTTTCATATAATTCTATTGTATTATTGTTTCACAAACCTGCAATCTATTCTACTATCATAAAGCATTTTTATTCTATTCAAATCATTGGGTAAGCTTTATGTTTTACTAAAACTCTATTATACTTTATTCTACTCTAACTCTATTATAATCTCACAAAGCTGCAAATAATTTTATTATCAAAAATCATTATTTAATTCAATTCACTCCTATTCTATGTAAGTAAGTTGTTCTGTTTGCGTAAAACTCTTGTATTATAGTCCTATAAATATGCAATTTCTTCTAATATTAAAAAGCATTATTTAGTTCAATGTAATTCAATTTAATTCTATTCAACTCTATTCTATTCTATTCTATTCACATACAACTTTATGCTGTTCTGTTTTCACTAAGCATTATTCTATTCTATTCTATTCTATTCTATTTTTGTTTTTAAAAAGCCTTAATCCAATCTCTTCTCTTAGAATATTACTGCAATTGCAATACAATACAATTATTGTTGCATTGTTTCCTTCTTTTAACAAAACATTGTTCCATTTATATTCTATTTAATTGACATTTTTATGCTATTCAAATACTGATTTTACTCACCACCTATAAAGCAATAGTGTACTCTATTATTTTTCAAAACATTTTCTCACATATTATTCTATTCTATTCTATTCTATTCTATTCTATTCTATTCTATTCTATTCTTTAAATTCTTAGCATTCATATGATGAAACTAAAGTATTGTCAAATTATTTCTACACACAAAAAAAAACCGCTTTCTGTTTGAAACATATGTTGATATCCCACTAATTACAAGGACTTTCACGAAAACACAGATTAGTGCATGAAATTATTTGGTAACTTCTCCAGACTATTGAACATTTGTGCCTCCCTATAAGAAAGGTGTGAGGTTAATGCGGTCAATTCCAACAATGACATGAGAAGCATCCAGGGTCAGCAGGGTGTGTATGTGTGTATAAGTGCATCTCTGAGAGGAAGCACATGCAGTGGCAGTCGAGTGGTTCTGTAGAACCCACTGAGCAAACGGTCATCAGAAATCATGTTTAGAAATGTATCTTTCCCAGGTAAAGCACTCAGTGTGGCTGGATAAGGCCTCGGGGGTTACTGAAGTGAAACTTTTGTGCACAGAATCGTGAGATGAGATGTTATTTTTGGCTCTGCTTTTAACATCATCTGCCATTTGGCAGTAGGATACAGAGCGAACGTTTTCCCCCTACTGCAGTGTTGCAGTACACTGGAGCAACGGTGTGACTGGGGTTCAGATTTGACTTTAGTCGTGCATGCAGCTGTAATCTCTCTCAATGACACTTTTATCAAGGGACATGCACACACTCTTACATTCTCTTTGTTCTGTCAAATTTAATTGGTTTAATGCTTTAGGAATTCATTTATCGATCGTGATTCGAGGGAAAATGCATGGTGGTTTAATTGCTGTCCTGTGGTTCACTTGTCAGAGGCATCAAATCATCTTCAATCACTATCATTAACACGATTTTCTCATAGGGCTTTAAATTTTTAATGATGAAAACAAATCCCTCGAATATTTCATTTTTGAGAATTTCCATGCGTTCGTTCAGTTGTAGAAATTTCCACTTGTATATGATAAGAAAATGTTATTCAGTACATTTGGCTCAAAATTTACTTTATTTAATTCATACTTCATATATATATATATATAAAAAAAAAAGGATAACCCAGTCAGGGGCTTTCTACTCAATCAAGGGCCTTCTGTCCATTTTAAGGTTCATTCCTGGCTTTCCTGAGGTGCCGTATCTGATGCTACCTGATCTGTGGCTTTCTGCCAAATATGAAGGAGTCTTTTTGATTGAATTTAATAAATGTTTTATTTGTATAACACTTTTAACAATGGACATTGTCTCAAAGCAGCTTAACAGAGATAAAGCGGTTATAAAGTTGTATAAAAGAGCGTTGAAGTTTAGTGGCTGTAAATGTGTTCCCCTTTAAAAAAAGTTTATCCCTTTTACTTCTCACATGCACATTCCAGAACAGTGAAATGCTATTTAGCATTTTTCAGCAATGCTAGGAAGCAGGGGTCAGCCATGATACAGTGCCCCAAGAGCAAAAAGATTTAAGGGTCTTGCTGAGGAGCCCCGAGAGTGGCAGCAGAGCAATACCAGGGCTTGAACCCCCGACCTACCAATCAGTGACCCAGAGCCTTAACCAATTTCCTTCTGAGGCTTATCTTCTTCCAAGTTTAGCTTCAGTTCTGTTGCTTTCCTCTTACTATGAGCTTTCTTGCCCAACTAGGGTCTTCTGACTAACAGATGGCTCCATCCTGCCTTCCCTTTGGCTCGTCAACTTGAGATTTTCCCACAGTCTAGTGGTCTTAAATCCAATCTGAGGCTTTGTGCATCCATCCCTGTGTTTCATGTCAAACATGGAGCTTCTGTTTCTCCAAAAAATTGCAACCTAATTCCATAATTTTTTTTCCCCCGTCATTTCAGATACGAGATCCGGGATGTTCACCTGGTCGAGGAGAGCGTTCTGGAGGCTCTGAAGATCAAAGCCGACTTCCAGAACTTTAAGCCGCGTCCGTTTAACATGCTGGAGTTCTATAACCGAACGGGCCACGACATCAGAGACATGCTTCTCTCGTGCCACTTCAGGGGAAAGCCGTGTCGGCCTGAAGACTTCAAAGAGGTGAGCGTGTCTGAGTTCGCTCTGGTTAGCGGTAGCGTTCTGTACTTCAGCCCCGAGGTGATAACAGTAGCACGAGCGGCGCTGAATAATGAGGTAAAAGGATACGACAGGACGTAATTTAAAGGCTGGCAGGCGGCGAGGCTCACACTCGGGTTTTGCAGAGTATTTGCCAGGATTAATCCTCAGTGATGCTTGAAGAGAGGCTTAGACAGGAACAACTGCTGACCGGGTAATAGCACTGGCGTGTAGTAATACTCGATATAAAAGGGAAGCAGAAAACATTTTTGGCTGCTAGGCTGCAAAAAAACAACAAAATTATACACCTCTTTGAGGTTGCTATGGTGATTGTGTTCTCCTTGGGCTATTATGAATGAATCGCCCCATTATATACACCCATGGGCTTAAACAAGGCATTATTTGCACAGCAATGTGCTTGCGTATGTGTGGAGATGTGTCCTACTTCTTTGAGTGTCGTACCACCACAAACAGATTTCCCCCCCGCTGTTATTTCCAGTATGCATCACATACACATCTGCAAAACGCCTGGAATTTTGCTCAACACTGTACGATTCTGTTAATTATCCCCATCGCTTTTGTTCCACTCCATACGAAAGCTTCAAGAGGACACTACACTTAGTCTCAGCCCTATTCCTCAGGCTACTTTAAGCTCCTGAGCAGGACCAAAATATCGTACCCCGCAGCTTTTAAAATAGGTCAGCGTTAAATATTAAATCCTGCAAGAGAAGCATACTGTAGGGTGCTGGGAGATTTCAAAGCCTCCTCAAGCTCTTGTTCTTTTTTCCTCCGATACTGGTATAAAGGGGTAATACAGTTCTGGGAAACATCCCGGACGTTGAATTGATTTCTGCAAAAAGAAAGAAAAAACAAAGTTAAAATTCTAATAGAAACTAGTATATAAAAATATACCATCAATTGTTCAAGGAAATCCAGAAACCCCTTTATAAAAGAAAATGCTGTGGAAATGATCTTATACAACAAACCATCTCAAATATCATGCTACATACAGGATCGCTATCTAGGTTGTGATATCGTCCCTGACAAGACTTAGAAAGCTTTGTACTTTAACAGGTTTGAACTCTTTTTCCAGCATTTTGAGTCAAGCCTCACAGCCATGACAGACAATCCAACACCGTTCCATAGCCTGTTCTTTCTCCCGAGATCCCCTGCCCACCTCTGCAAAAGATCTCACTTCAAACAGCACTTTTTCCACTCGCCTGTCCACAATCATTTCTTACATGCCAGGTAGTAATCTGCTTGGCAGGGAGCCATAATTGGAGCTGTCATTATTTCACCTACGCAGTCTGCAGAGCTTCAGACATGGCTAAGAGTTGAACTCGTTTGTTTGAAGAAAGGTGTTTACCAGTTTATGCGAGAGCAAGCTTTAGAGCCCAGTAAACTCATCACAGCTCTTTCTGAAAGCTGCATTAAAACCCTTCTTCTCAAAAACAAAATGGCATTTCTCATCAGTCGATCTAGTTAAACTTCTTAAATGCTGTCCTGATGTGTTTTAGGACGTGGCGTGAGGTAACATAATCTTATTGGCAGCCATCTTCTTTCATATGCTACTGAAAATGTTTACCTGAATTTTCCTTCTTGGATTATGGTCCTTCTTGAAACATCCCATTCCACATTCAAACCCCCATTTGCTGTTAAAATAACCTCCACACTTCTGGGAAGATGTTCCAGTAAATTTTGGAGTGTGTTTGTGGAGATTCAGCTAGTTAGTAAGGTACTCAATAGGGTTGAGGTCAAAGCTCTTTAGCAAGAGATCTTTCATTCCAAACCATGTAAAACATATCTTCATGGAACCGTCCTTGTGCACAGGGGTTTTGGATCAGATTTGGGTCTCCTAGTTCAAGCAAAGGGAAAATGTTATGCAATAAAGTTGTGTGACTTTGTGGTAACAGTTTGGCCAAGAACCACCTATGGCTGGAAAAGTCCAGTGTCACAATACTTTGGTCTGTATAGTGTAAGTGAGTGAGTTGACACATTTCATCATTATTTTGCACTGTAGTATGTCCCTCTTTTTCGGAATAATGAGTATTTATTTTCGGAATTATGGGATGCCAGAACAAAGTTCCAGCTGAACCGTATCAGTACATTATAATTTTTTATCGATACATTTTTCAGTCTGTTCCAACCTCAAAGGAGAATATTCGTTAAAGTAGAAAAACGCCGCAAGTCCATCATTTCCAATTTTGACCCAGATGGACAGTGTGAACCGAATGTGAACAAACCAGTATCACCCCAGGGTCATTCTTTCATTTATTTTCTTCAGAAAACCCTCAAAAAGCTAAAGCACCACATTTCTCTTCCATGTATTTTTGCAATGACTTTGTCCTTAACATGGTTCGCACTCCTTAAGTCAAGACTAGTCTAATATTAGCTTCTCATGCATTTAAGTCGTTCTGCTCAGTGAGTCGTGAAATGGACATTTCCAGCATTTCAGTGCATGCCTTAATACAATTATTAGGCTTCTTTTTACACTAATCAATGCAATTGTTCTGAATACACATTTAAACAAAACCATGCAATTGAATCTTAAATAAGTCATTTAACTAAATTGAATCAAACAACATAAAACTGATCTCTTGTTGCGAAGAGAAGCCGTGAGAGAACAGAAGGTCTGTCCGACAAGTAAATAAATAAATACTAGTGATTATATAAGTATAAACTTTTGAACTATAGGGATTTGCATCTCTTTAACTGATTTCGACGTGATTTGCATCTCGACAACAGCAAATCATCAATTTACTTAAGTGCCTTCTGATTTCTAACGCATGACCCTTTCACAAACAGGAAGTTACAGCTCTACCTCTGCCATGTTAATCTGTATTCTATGTGACTCTCAGGACACGCCTCAGGACACGCCTCTGTCTCTGTAGTCTTGTGATACGTCATATTCACGTAGCAGCTGCGGTGCCGAGAGAACGCATTTGTATAATAGTTCAGCGTGGAGAAATCGATCTACGTATTAAATATTGTCTACAAATTATTGGTCACTTTCTAAATAATAAAAAAATATCGTATCTACTTATAATATTATGTAAATAAATAGATTTTTATGCATCAATGCATCATGATATAAATGTCAACTTGTATCGGATGCGCACTTTTTAAAATCTATGCACCACATCATTAACTTTTATGCCGATGCACCGACGTGAATCTGAGAATCTCACCATCCCTTGGGTACTAGATGAAAATTTTGCTTCTCTCCTGGATGAAAAAAGAGAAGCTGCCAAAAGTGTGATTTCAGTGCTAAATGTTACCTCTGATGTTTGAGGTGTCACAGATTGACATTTATAAATGCAACTAGCTTTTTTCTTTCTGTACTGTATTGCAGCTCTCTCTCTCTTTCTCTCTCTCTTTCTCTCTCTCTCTCTCTTTTACCCTTTCTCTGTTTTTCTTTCACTTGATGGATTGCCATAATAACTGCTCTCTACAGTTCATACAGTGTTGTTTCTTTACCTGTTTCTTTTTTCCAGCCAGGTGGACTTTTTCAATCCACACTGAGGTTTATCAGTCAAGAAGTTATTAGTTTTCAGGAAGGTTTCTTAGATAAGCTCTTGGATGAGTGAAGAATTGAGCTGAACATCATTGTAGAGTCCAGGATCAGAGTTCAGCCATAAAAAAACATCAGATCCCTCGTTTCAATTAAAGATAAAGTGCCTTACTAGGGTGAAGATTGAAACGCTGAATTAGGAACTTATAAGAAAAATGGCATTAAAAAAATCGACTGGTGTGGTGCAGAGAAACATTACTGTTCCCATCCTGATGTTGGTTCCTACATTATATGGTCAAAAGTTAGTGGACACCCATTTGTATGTGAACGTCTTATTCCACATTCCACTATCCTGGGAAGATGTTCCTGCCTCTTTCAAACCAACCACCTTGCCACATCCATAAACCTCCCTTGGCTTTCCTCTTTTCCTCCTTCCTGGTGGATCCATTCTCAGCATTCCACCGCTTCATATATCCCATGTCCCTCCTCTACACATGACCAAACCATCTCAATCACTTCTCTCTCACCTTGTCTCCAAAACGTCCCACCAAAACTTGGTCCCCCTTATAAATTGATTTCTAGTCCTGTCCATCCTCATCAGTCCTGGTGAACATTGCAACATATCGCTTACATTATAGCAGCTATAAACACTTTTGTTCAATTTTTCTTTCGAAATGAATAAAACAAGCAAAACCTGCAAAAACTTTTCCTGTTACTGAGAAACCAAGTAATGCAAACTCACAGCGTCCGCCGTACAAATCCCTGTGCGACGCGTTAGAACCAGCGTATTAATATAAACCTGTGAACCGCACCTGCGCTACTGTCAGAGCTGCTGCTGAAGAAAATTATTCAGAATCTGCAGACCAATTAAGCGCCTGGGGTTGTCACAATCATGAACTCTGAAGCTGGATGTTCTGTAACGTGCTGTTGTAGTCTACTTTTGCTCCGTTGACACACTCAGAAGTAAAAACCCAACTAAATTCTGTACATTCTATGAATTTCTGTTTTATTGCAAACTCTGTTTTATTCCTCTATTCTGTTTTTTAATTCTCCATGTTATTTTTTTAAATTCCTTTTCATGTCACTGATCAGTCGTAAAATGCATTTTACTGCATGTCGTACTATAGTGATGTCATATCGATTTGCATCTTGATGCATAGCCAATAATATGATACGTTAAGGCTACCGATGCGATGCGATACGATTCACCCCTGTTACGATGCAATGGAAAAATTGCGATGTTATTCAATTCAAAGTGGTACACAGTTTGCTTTTATTACATTGGTTCAGACAAACAGCATATAATTAATTTACATAAGTGCCTTCTAACTTCTAAAGCGTGGCCCTTTCACAAACAGGCCTTTGTAGAGCAAAAAAAAAAGAGAGAAAAAGATAAAAAATAAAATAAAACCCGACGTTCTTTTCCTGGATATTCTCCAAGAAGATGCAGCTCTACCTCTGTCATGTTAATCTATAATCTAGTGTTGCGATACGTCGTATTTATATATACATTTCAAATATTGGTGACAAATTATTGGTCACTTTCTAAATAATTATAGTATAGAGCGTCTACTGATAATTAAATATTAATAAATTGTTTGTTACCGATGTAAAAACAATGCATCGTGCACAAAAATGCACACTTCTTCAAATTGATGCATCAAGTTGTTCACTTTTATGCCAATGCACCGATGCGAATTGGAAAATTTGACCATCCCTGTCATGCTGTATCTGTTTGGATACAGTATTTGACATAAAATTTGAAATGGAACGTATTCATTATGGATTTACAAGTGTGATGAGAAACGAAAATCTCAGGGAATGTGGACACAATTGATAACATCCACGAAACAATTTGGAGCCCCTGATCTAAATTCCTTTAGGATCTTAGCTCCACACTGTTTTCCCCTCTGGAAGACAGTGTGACGATGGAGCAGGACGGCGATGAGACAAGCCGATCAGATCGATCGGAGAGGAGGGAAAACCCAGCGGCTCAGTGCACACAGACTGATGCACCTCTGTAGTATTTCTGTCACAATCCTCAGGCAGAAAAAAATCTAAAATACCTCTACAATGAATCTTATGACATTAGCGAGGTGGGGCAAAAAAAAAAGAGAGTTATGAGCTTTGTTGTGGGCTTTGTATCCTTTACAATAGATGTAATCTGTAAATGTAAAGTAATATATCATGCCCTTGAAATTTTTGCACACACACACATACATATATACACACAACCCGGATAAGGTGACCTCAGTGATGGAGATCTGCGTTTCCCAGAAAGAACGTGTATGAACGCACCAACGGTGGGATTGAAAGGAATTAAAAGCCTTGTGTAATTGCCAGTAGTGACAATAGAAAAAAAACTTCCTGCGATGGTATAAGAAAGAAACCATGAGAGGAACCCCAAAGGTAACCCATTCTCGTCCTCATTCCCGAATGTCCATTCATTCCATTTCCATCATTATTGAAGTGATGGAGGAAGTACAAAAACCATGCAGTTGAGTTAAAGTTGAGATACACTCGATAAAATGTGACTCCAGAAAAACTAAAAGTGTTCATTTAAATTTTCACTTGATTGAAAAGTATTTGCCTTAAAATGTACATAAGTATCCAAAGTACTATGATTTATTATAACTACAAGTTCCTATTATCATTTTTGTTACAAGACTCTTTACTTAATCAACTCAGTTTATGTGAAAACACTCTAATGTGACTCTCAGCACACCGATTTATTAGTAGAATGAGTCCAACATTGATTAATATTTATTCAAATTATGAGCCCAAAACCTTCTTTTTAACTACTAAAAAAAAAACGTACAAATGAGGTCACGTGTGTTGTGGCGAGTTCGAGTCAGGAGATTCTTTCATCGTTTATTTCTCACAAAATGTTCTGCTTGCTGTTAAACTGTATGTTGGTGATCAGTAGATACACCAAGTGCCAATTAAAACAAGTTTAAAACAGAGCGACCCTGATTGGTGATTTGCTGCGTGTTTGATCAGATTTTATCCTCGTAAATAAAAAAGAAACGACTGATTTCACAAAATGTAGAGGAGTAAAAAGTTATTAGACTTTGAAATGTAGTGAAGTGAAAAAGTCTCCCCAAATGGAAATTTTTCAATAAAGCACAGATACGTGAAAAAGCTACTTAAGTACGGTAACGAATTACATTGCCTCCTGTACTGTTCAGTGACGGGTCTTTAAATGCAGAAGTGTTCATGCAAACTGTGGTCTTGAGCCATTGTGGCAGACAGTTGATATTAATTACAGTCCAAATCCAAACTCAATGTTCTTAAGTTGCTCAGTAACGTCATGGATCTTTAAAGCTGCTCACGTGGATTAGGTGGACCCGTAAATAAGAAAAAGGGACAGGATCACTGGTATATACAATATATATTTTTTATGTTTTTACACATATTTATTATAATTATAATTCATTAGCAGACCCCCTGCAGTACCACCGCAGACCCCATAGGGATCACGGACCCCCGGTTGAATAACCATGCTGTACAGTGTGATCAGGGTGCAAGACTAGCTATTGTAGTATAACTAAACGGGAGAGCCAAAAGGCAAGACAGACATGAGGATCTCTGAGATACGAGACGTCCCTCCACACCACCATCAATAAACATGAGTGAACGGGTGAGAGAGGGGGGGATGACAACATCCAAACATCCCAGTTCACCAAAACGCTCACTATCCATGATCCCTCCAGATCTGCTCCTTTAATTAAGAAAAACCTACTGACACAAGGCTTGACTAAATAAATATGTTTTCTTTCTGGACTTGAACACTGAGACTGTGTCTGAGTCTCAAATATTTAATTGGAAGGCTGTTCTATAATGGGGCTTTGTGAGAGAGTGCCCCCTGCTGTGACTTCATTATTTGAGGTACCAACAAATAGCCTGCACCTTTTCATCGAAGTAGGTGTGGGGGATCATATTGGAACTAAAGTTCGCTCAGGTACTATGGCGCAAAACTGCTGCTGCATTCTGGACTAATTGAAGCTACTCAAACATCCAAACAGTGAGGTATTACAATAATCTAATCTAAATGTAACAAAAGCATCAAATTGTTTTATTTTGCATGATGTAATGGCATCATATTTCTTATTTTAGCAATATTTCTAAGATGAAAGAAGGAGTTCCTGGTAATGTTATTCACAGGAGCCTCAAAGGAAAAACTACTGTCAATAATAACAGCAAGGTCTTTTACTGCTGCACATGATGAGACAGAAAGATCATCAAGAGATATTGTGTCATCGGAAAGCTTACATCTAGCTGCATGAGCTCCTAGTAAAAGCACTTCTGTTTTATCAGAATTTCGCAGAAGAATGTGCTTTATACCCTCCTCAACATTATAAAGTGTTGTCTCTCATCTGGCTTTGCTAAAACATACAATTGTGTAACGTCAGAAATTATAATAATTATTATTATAATAACAATAAGGAGAAGAAGAACAATATAAAGAAATACGATTGAGAAATTCAGTGACGCTACAAAAAAAATCATTTACAATAATGGTGTGATTAAAAGTGCCATGTTTAATTAAAAAAAAACTGAGACAAAGGTAATGACTGATATTATTATTATTTTTTTGTTTTTGGTACAATTGGTAAACATTTTGTTAGGAATTGCGAAACAGCCTGGAGTTAATTTTAGCCATTTATTGATGTATTTATTGTAGAATTTATTAACTATTTCTTTCAGCAGCTTAATTAACAGTTGTTTCTTCACCTGCCTCTCTTTGTTTTTCTCTTAATCAGACAAAACTACCACAACCACAACCAGCACCAACACCGCAACCACAACCACCAGCACATACACTTTACACTTTACGTTACAACCACCACCCCCACAACTACAACCACCACAACCATTACTACGAGCATAGTTATCAGAACTACTACCACAACAACCACTATTACCACAACAACCACCAATACTGCAACCACAACCACCACCACCATTACAACCACCACAACCACTACCACCACAATCACCACTACTACCACCACAACCACAACCACCCCAACCATTACTACCTGCACAGCTATCACAACTACTACCACAACAACCACCACTACCACAACCAGCACCAATACTGCAACCACAACCACCAGCAGAAACACTACCACCAACAATACCATTACAACCACCACAACCTCTACATCACAAACACTACCACCATCACAACAACTACCACCACCACACCACATTATCACAACCACCACCACCAGCCCATCCACTATCACCACCTGAACCACAAACACTACCACTACCATTAAAACCACCACCACAACCAATACCATCAGCACAACCACTACTACCACCCAAACCACTACAACCAGTACCACCACCCAAACCACTATCACAAACACTACCACAACCACCACTGCAAACACCACCACTCTTATATTAAAACCACCACCACATCCACAATTAACACAACCACCACAATCACTTCCATCATCTGTCTAAATATAACCTTAGAAATCAGCCAACACTTTACACTATATTTACACTATATACAATATTTAATGTAATTTATCAGTGAACATTGTGCCAATGCAGCTTTAAAGAAGAAAATAGATTACGAAATAAGTCTAGTGGTGACAATGGTGAGGGATAAACTCCCTGAGGTGGGAGAAAAAGCAAGAAACCTTGACAGAAACCAGACTCAAAAGGGAACCTTTCCTTTTCCTGGTGACACTGAGATAATGTCCATTCATCAATATTGAGGCTATCAGTTGTTCCCTGCTGAATACTCGAGTGTAAAACTGTTCATGGCATGTGTAGCGCTAATTCACTGTAGCAGACTGTTTATATTAATTACAGCTCAAATCCATCTTCATGGTTCTTGAGTTTAATCCTCCACAGTACCCTCATGGATCCTTAGTCTGTCCAGGAAAGAACATCAGCAGCAGCAGAGAGTGGTTTCCAATTAAAGAGTATTCCATCAGGGCATCCAAATGAATCAGGCCAGTTCAGAAAGCAGGATCACTAGTACCTCAGGAGGATATGTCCTCCACACAGAGAGAGAGAGAGAGAGAGAGAGAGAGAGAGAAATGGAAAGAGAGCAATGTGGATTTTCAGGTACCAGTTGCCAATTAGATCTGACGATTTTACAGCACTTTAATATAAAGTACAATGATGCAGGGTGGTGCAAGGAAACAGAAATTTTGGAACTAGGAGTTGGTGACCCTGCGGCGTAGGAGATTGTTTGGAACCAGTGCGAGCTCGTTTTGAACCCCTTGCTGTTAGATATAATGGAGTGGTAGAGTGGTGCACAATGAGCATTCACTGTAAAACCTTTTATAAAAATGGTGATAGTGGGAGAGCTGCACAAAGGGAATTTTAGCATCATTACGTCTGGACCAGTGCTCAAATTGAGTCAAGTCTTATGGGGGAGGGGGTCCCCAGTTGTTGTGTAATTTATATATTTTTTACTAAAATAATCTTGGGGACCCCCTAAGTCTATTTTTTACTTGTCATGGGGGTACCTAATGCCTTAATGCCCCAACCCAGCCCCCCTCAACTCGAGCACCCAAACCACTACCACCAGCACAACCAGTACCACCACCCAAACCACTACCACACACACTGATAATATAGTGGTAGAGTGGTGCACAACGAGCATTCACTGTAAAAGCTTTTATAAAAATGGTGATAATGGGAGAGCTGCACAAAGGGAATTTCAGCGTCATTACCAGTTAGGACCAGTACTCTAATTGAGGGGGGCTGGGGGCATAAAGGCATTAGGGACCCCCCCCATTACAAATAACAAATAGACCTTAGGGGGGTCCACAAGAATATTTTAGTAATAAATATATGAATTACACAAAAACTGGGGACCCCCATAAGACTGAATTCGAGCACTGGTTAGGACGTCATGATCGTGTCGAATCTACTCATGTGGAACGGAACTGCGAAGGCTCCTCACGATGGCTGCTCAAACAGCTTCAATATTCTCTGGTGTGAGGGGCCGTTCAAAACCACCTGGGGACTTTTTTTTTAAGGCTGGTCCTCATGGTGTCCTAACTGGTAACACACTCACATTATCACCATTCTATTAAAAGGCTTTTCAGAAAGTGCTCGTTGTGCACCACTCCACTGCTCCATTATAACTAACAGCAAGAGGCCAAAAAATGTATCCTGTGCCACCCTGTACAACTGGTAGATTCCGGTCCACTGCTCCGATCACACAAGTGGCGTTCTCAGATTCCTGATATTTAGTACAACAGTATTCTGTGGTCTTTTGGAATTATTTCCAATGAATTAGCCAAAATAAGCCAAAATGTTCTTTGATATCAATTTCTTGTACAAAAGCAGAAAAGCTGCACCACTATCCTGCAGATACTCAGTATAGCTGCACTCCTGCTTGTGAAATAATGCGTGAATGTGACTGAATGTCCTCTGTGTGTAACGTGCCTGGAGCTTAGTGGTAGAAAATAAGCACATCTGTAAGCTGCTGTAAGCACATCTGCTCATCCAGATTATTATCGGCTGATTTAATAAATCATCAGCCCATTAACATGCTGAGACTGGCGTGGTATAACCTCTTATCCAGTGGGATTATTCACTGTATTTTAAGACATTTAAATTTCTATCAGTAAATAAAGATTAGCTTTTTACATGCATACAGTGTGTATGTTAGTGTGTGTGTTACTATAGCAGCAGTAGATCTGGTCCAGAAGCTTGAATACAACAAGGTTACCCCTTCTTTTTTAGGTAATCTACTGTATATTTGGTTTTCTCAATACGTTTTCTGTATACACTAGGACAAGATATAAAATAAAGTTTGAGTTGAATATTCCATTAAAAAAAAAGAGGCCAAGTTATTAAAATAGTAGACAAATGAAGTAGCTGAAGTCAAACTTTTCCTCAAAACTGATCGGAAGCTGTTTGGTTTCAGATTCGAATTTTAATCATCATCATCATCATCATCATATGTACAGTATCTCACAAAAGTGAGTACACCCCTCACATTTCAGCAACCATTTTATGATATTCTTTTATATGTAATTTATAGTAGTCACTGTGCAGCTTGTAACCCAGCCATTAGGGAGGCACAAGCCAGTGCACTCCTAGTTCCGGTCCCAAGCCCGGATACATGGGGAGGGTTGCGTTAGGAAGGGCATCCAGCTTAAAACATGTGCCAAATCGAATATGTGGGTCACAATTAAGAAATTCATACCGGATCGGTCGAGGCCCGAGTTAACAACGACTGCCACAGGTATCGTTAGCCAACAGGGTACCGGAAATTGGGCTACTGTTGGCCGAAGGAGGAGAAGGAAAGGATGAAGACGTCTGAGGGAAAACATGCAGTTAGTTGGTGTGAAAGAGGCAGATGTAGAGGACAGGGTGGTATGGAGAAGGATGATCCGCTGTGGCGACCCCTAATGGGAGCAGCCGAAAGAAGAAGAAGAAGAATGTGCAGCTTGTGTAGCAGTACAGATTTGCTGTCCTTCAGAGGTGGGAAGAGGTACTTTCTTCTTCTTACATTTTCAAACCAGACTCGTTACTCTAGATTTAATCTAATTGGTGACATGATCAATATTTTTTCTTCTCATTGCGCACCGTTTGCAGCCCATCAACCTGTTTCCTGTCATTGCGCGGCTTTTTCAATCTACCACTGGTGTATCAGTTCCTGCCTCTCAAACGCCACAGACGTAGGCTAGTTTACGAAGCTCACAAAAAGCAAGGCAGAAGGCAACAAGAAGTCTGGGGGTAACGTGGAGGAGACAGAGGGAGTCAGTGATGTAAACATGACTGAGAACAGAGACGTTAATGATCACCATTATCTTTTCTCTGCTTGTGATCTACATGGTGGATGTTCAGCCTGGATACCTTCATTAGCAAAACTTAATTTTTTTTTTATATTAATATACAAAAACATCAAAACATTTGATTAGCATCTGATTTGCATCTAAAACAGGTGTGTAGTACAGATTTGGAATTTCGAAAGCATGAAGACACACCTATTGCTGAAGTGCTAATCAGAGATGGTTTATATGCTATATTTATTGACAGAAATACTGGCACCCTTTTTTTGTTTTTTACAAGAATGCATTCAGTATACAGTTTGCCATTCAGTTTACAGAGCGTTTTGCTCGCAAACTGAATAAACCTTTTTTCTTTTTCGCTTTCTTATGTAACAGACTTTTATGCAGTTCGACACGGTGGCATTCTATGGCACTATTCATGCTTTTTAGTTGTTTATTGAGCGCATTTGTTTTGCCACTGATGGTAAATGGATTAAGAAAAACAGGCAGTAGAGGTGAGGGAATTAAACATCTGGTTTTGTTTTAACTACATCTAAACTCGTTATGCATGAAAATAAAGCGAAACATTGGATCGTTATTAGTTACACAGTTGGATGTTGAGATTGTAATCATATTTCGATGAGATAAACAACAAAAGCCAAATAATCACTCGTAAGCATTTTGGGCTAAACTGGTTTTATTGTCTCTGCCCGGAGGTTAAAATGTGGCCATAGATTGTATGGAGATGATGATTCTCTAAGAAACCTCCCAGAGGAGGACACAAATTCAAAACAAATGTCTCCGACCTTATTAGAGGTTACAGGAAGAGCCTCAGTCCTTTTATTCTCCCAGAGGAGGCTGTAATGAATGTTAATTAAAAACAGGGGCAGACTGGACATCAGGATGGTCTGGAGTTTTCCCCAGTGAGCCGTTCTATTTATTCATTCTCGGGGCTGAATATATATATATATATATATATTCTTCTTCTTCTTCTTCTTCTTTCGGCTTCTCCCATCTGCCTCTTTCACCCCAACTACCTGCATGTCTTCCTTCACCACATCCATAAACCTCCTCTTTGGCCTTCCTCTTTTTCTCCTTCCTGGTGGCTCCATCCTTAGCATTCTCCTACTGATTTACCCCATGTCCCTCCTTTGCACATGTCCAAACCATCTCAATCACACCTCCCTCACCTTCTCTCCGAAACATTCTACATGCGCTGTCCTTCTAATAAACTCAATTCTAATCCTGTCCATCCTCGTCACTCCCAATGAAAACGTCAACATCTTCAGCTCTGCTACCTCCAGCTCCACCTCCTGTCTTTTACTCAATGCCACTGTCTCTAAACCATACAACATCGCAGGTCTCACCACAGTCCTATAAACTTTCCCTTTCACAAATCACTCCTGCCATCACTCTTCTCCACCCACTCCACCCTGCCGGCACTCTTTTCTTTACTTCTCTAACACACTCTCCATTACTTTGCACTGTTGACCCCAGGTACCTGAACTCCTCCACCTTCTCCACGTCTTTTCCCTGCAACCGCACCACTCCACTGCCCTCCCTCTCATTCACACACATGTACTCTGTCTTACTCCTACTGACTTTCATTCCCCTTCTCTCCAGCGCATACCTCCACCTCTCCAGGCTCCTCTCCACTTGCTCCCTACTCTCACCACAAATAACAATATCATCTGCAAACATCGTAGTCCATGGAGACTCCTGTCTGACCTCGTCCGTCAACCTGTCCATCGCCACTGCAAACAGGAACGGGCTCAGAGCCGATCCTTGATGCAGTCCAACCTCCACCTTGATCCAGTCAGTTGTTCCTACTGCACACTTCACTGCTGTCACACTGTCCTCATACATGTCCTCCTTCTCCACTCCTCAGGCATCCTCTTACCTTCCAAAATCCTGTTAAACAAGCTTGTTAAAAACTCCACTGCATCTTTCCAAACATCTCCATGCTTCTACTCTACTCTGCCTGGCCAATCGGTACAAATCCTTTTCTGATTCTTTAGTGTCCAACTTCTCCTACAGCTCTTCATATGCCTTTTCCTTGGCTTTCGCTACATCCCTCTTCACCTGCTGCTGCATCTCCTTGTACTCCTGCCTATTTTTCTCATCACTCTGTCGATCCCAATTCTGTTTCTCCAACCTCTTTCTCCTTAAGCTGTCCTGCACTTTCTCATTCCACCACCACGTCTCTTTGTCTTCCTTTTTGTTTACCTTTCTAGCTGTCTCCCTTATCACTTCTGCAGTAGTTGCCCTGTCTGACCTCTTCCCTGAATATCACACGACAGTCTTCCTCCTTCGTTTTCCACCATCTTATTCTTCTTTCAGTCCTCACTCTCCTCCTCTTCTTCTTCACCTCCGAAAACATCCTACAGACCACCATCCAATGCTGTTTAACTACACTGTCCACTGCCAACATCTATTGCATCTCCTGCATAGAACATAGTCCACCTGTGTGCACCTTCCTCCACTCTTATACGTCACCCTATGATCCTCCTTCTTCTTAAAATAAGTGTTCACCACTGCCATTTCCATTCTTTTAGCAAAATCTACCACTATCTGCCCTTCCACATACCTCTCCTTAAGACCATCACCTCTGTTCCCTTCACCTACATGCCCATTTAAATCTGCCCCAATCACCAATCTTTCATTTCTAGGTACACCCACCACTTCATCCAACTCACTCCAGAATTTTTCCTTCTCCTCCATCTCACAACCCACTTGTGGAGCATAAGTGCACAAACCATGTGAACATTTATCATCACCCCTTCAACTTCCAGCTTCACGTTCATCACCCTATCAGTAACTCTATTTACCTCCACTACACTCTTACTGTTTTCCCTTCAAAATCATGACTACACCATTCTTTTTCCATCCACACCATGATTAAACACCTCCAATGTTCCTGGTCCTACTCCCTTTCCACTTGGTCTCCTGAACACACAACATACCTACCTTTCTCCTCTCCATCATATCAGCTACCTCTCTCTCTTTACCAGTCATAGTACCAACATTTAAAGTGCCCATGCCAACCTCCACTCTCCTCCACTTCTCTTTTCCTTGCCGTCTCTTTTTCCTCTCCTTCTCCTCCTTCGGCCAACAGTAGCCCAATTTCCACCAGTACCCTGTTGGCTAACGATACCTGTGGCCGTTGTTGGTAACTCGGGCCTTGACCAATCCGATATGAAATTCTGATTCCTGATCCTCATATTTGATTTGGCACATGTTTTTACGCTGGATGCCCTTCATAACACAATCCTCCCCATTTATCCGAGCTTGGGACCGGCATTAAGAGTGCACTGGCTTGTGCAACCCTAATGGCTGGGTTATAGTATATATATATATTAGGGATGTGCATCTCCATAACTGAAGCTGATGTGATTCACATCTCGAAGCATATCCGACGATACGATACATTAAAGATAAATATAAAGCAGCTACCAATGCAATATATTTACAGTGAGGAAAATAAGTATAAGTAAGCTGTATCATACAAATAAATTGTTAAAAAATCATGACAATTTCAGACCACTCCATGATTTCTAAGTGGGAGAACTTGCAAAATAGCAGGGTGTTCAAATACTTATTTTCCTCACTGTATGTATTTTTCCTGGTGAGTCTAAAATTTCCACAAGGTCAAATATTCATGCTCACATTTGATCCTCACCAAGATATTTAAACATGTCCTGTTAATTATCTCTCTCTCTCGCTCTCTTTCTCTTTCTCTCTCTCTCTCTCTCTCTCTCTCTCTCTCTCTCTCTCTCTCTCTCTCTCTCTCTCTCACACACACACACACACACACACACACACACACACACACACACACACACACATCCATAAAGTGAAACAAAGACAAACAAACACACACACACACACACACACACACACACACACACACACACACACACACACACACACACACACACACACACTGCAAAAAGCAATATACCGCCCAAAGCGTTGTTAGTTAAAGGAGCTTTAATAATTTAGCAACATATCAAAGAAATAAATGGACAATGAGCACACACTGTGTGTGTATGTGTGTGTGTGTGTGTGTGTGTGTGTGTGTGTGTGTGTGTGTGTGTGTGTGTGTGTGTGTGTGTGTGTGTGTGTGTGTGTGTGTGTGTGTGTGTGTGTGTGTGTGTGTGTTTGTTTCTCTTTATGGATGCTGTTACCATAGTAACTGAATCTCTCTTATAACTCAGCAAGTCTAAATGGTACCTTTTTCTGTCTCTCTCCTTTCACTCACTCTATCTCTCTTTCACTCTCTCTCTCTCTCTCTCTCTCTCTCTCTCTCTCTCTCTCTCTCTCTCTCTCTCTCTCCTCGCTTTCCAATGGACTGTAATTCTGTTTTATTTGCAGTCATAATCATGACAAAATGAGTGTGATGGAAAACAATCCACATCATCTACAAAAATGTAGAGAACCTCTTTCTGTGTATGTGTGTGTGTGTGTGTGTGTGTGTGTGTGTGTGTGGTGTGTGTGTGTGTGTGTGTGTGAGTGTGAGTGTGTGTATGTGTGCCAGTCTGTGATTGTAGCAGCTGAATAATTCATCAGATGTTTATCACCAAACATCAAAAATAACTTCATTTGTTTGAATTTACAAACAAATTACAAAAAACGGGAAAAGTAAATGAAGGAGAAAAAAGTCACGGTTTTGCTTAATGAGAAACAAAAAAGGAGGAGACGAAGAAGTTGGGACAAAAAATAAAAGGGGGGGGGTGATGGAAAGGGGGGAAATAGAAAAGTAAGGAAAGGGGAAAAGGAAGATTAAGAGCAATAATTGTAAAAAAAAAAAAAAAGTCAAAAAAAGGGAAGAAATAGATAGAGAGAAAGAAATCTTTCCTTATAGTTGGTCGTTTCACTGCTCATGTCTGAGATGTCAGTCAGTTCATGTTCACCAGGTCTCGCTTTTTTGAGACCCTCAGAATTCACCTCGATTTCTATAGCGCTTTTAACATTGGAAGTTTTCTTAAAGCAGGTTTACAGAATGTAAAAGACTCCTATAGATGGTATTTAAGCAGAAACCTTGAGAGGAACCAGACTCAAAAGGGAACCCATCCTCATCTGGGTGACACCAAGAGTGTGATTATAAATCAGAACAGATTTATTCAGTCTCATTTCTCGAATCATTCTAAATCTTTGCGAACCAGTGCGTGCGTTTCTTAAAACAATTTGTACAAACAGCACAACACAATGGATTACTTGCAAAAGCCTGCACGTTTCTCCAAATCTTTCTGTCATTGTCCCAAAAAAGATCGTCTAAATGTTTAGTCACGCTGTTAGTATGACGGCTCACGGTTTCAGTTTCCTGATGTAAACTACAGTTTGGTTTCCGATGAGTGGAACGAATGCTGTATGTACTGTATATTGATTGTAAAAGATCTGACAGGATTTTTACTTTTTCTCTACTGTACTAGTTTTTCATTCGATTCTTGGTTGTTCATCCATTTTTTTTTTAATTGTTTTGTCGCCAATTGAAGGTTCATAAGATTCAACTTTGACCTGTTTTATAGAACGAGTTGATGACTGGTTGATCTGATGCCTTCATTAGTGACATTCAAGATTTAGCTTCACACATCATGCGTTCAATGAACTGAAGCAGAGATGTTTTGGATATTGAGACTATTCAGGTGAAAAACCAGTGTAATATATTTTGTTTAATGTGACTTAACCAACTGATAATGTAGGAAACAGCAGACGATCAATAAAACGATGTACTAAAGCGTTCGCAATTTGGTCACAGCAACGAGAAATTGCTTTTATGATGTGCGCAAGTGCTTTAAAAGCTGTAATACTCATGGTGTGTGTATATGTGTGTATGTGTGTGTTTGCAGGTGTTCACGCGCTACGGGAAGTGCTACACGTTTAACTCGGGTGAGAGCGGACCGCCTCTGCTCAGTGTGAAGGGCGGGATGGGGAACGGCCTGGAGCTCATGCTGGACATCCAGCAAGATGAATATTTACCTGTGTGGGGAGAAACAGGTGAACCCACCCAACCACCCACCCACCCACACACACACACACACACACACACACACACAACAAAATTGTTGACCAATTGCAGTAGTAGTTATATTCAGGGATGGGCAGTATTTATGATACACATATTTTAAATACGGATTTCAAATATAAAATAGGATTTTACTTTGTAAGAAGTTCTACATGATGACATCATAAGAATGCGGCCTCTAACTGTTGCCAATTCAGTATTTTGCCCAGACTTGTTAAGATCAGAACAGAAATTGATCCATATAGAAGAAGGTGGTGAAGGTAAAAAAAACGTGCTGCCTGCCAGCTTTCAAACACGCGTCCGATGAATTATAAATAAATATTTGTTTGCCAAATATTGCACCCTAATTAAAGTAGCTTGAATGACTGCCTGACACATAATATATTATTCTATTTATGATAGAATTCTAATTCTATAATTAGTTAGAAACTAGTTGATACGAACGCAGGTGTCATCAGTCGTCTTCTTATGAATGACTTGATTGTCATTGAATCAGTGTTGCTGATGTAAAGCAGCCCTTCGTTACCAAACACCAAGCAACTAAATTAGAATACAAATTTGAGTAATTCGCAAACTGTTCAACATTAAACTTGGCTACTTTAAAACTAACCCCTTATCTGGAAAATCACAGGGATCATATATGCGAATATTTGACTTGTTGACTGGTTGTCAGATTTATTGTGTGACTCGACCCAGAGAATAGCTGTTGCTATCAAAAATCAGTGTGTAGAAGAAATATCATGTTCCTTTAAAAAGGATTTTAAAGTACAAAAATACAGTAGTTAATTTATTTGGTGTTTAAAGGCTCTGGCATGGAGAAGCTGGTGCTGGATCTGTGATGATCACAAATGTTGAGCTCAGTAGCTCCTACTTTTATACCAAAGACTGTAGAAAGAACATTACTTATAATCTTATACTCCAGTGCTCATGTTAGTTCTCCCTCTCCAGTGTTCTGTATTGTTGAAAGATTTATGATCACACTCTTGATGTCACCCAAATGAGGATGGGTTTCCCTTTTGAGTCTGGTTCCTCTCAAGGTTTCTTCCTCATAACATCTAAGGGAGTTTTTTTTTGCCACAGTCGCCCCGGCTGCTCATCAGGGATAAACACACACCATTCACCTTCACTGTTGATTTCTGTAATGCTGCTTTGAGACAATGTCTGTTGTGAAAAGCGCTATAGAAATAAACTTGACATGACTTGACTTGGAGTGACTGCTGTATTTTGTAGTTTATTTTGATACTCTATCTTTGCATTTGGTATTTTATTTAAAAATACATTTTGATGTATCTTTGACCAACCCTGGTTATAATAATTATAATAATAATTACAATCTGTCTGTTTTCACTCATAGTTATACCTGAATTGCTTTCATGTTTTTTCTCTCACTGTGTGTGTGTGTGTGTGTGTGTGTGTGTGTGTGTGTGTGTGTGTGTGTGTGTGTGTGTGTGTGTGTGTGTGTGTGTGTGTTTTTCCTCTCCTTAATCAGAAGAGACATCATTTGAAGCAGGGATCAAAGTTCAGGTTCACAGTCAATCCGAGCCGCCGTTCATCGATCAGCTGGGTTTCGGCGTCGCTCCGGGATTCCAGACCTTTGTGTCCTGCCAGGAACAGCGGGTACGTCGCGTGTGTGTGTACTGGAAATGTCACGAAATGTTAAATACAGCTTTTGAATGGTAATGATTTTTAAAGAAAAAGGTTTCATTCTCCAATGTAATATGAAACCTGAAAATCTGTCTATGTAGCGTAGACAGACAGACAGACAGACAGACAGACAGACAGACAGACAGACAGACAGACAGACAGATAGATAGATAGATAGATAGATAGATAGATAGATAGATAGATAGATAGATAGATAGATAGATAGATAGATAGATCAGAATTTTGTGGACACTTGAATATAAGATAATATTATGGGTTTTTTTTTAAATCCCATTCCATATTTAGTCCCCATTTGCTATTATAATAACCTCCACTCTTCTGGGAAGATGTTCTACTTGATTTTGGGAGGATGTGTTTTCATTCAGCCGGTTAGTAAAGTCAGATACTGATGTAGGTTAGATGAGGAGGCCTGGGGTGCAGTCTGCATGAAAAGAAAACCTTCATCCCAAAGCTGTTCCATTTCTCTATAGAAGGAGCTTTTTCATTCCAACCCATGTGAAGTATATCTTCATGAACCTGGCTTTGTGCACAGGGGCATATTTAGGCTGGAACACGTTTGCGTCTCCTAGTTCAAGTGAAGGTGAAATGTCATGTTAGTCACCTAGAATATAGATTAACATGGCAGAGGTAGAGCTGCATTGTCCTGGAGAAAGAACAGAAAGGCATGTTTGGGAAAGGGGGAATGCATTAAAAGTCAGAAAGCACTTAAAGAAATTGATTATTTGCTGTCTGTCTGAATTAAAGTAATAAATGTGTTGAATCGAATTGAAATCGGATCGCATCGTCATGGGGGTGAATTGTATAGCATCGCTAATTGCTTCATGTTTATGTATAATGTATTAACCTCCGTTATGGAGATTCACGTCCTTACCGTATACTGAGTCAAGTATTCGAATGTGGATTGTTTCTGGCTTCTAAACCAGTTAATTGTAAATTCCCACAGAATGTAATCATGCATGTAGAGGATTTCAATTCCTCTTCCCCCCCTGATGTGCTGTGTTTGTGTGTGCACATGTTTTTCAATCTACGTTTCTCAGATGGTGTTCCTGCCACCTCCATGGGGGAACTGCAAGATGAATTCGCTGGATTCCGTTTTTTTCAGCACTTACAGCCTCAGCGCTTGTCGCATAGATTGCGAGACGCGCTACCTGGTGGAGAACTGCAACTGCCGCATGGTGCACATGCCCGGTAAACCGCAAAACATCACTAATAGTGTCAGTGGTGTAGAGCTCAGCGTAGATCCTTTTTCAGTTAGCAAACATTGTGATGTTTTTTGTGGGCGGAGCTTAGTTGGGGCAGAAAGAGTTCCCTGACCACTAGCTATTACGTTTTTTGCTCATTTGTTTTTTTAAACAATAAAAAATCTGACTATGTAACGTCACACACTGTTCCAGACCTCAAATGTTGTTTGAAAAAGTTGACCTTAATAGCTGGAACCAGATTGCCCGAGCCATATACAGAATTGGCACTGCAGTCACTGTAGATAAATACACCTGACTACCCAGGTTCTTAACAGCTAGCCATGAAGATGTATATATGTTAGCAAATTATTAAACACACATTAAAACTATAATATGGGCCTGTTTGCTGTTTTCTCTCTCTTTCTGCAATTGGATTTATGACATCTATAGAAAGGGAGACGAAACAAAAAAATCTTTGTTTAGTCTCTGTTCGCTAGCTGTCTTATATGCTAAAAAGTTAGCGGTAGATGAAAAATCAACTAACTTGTTCCACAGTATATAATTAGGGTGCAATCTTTATCTGCGTAACAAAACTATCGATCCTATCAACAAAAGACATTAATGTAATCATTTAATCTATACTGACTCAAAGTGTGCAAACGCAAGTATTTTTGGCGATGGTTTCTGTCCAGTCCGCTCGTTTTATTGTGTTTAACCGCAGCTGATGTTGTTGTCTGGCAGTGGCAGCAGGTATGGAATAAAATTATAAATTGGAGCCTGTGCTACATCGATTCTGGCACCCAACAACACAATAAGAGGACATTTGCGCTGCGTGTGTAGCTGACTCGGCGCCGGTATTGTATTGGGCTGTAACTGTTTACCTTTTGTTTTGCCCCCAGCTAGCGCCGTGACGTAAAATGTGATGACGGCAGTAAAAGGGTCTGTAGAGCATCAGTTATCACATAGGGTTCTAATAGATCACCGCTTTTACTTTTCTGGTTAATTTCCGTTTAGCAAAGGTGCGAAGTAATGAAGTATATATATATATATATATATATATATATATCTCATTACTTTACTTAAGTCAAATTTTCTGCTAATTTTTACCTCACTATTTTACTTTCACTCTACATTTTGTTACACAAATATCTGTACTTACCACTTCTAAAATGTTTTAACCAGACTCGTTACTTTAGTTTTAATCTATTTGATGACATGATCAATATTTTTTATTTTCGTCGTGCCCCGTTTTCAGTCCATCAACCTGTTTCTTCTCATTGCGCGACATTTTCAATCTACCACTGGTGTATCGTTTCCTGGCCCTCACACGCTACAGATGTAGGCTAGTTTACGAAGCTCACAACAAGCGTGGCAGAAGGCAACAAGAAGCCTGGGGTTAATGTGGATGAGACAGAAGGAGTCAGTGATGTAAACATGACTGAGAACAGAGACGTTCCTGATCATCATCTTTTCTCGGCGTGTTCTATATGGTGGATGTTCAGCCTGGAAACATTCATTAAATAACAAAACTTAAAATTATTTTGTATTAATATGATGTGAGGTCCAGTTAGCAGCATGACGCTAAAACAGGAAGTAGTAACGGCTACTTTTTATAGTACATGTCAGAACCCAAACTTCTTTACTTTATCTTGAGCAGCATTTGCATATTGTTGTGGTATAAGAGGAATAAAACTTTGCTCTCTGTACTGCCCCTTCAGGCGATGCTCCGTACTGCAGCCCTGAGCTCTATAAAGTATGTGCGGACTCGGCACTCGGTAAGAAACTAAACAGGTTTTTAATGTGTGTTGCATCATGGTCGTGTTTAAATCTTTTAAAAAAGGAGAAAAAGAATGAAAAAATATTAATTCATTCATTGATTAATTGGTTAATTACTCAATTTAAATCTAATATTTTTATTTTATCTGAACTATACTGATTTCCATTCAGCCTCGCTCTGTATGTGTCGTTCTTCCAAGTTTAAATACAGCTGTATTGCATTGAATGCATTGCTTTCGAAACTGTTACGTTTAATTACAAGGCTTGTAATATATACACGCCATCCATCAAGCACTCAGGGTATACAAACTTTTGCTCAATTTGAATAAAACTCTGCTTTTCCGCTGTATTCCCCTCAGCGTACCTGGTGGAGAGGGATAACGAGTACTGCATGTGCGAGACTCCATGCAACACCACACGCTACAGCAAGGAGCTCTCATTCGTCAAGATCCCCAGCAAAGCCTCCACCAAATACCTGGCCAAGAAATACAGCAAATCCGAGAAATACATCGCGTGAGTGAAGACTTTTAATATAGACTTTTGTTTAACTTTTTTTTGAGGCCCAGAAATGTATCTCCACCCCTCTGCCTGGCTTTGGTTAGTTATCAGGCTTAGTCATGGGGGGTATGTTGTTACAGCAGAGTGGGTGGTGTCTGGTGATGGGACGGAAATGGGTTGCCAGTGTTTTTTATGAAAACAGCAGAAGGTAGATTGTAATTAGGTACATTGTAGCTCCAAGTCATTGTAGCAAACTGTTTACATTAATTACAATCCAAATCTATCTTCATGGTTCTTGAGTTGAAGCCTACACAGCAACCTATGGTCACTTGTTTAGGTGTTTATAAGGAAGTAAGGAGTTTTACAGAGAAAACAGTTTCTCGGATTTTCTTAAAATTCATATTATTGCTTTTTGGCGTAGCCTTTTGTGACATCAGGTTTTCTATTATTCTATTAAATTGCGATGTGTAGGTATGTTGTTGGTTTTATCTTTTTTTCCAGAGACAACATCCTCGTTCTCGACGTCTTTTTCGAAGCCCTGAATTACGAGACGATTGAGCAGAGGAAAGCCTATGAAGTAGCAGGACTGTTGGGTGAGTTCAAGGTCAAATATCTCTCCGAGGAGCTCGGTGAGGACAGTTCTCTTTCAGGAAGAGATGGAAAAATGTAAGGAATATGGGCTTTTCTATCGAGAGAGATACAGATTTTTAATTCGGCTGAAATTCTCCTTCATCTCTTCTCAGATCATCACTAAACCTGTAGATCAAGCACATTGGCATTTCTATTACATGATTATTGATGATCATATCTTCTGAAATTATTGAATATGGTATTTTTTTGGTTTCTGTATGTGTGTGTTTGCAGGTGATATTGGAGGACAGATGGGACTTTTTATCGGAGCAAGCATCCTCACCATCCTGGAGCTCTTTGATTATCTGTATGAGGTGCGTTCAAAAGCTCTGAAGGTGTCTCTTTTCTTTTTTTTGTCCTGTTTTGTAATTTAAGTGAATTAGGACTGATCTGGCAACCCGGCTCCTGTATAAAATTGGTATAATTGTACAAATTAAATTAAAGGGATAATAATAATAATAATAATAATAATTATTATTATTATTATAATTGTTATTATTGTTGTTGTTGTTATTATTTTTATTATTATTATTATTATTATTATTATTATTTTTATTATTATTATTATTATTATTATTATTATTATGTAGCTCTTTTGTGTAATTCTTGAATGTCTATAAACCCCATTGAATGGTACAAATTTATGTCTGTATATGATTTTCTCTTCTTCTCAAACGCTCCCTGGCAACCACGTTTATCATTAATATTTATTAGTTTGCAAAAACAACTGCTGAACAAAAAAGCGTTTTATGGAAATCTTTTCTAACCTAAAAGTCTAATGTCAGGAAACTGCAGGTTTGCTCGGGAGCTTGCGGTCGTACTCACCTGTGTTTGTTTTCTCGGTGATACAGTATAAGCAGTAGTTAAATGTCATTAGCAAATATATCAACTGTTTGATTTAACTCTTTTAACGCATATAGATTTGAGATATGACTCACAAATACGAGTCACTTTTCCTTCCTTTTTTTTCCCTCCTCCGATTTAATCTAAATAAATTTTCATGGAAACCGTTTTATTTTAATCTGAGCTGTTTGATATGATGAAGAATGAGATGTGTGTTTGATCAGAGTCTGATTCTGGTAGAGTGAAGGTTGAGATGTGTATTTGATCAGATTCTAATTCTGATAGTGCCAATAGTATGATGTGCGTTTGATCAGATTCTGAAAGAGTATATAAGACGTTTTTGGATCGGATTCTGATTCTAATACAGTGAATGATTAGACGTGTTTGATCGGAGTCTGATTCTGATAGAGCGAATGATGAGACGTGTGTTTGATCAGATCTGATTCTGATAGTGCCAATAGTAAGAGGTACGGTTGATAAGATTCTGAATCTGATAAAGTGAACAGTGAGATGTGCGTTTGATCAGATTCTAATTCTAATTTTATTAGAGTGAACGAGGAGACAAGTTTGTTCAGATTTTAATTCTGATAGAGTGAATGATGAGATGTGTGTTTGTCGAATTCTGATTCTAATAGAGAGAATAAGACGTGTATTTGATCAGATTCTGATTCTGATAGTGCCAATAGTAAGGCGTACGTTTGATCGGATTCTGATAGAGTGAACAAGATATGTTTGATCGGATTCTAATTCTGATATAGTGAATGATGAGACGTGTTTGATCAGAGTCTGATTCTAATTTTATTAGAGTTAATGATGAGAAATGTATTTGATTAGATTTAGATTCTTACAGTGAGTGATGCAACGTGTGTTTGTGATTCTGATTCTGATGCTGCTAATAGTAAGACGTGCGTTTGATCGGATTTTGATTCTGATAGAGTGAATGGTGAGACATGTTTGATCAGATTCTGATAGAGTGAACTGTGAAACGTGCGTTTAATTCGATTCTGATTCGAATTTTATTCGAGTGAACAATGAGAAAAGTGTTTGATCAGATTCTGATTCTGATCGAGTGAATAAGACATGTGTTTGATCAGATTCTGATTTTGATAGTGGCAACAGTAAGACGTACGTTTGATCGGATTCTGATTCTGATCGAGGGAATGATGAGACGTGTTTGTTTGGAGTCTGATTCTGATGGAGTGAACAGTGAGACGTGTGTTTGATCAGATTCTGATTGAGCAATCGGTATGTTTTATAAAATGCAACACAAATGAGTGATATTTAATGTAGTTAAAAGGTAGAGAATGTTCTTATGAAGTGATTTCAGCCAAAACACTGCTCAAACTATGGCAAATATTGTTTGGTTTAGAAAAAAGGCGAATTCTCTGCACTACTCTGTTTTTCCTTGACCTCTTAAATGACTGCATATGCATTACATGAAAGCTTCACCGACCCTCCATAACCCACTATTAACAGCGTCCAATTGTCATACAGCACCGCCAAGAAAAAGTATTCTGTGATCATCCGATTGGTCTCAGAGTTTCATTCCTGCTTCAATTGCTGCAAAGAAATCCTACGTGTCTTTCTTGCACATAAAATCCGCAGAATCTGTGGCTAACGTTCCATTCTGGTGATCTTCCAACTGCTCTGCCAACTTCTCCTACTCACACAACTGCTCATTAGTCATGGGAATTCCAGCTCTTATCACTAAATCAGGACGAGTCGATTTGTTCCATCGTCGAATCAAACTCAGTTCGAGAGAAGTCAAATCAAGGGGCTGGTATACACGGTGAAACGGAAAAGCGTTCCTCAAGGACCATTAGTGTTACATAAAACAGCACAAACCTACACATTTCGACATAAAGTGTGCAAACACACAGCAGTACAATGATCACTAAGAGGAGATCGTATTCAGGGGAGGAGACAGCGCAGTGCCGATCAGTTCACAGTTTTAGCAGGAGTGCTAATGTTTCTTCCAGTGTTTTAGTGGCACGTTAAAAAAGATTGTGAAATTAAAATTGTAGCAATGCGAGAATAAAGTCGTAATATTGAGCAACTCCTTCATGGTCGATTTCTTTGATCATCATCCTCATAGTTCCTTGAGAAACAGCTCTTCTAGTCGATCACTGGTCGCATTTCAGACTGCACAGAGGCGATTTCCTCAATGTCTGTCTGAATTTTTTCTTCAGAATAAATTACATGTCCTACAAAACCGCTGCCGTGTACGTTTGCTAATTATTACTCCGTGTTGATGCGCTAAAAGACAAAAAAAATTCCTTATTGCTAAATTCTAACCTCAAGTAGGATTTAACTAAATCCTCCACATCCAGTTTTATGCAAAACGGTAAAACAATTCTGTGATTTTTCTCAAATTATTACCACTTTAATCTCGCATTGCTTTGTTCTTGCAATTTTTACTTTATTCTCAAAATATTTCGACTTGATTCTCGTATTGCTCCGACTTAAATTTCTTAATCTTTCCGTAGTTTTTTATTTTTATTTTTTTGCTGTCGTACATTCAAGATAAGGTTTATGTTTAATGAAGCAATTTTTAAATCTAAATAAATATCATTTATTAAATTAATATTTAATTAAATCAGCTATCGGCAACCAAAAAAATCACATCCTAGCACACAAAGTTTGTGGACACCTCACATTTCGTGCCCATTTACTGTTATAATAAACTCCACTCTTTTGGGAAGATGTTCCACTAGATTTTGTGAGGATGTGTTCTCATTCAGCCAGGTACCGACGTAGGTGAGATGAGGAGGTTTAGGGTTTCTTAGTTTTCCTAGCACCCAAAGTCATTCTATACAATTGTGTACCTACAAACTTTGTGTTACAAATGCCGGTGTCCCAATACTTTTGTCTCATTACTGTATTTCCTATTATATCAACCAAATATATGATTATTAAAGCTATTTTAAGTTATTTGTACACATTTGAAGTTTGATGTAGTCCGATTCTTTTCTTTATTATTAGCATTTATTTTAACAAAGAAGCTAAATTGGGTGCTAATAGAAATGTTAATTAGTAATATTTTATAATTAAGGATGTTGGACTTCTGATCGGAAGGTTGTGTGTTCAAATCCCAGCACCAACAAGCTGCCACTGCTGGGCCCTTAAGCAAGGCCCTTAACTCTGGATAAGGGCAGTAAATGCATTGTCCAGAAATAGGTATATTTAGCTTAGATTTGGGTTACTGTATTGTTATACTGTAATGTTATAACTGATCGGTGTATATCCCATGGCTAACTGTAGCACTGTAATCTGTATTTTTTTCTGCGACCTGATTGGTTCAGCATAAGATCACTTGGAGCTTTTCTGATGACCTCTAATCCACCACATCCCAGAGAATCCCATGAAAACTGCAATGGTTGGCACTTAAGAACCCAAATAATCAGCATAAATGTGCAGAAAAACACTTTAGAGTTAAAACTAGCTGATAATAAACCGAGGTTTTCACGGTAAAAGCGTTGTCATGTTGCACTGCAGTATCACATCACAAATAGAAAATCCACAAAAAGAAATCCGAGCCTTAAGTTGCTTCAATCAAGTAAACTGGTGTTCCATGGAAACTTTTGATTGGAACAAAACCTCGGGAGAAAAAGTGTCAGCTCAGCTCAACAGAAATACCATAGAGCGTAAAAATAAAGCATTTCTGTGAAATAGTTAGGAAACTGTTCCACTCGTTTCCGCTCTGAAATTCTCTCACTTCTCTCTGGTTTTATCTCCAGGTAGCGAAATACAAGCTGTGTCGCTGCTCGGACAAGAAAGACCAGAACAACGGCAGCGATCACGACACGGTGATGGGGCTCAACGACGTCAAATGTCACGTCAGCCAGTTCCGTTAGCGACATCGAAACCAGCGCTATGTCATGTTATTATATCAATCCACCTATATAATAATACATAGATAGATCAAATGTAGTCCCTTTATAACCAGGCAATCTGAGAGAATCTTTGATTGTGCTTCAAATTTACAAGTGTAGACAATAGAAATCATGAGTGTTTGTTTGTGCCATGAAAGAAAAGTCTAGTTTCCAAGACAAAAGATCGTTCTCTAAAAAAAACAACAAAAAAACCCTGTTGTGATTCTCTTTGATATTGAACATTTGAAGCCACAGGATCTTCACCGCCTGATGTTTCTCCAACCTTTGAGGTGTGTTCCAAAGTGTTTCACAGGCTTTGGGTTCGGAAATCAGCGCTTGAAGGTTTTTTTACTGAATCAAAATAATGCGACAGGATCGGAGGCTGTGTGCTAGTCAGGTTTATTCCTGAACGGTCCTGATTTTAGAACATAACGTACGATGTATGATGCTAATGCTAATGCTTTGATAATATGTTTGCCTGTGAAACTAACAATCCTGTTCACACTATATCCAGTAGCCATAACAACCACCATCTCTTAATACATGTTAGCTAAGTTAGCTAGCTAGGTAGCTTAGTATGCCAGTTCTTTCAATGGCGTTTTGTTTTTATCGTACAATACCGTTTTTTTGGGTTTTTTGCAGGGTTCCTACCATTTTGGAAAAGTGTGAAAAAAAGTGTGTAATTTGATGTGAGTGATTTCTAGATCTGGATAAATATGGATCAAAGATCACTAAGTATAAATTTAGTCTTTTCTTATTAAAAAATTGAATTAAAACTAAAAATATTTTGTCGAAAACAAAGGCTACATCTAACGCTAATTTGGAAACATTTGAAAACAGCGTTTTTCGTGTAAAAGAACGTAACGTGAGCCGCTTCAACCTGCGTTATTTCTGCCTGCCGTTTAGTCAGCGATCTACACAACTGTGATTGGTTGTTACGTTGTGAAGCAACAGTTGCCATGGCAGTACAGTGCCCTCGACTGTGCGACTAAACACATGGAAACTCGGAGATTCTGACTCTGATATACATTAGAGATTGTAACGTAACACAGGCTATAATTGAAATTCAAAATCATTATTTCAGATGTCAAATGTGGTTTTAAAAATCTTAAGGCAAGATTTTTCAGTCTGGAAAAGTATGGAGTTTTGAAATGAAAAAATATGTAGGAACCCTGATATTGTTGCCTTCGAATAATTTCTTTATCAATCATGATTAGAAACCTCTGTGACCTGTCGCCATGGTTACATAGTACAACGTATCGTGGATTTAGTTTCGGACTGATTTCATTTCAGCAACGTATCAGACACCTTTCAGCCAATCAGAACTGAGTATTTTCTATAGACTGTAACTTCGATTCGAAAGCAGGACACGTTTATATGACGTCTTAATATGACTAAAACAAAACACACACATATACATACACACACACTTTTTGATGATGTCATTATTCTGTACCTGCTTGCACAGTGTGACGTGCGACTGGAGACTCGGCCAGCAACTTGCATGAAAGCTCTTGATTTGTGTGTTTGCAATGTTATGTCTGTCGGAATGTTTGTCGTAAGAGTGTGTGTGAGTGGGGGGTGTTGTGGGCACAATGTGTGTGTGTCCTTGCATGTATGTGTGTATTTGTGCTTGTTCTATTCAGATAAGCATTTTTGAAAAAACAAAGCAAGTGCAGAGGAGTTTTTTTTTTGTTGTTGTTTTTTTTTTGCTTTTTTTTTGCGTGAAACCCGAACTGAAAATCTTCATACAGGCTGCGTGTTGTGTTTATTCTGTACGTTGGAGTTGCATCCTTCTCTTGCTCCTTGGTGGTCCTGATGCTTTAGGTGCAGTGTGTGTTAGGGATGAGCGATATGACTGAAAAATAAAAATCATAATTATTGATGAATAGACAGTTTAACAGTATTGCTTTGTATTGCTTTCACATTATACAGGTTTCAGAACTGTCCACGAAATGATTTGAAAATTGTAAAATCACTGAAAATTCTGTGAATTCTGACATGTATGTTCCTTTTGTATCTATGCAACAATAAATCTCGGCATCCAGACAGTTCGACAAATCTCCAAACCTTCAGCTGAAATATTTTGCTGTGCCTCTTGAAAAACTTGCCAAAGTTGTTCTTCACTAGTTAAAGATTACTTTCTTGTTGTCCAGTTCATCCCAGAGCAGTTCGATAAGATTTAGGTGCAGTGACTGAGGAGAATTCATGACAGACTACACACCAGACGACTGTTTGCTGTCTAAATAACTCTTACAGAGTTTGGACGTACGCTTCGGCGCATCGTTCTGTTGTTCTTCGAAGTCGCGGTCCAGACGGAATTGCATGATGTAATGGTGAAGTTTGGAATGGTGGCAGTGTTGGTTCAGGATTCCTTTTACTTTCCAGAATAAGTCTTCAACCTTCCCTGCACCAAAAAAAACCCATTAAGCTTCGTCCTCCATGTTTGACTTTAGAAGTTCTTCTGTTAGAGCCAAAAATGTCACATTTGGACTCCACAGAACTTTCCTCCAGGCATTCAATGTACAATTCTTGTGTGTTTTTGCATAGAAACCAAATGAACGTGCATGTCTCAGAAACTATATAAGGCTAGGTGTTTCCATGCTTTTGACAGGCATCTTACACACACACACACACACACACACACACACACACACACACACACACACACACACATATATATATATATATATATATATATATATATATATATATATATATATATATATATATAAAAGGTTGTCAATTATTCAAATATTTAATCATGATTAATCGAATGATTGTCATGAGTTGATTAATTGTGATTAATCGCACATTTTTATCTGTTCTAAATGTACCTTAAATAAATACTTTTCAAGTTTTTAATATTCTAATCAACATTTTCAAGGACAAATATTGATGCTTTGTGCAAATGTATGTTTATTATTAGTGAAACCAAATTCAACATTGGGGCATGAAGACAAAATATTCTTGTAAATTGTTTTAAAGTAATTACGGTGTATTAAATTCGCAAAAGACACCAAACTGAAGTTTTGCTATGTGAGGCAAGTCTTCACTGAGATTCATGTTTTATTTATGTTTCTGTGTAAAGCGATGACAGTGACAGCAGAGAGCGCCCCCTGTCTGTTTTCTATTGTACAAAAGCCCAGCGTTTTGTTGTTATTATGAATGTGTACAAATAAAAGTAGATTCAAATAATGTGTTGCGCTTATCTGTACGATTACAAAAGGCAGAATAATTTAAGCTTATTTCGCTGTTATGATGAAAAAATGCAGCAAAACGCGCCGACGCGTTTGTCGACCACAGACGGTTAATTGGCGAATGTGTGCATCATATCGGATTTGAGACTTGGCGCATCAGTAAAACAAATAAGAGGATATTCCAGACGATATTTAAAAGGAATTGCAAGTTGTATTTGCAATTGCGTTTTCCATATGTAAATGCATAAACTGTGACATAATGAGTTCTGTGTATCGTTCAATTTTCATTTTAAAGATGAGTTGAAAAAAAGGGGCGTTAATTACAAGATTAAATAACATTAAGGTTATTTCTTTATAATTGTTTTCTATAGGAGGACACGCCAAAGTGCAAGTCAAAGTGTGGATTGGGTGTAAATATGCTTTGTAATGTGATCAGATGAAATCTGGAGGTTAACGGCCCATGTGCATACGATTGTGTTTTAGACTATTAGGCCATATATAAGTGACTGAATTATATATATATATATATATATTAAATATGATATTATCATAAAATATTGTAGATATTGCTAGAATAAAAATATATGCAAAATAACTGATACTTTCTGAAAAATTTTAGGTGTGTAATAGGTAGCGCAGCTACCGCTACCAACTGTATAAGCTCCGCCCACTTCTGGTCTGACACTGCTGTGATGCATTGCTTCTTTAGTTCTGCAATTAGACATAAAAAAAAAAAATCAAGGCCTTATTTTGGTTTAGTTTCCCTTCGATTTTCTTTTAAATGCATCCACAAAGAAATGGGAAAATGACTTGGTTTTCAGTAGTTTGGTTCTGGTGTATAGGAAGAAAATTTAAATAATGATCCTTTTTCATTTTTCAACTTTTTTTTCTAAAATGAAAATTAAATGAGCAGAAGATACATGGACCTAATCCAAACGCAATTGCGAATCTTGCATTACCGTTTGTGCTTTTGCGAACGCACAGTGACTGCCAAATTTCAAATAGAAAACAAAGTCTATTTGCAACTATATTTCCCGTGTTTTTACGAGTTACTACCATGTCATATATAAATACAGAAGGACTTTGATTTCCCGTTTGAAATTTGGCAGTCACTGCGCGTTCGCGAAAACGCAAACGGTAATGCAAGATTTGCAATTGCGTTTGGATTAGGTCAAAATGTATGCGTCCACATACGGAAAACAATTTGCAATTCCTTTTGAATATTGTCTGGAATATTTTATATCATAAAAAATTTCAATTTTATCGATTGATTTTTTTTTATATGGCTTAGAAAATAGGACGTCATAAATATATTTGTGTTGAGTTGAAGTTTTTAATTTTGCCCCCTTGTATATTTATTTTTTATTGTATTTTTATCTTTAAAGGGTCAAACAGAAATGCATAAATTAATTTGCGTTAACACATTATTAATTTTAACAGCCCTAATATATATATATATATATATATGTATATATATATATATAGTTAACTGTAACCTCTAAATAAGTTGATATTATTTAGAGTGTACTAAAGACATTAGTCTTTGAAATTCAGACAATGCAATACTGATATAAATTTATTTGTTTTAAAAAAACAGAATGCTTAAAGCACAAGAGAACTGGCAGAATTGTACAGTAGCTTCAGTAACCAGAATGTGCTGTAACACCTTGACCAGAACTGAGAAACCCTCAGAAACTATATGTGATTCATTTTTCTTTTTTTTCATAAATAAATAAATGTACTACTCTGTTGTTTTTTGTGTACTTGTTTTCTGGGATGTGGGAAAGAAAAAGGAAAGTTCATTAACAGAGCTCCGTATGTATCGTCTTTTCAATTTTCAATATTTTTAATATGCAAGTAATTTCAAACTTCACTAGCTAATTTCTAGCTAATTTAAACTTCAAGCTAAAACATCAGCAGGAAAGAACTACAATGTAGTGATCATCTGTGATTAAAATAGGATATGGGTAGATAAAGAATTCTGCTAAATCTTCTACATTTATCTAGCAGTTATCACTGGCTACTAACTAAAGCCATAACACAGAGTAAGTATATAAAATTAATGCATATCCCATAGCCAAACACTGATAACAGCTTACAAATGATAGCAAGCTAGCAAACACTGAGGTAAAAAAAAACCCAGATAATAACTAAAACCTGCTAAAACTAGCAGCTAATTTGCTCAGTTTTGCTTCTAGAACGAATTCCTTTTATTTCCAGCTAGCTGTATCTAGCTAATTAGCTAGCTACCTACAGGGAGATTTTGATTAGGATCTTCGTTAAGAGACATAATTCTCCTCCTAGCGATGAGTGGATAAATATTACATTTTAATTGAAACTGGGATATTAGTCTCTTTTCATTACAATTATATCATGTTGAAGGAGATTGAGTTGTATCTTCACCAGAATCAGATCGTAGCAGGTTCAGGAGCATCATATATATACTCAGTTATCCCCCGATTTACCGCAGTTTGAATCTCGCCCCCACTGGTTTATTGCGGAATTGCATTTGCTACATAACTAATTTGTTTAGCTAATTTTCCCGGTCTCTTGTGGCTAGCACGATAGACCAAAAAACTTATAGCGAATTGTTTCCATGGAGTTTTATGTTGAAATAATTACATTTATTAATAAAAATATCATTATTATTAATAAAATGATGTAAAATGTTAATACAGTACAGTACTGTTTACATAAAATAGCATTTTTGGGGTGGCGTCTGTTTATTGCGGTGGTTAAGTTCCAAAACCACACACGATAAACTGGGGATTACTATACAATATATTATATACATACATATATATATATATATATATATATTATATGCCCAATATAAATTATTATAACTAAAAACTGTATACCTTGATTCCAAAATTCTATCATATTACGTAAAAGCTTGAGGTTTACACCGCTAATAACAATAAAGACAACCACATGGGGGCTCCTTTACCACACCAGAGCCTTTTTGCAGTCATCTTTATGACCTATTGGACTGCGCAGATCTGGAAATACACTCTCGAATGTGTGTGTGGGTGCGTGGGAGTCTACAGAGAAAAGATACGAAAAGAAAGTGCATTTGTTTGGTCTGCATGTGTTTTTTAATGGTCTGTTTCGTCTCCCTCAGATTTACTACACAGTAATAAACCCTTAAACTGAGAAGTACTGTTTCACACACAATTTCTGTCTCCGAGGCTTTTTTCAGACAACGTTTCCTTTGTCGTAAATGTCTTCAGGCTGAATTGTAGAACTTTTTTTTCGGGGAGCAGAAGAAAGAGAAAAATGGTAGTTCTGTATGGCATTAGCGTGACTGTGCCTTCTGTGGTACACGCTGATGAAATACCATTCATTCCAGTGAAAAGTGGTTTGGAGAAAAAGGGCTGCAATGTCTTCTTTTTGCATGTTTTTTTTTACATTGCACAGTGAGACAGAACAAAAATTCAATATCAACATGAAGTTATTCCATCTCACTGATGAATTCTTCCAACTGGAGCCCCACAGTTGTATGGGGTGTCTTTGGATGTGGTAGCATGAAATTTTCCCTTCACTTGAACTAGCAGATCCAAACTTTTTTCAGCATAATCTTGCTCTTGTGCACAAAACCAGCTCCATAAAAAGATATGCTTTACATGGTTTGGAGTGGAAGATCTTCAGTTGCCTGCTTTAGACTGTACCCCAGACCTCCTCACCCCACCATCAGTACCTGGCTTTCCTATTTTATACATTGCGCAGTCAAACAGAACACAAATACAATATCGACACAAAGACATTCCACATCATTGATGAATCCTTCACTCCAGTTGGTCAGAAGGTACCAAGGATTTTGTTTAAATCACAGGTTTATATATATATTATTGCTAATTCTCTTTTTATATTACAAGCTCATTTACAGGATGCTGAAACAAACCTAAATCATTCATGTATCAAAATAAATGATATTTCCAAAAGTATTGGGATGCCAAATTCCAGCAGCTGTATGTGGTATTATTACACCGATCCATCATACATTTATGGCCACAGATTAAGCAGAACATTATGACCACCTGCCTAATATTGTGTTGGTCCACCTTGTGCTGCCAAAACAGTCCTAAAAGATTTACTATTAAGGGCCTTGCTCAAGGGCCCAGCAGTGATAAGTTAGTGATGTGTGGATTTAAACTCACAACCTTCTGATCAGTCAAATGGGGTCTGAATGTGAAATGGGACGTTCAAAAAAGCACATATAAATCTTATGGTTATGTGTCCACAAACTTTTGCCTGTATAGTGAACGTGTTGGACGTGATATATAATTGTTAATGGTGTGAAGATAACAAAGAGACTGATGTGGGAACTGATATCATGCTATTACTTACATGATAAATGTGGATTTTTTTTTTTTTTTTTTTAACTGCAAATGGATCAAATGTATAATGAATGATTAATGAATGGATCAATTCATTAAAGTTTTGCTGGCATGTGGTATAAGAGGAATAAAACACATGACATGCGGTTGTAGGGGAATTCAGCTATAGGGTGGTTACAGTAATCTCAATAGTTTTGCTTCATCACACCACCATATTGTTGAATACGTTCCTGTAACATCACGACCCGAAGTGTTGTATTTCTTGCAAGGTTTATTTCTATATATTATATGATATTATATTATAACTCATTTAAATTTCTAACCCCCCACCATTGTTTTTGTTTGTTTGTTATGCACTTTGGGCCAATTTTAAAAAATCTATTATACAATATAAATGAATTGAAATATGTTCGGAATGAATCACTATAACAATAACAGTGGACAATGTTAAAGCTTGTCAGATGTGAAGCAATTAGATGTGTAAAGGAATTGAAACAATTGACGGTAGTTTAAGAAACAAAGCTACTCTTATCCATTGAGATGCAAATTCTGACCAGGATCGCAGACTGATTTTATCTGTTTCTCACGTGATTGGATTACCCAATGTAAACGTTACCCAGTTACCCAAGCACGACGGGGAGTTTTTTGTTTAAGAATGATCTATTTCTGAGCTTATCTCCATTTGTTTATGTTAAAACGTGCTTTTACGACGCGCTCGCCCAGCAGGGTTCAGAGCAGTTACGCCAGTAGTGTCTCCTCCCAGCTGCTTTATATGTTCCCTGAGCTTTCAAGTCAAAAGTCAATAAGCTTTAATTGTCATTTTCAACTATATATAGCTGATGCAGTACAATGTGCTGCTGAGACGATGAAGGAAATACACTTTTTTCCAGCGAAAAAGTAGAAAATCCATAAATGAAAAAACAAACAAGCTTAAAATCAAACCCACAACTCTTTATCTATATATACTGAAATATACTCAGCCTTGTCAGCCAGAAGTTCTGCATGTAAGACGTAATCCTGCTCACATTACAACCCTCATTGGCACTGAAGAAACAACGCGGACCTGCTGTTCTGAATTTCATTGCCTTTGATACTTTATTTAGCAACAGCTTTTCCTCGTCCTGCTTACTCTTTATGGATTAGAGATCTTTTTCTTGTGATATTGCCCTGGAATGTATTCAGTGTACCATAATACTGATTAAAAAAAATTTCTGAACTCTGACTAGGAATTCGTGGAAGGCTTAAATAACCATGGACGCCCCCAGTGTCAACAGTAAACAAAGCTACACTTCTTATGCTGAAATGAGTCACACTGTGTGCACTAGAATCAGTTTTAGATGCCAAAGTAAACAATAAGCTATTTAAATGAGCTCAAATTATAGCAAACTGTCACCTCGAAGTCAGAGTCACACACGTATTGGATGTGCTAGCATGAAATTTTTCATTTATTTGAACTACGGGCTCAAACCTGTTCTAGCATGGCAATGCTCCTGTGCACAATGCCAGCTCTATGAGGATATGTGTTGGCATGGAGGTTCTCCTGCTAAAGAGAGCACCTTTAAGATGAATTTTTTCAATTCAAAATCTAGTGGAGGACATTTTAACAGCAAAAGGGATAAAATAACATAATAGTAGTAATAAATATAAAACAGCATAGAGGCAAGAGGGCATTTCATATGTAATGTATGTTTTGCAAAATGTGAAAATTATGTATTTATTAAAAAAATTACTGAAGGTACCTTTTGGTCCGTAGGAACCACTGCAATACCGCTGTAAGACACAATATGCACCGTTCCTAAGTGCAAACGAAGGTGTAAAAAGTACCTGAAAATCCTAATTTAGCGAAAGTATAGATACTGCAAAAAGTTCAAATTCATTCAGACTTGAGTTAAGATCTTTGAGCATCTGATTTGAACAGTACTTGAGTATTTGGCTCATATTGAGCGTAAACATGCACTAATCCTCAACACAGCGACACACGTTAGCAAAAAGCCAAAAACTGATGTTTAGTTCCGAAATTGCAAATCAAATTGTACACCTCAACACTGCATTAACAACTTTGAGCTCAACAAAACAGCCTCTTCAACATGCCAGAATGAAACAAAGATCGAACAAATCAGTCCAAAAAGAAAAAAAATTAATAAAAAGGACAACTTTATGAAAGGCAATCTTTCAAAAAGATATCAAGTACAATTACAGCATCATGTCCTGAAGAAGAACCATTTGTATTCAGTGGACAAATACAATGAAAGTAATTTATTTTCGATAAAGTATAAGCAAATATTCAACGTTGGCTGACTGCAAATTGTAATTGGTAACACTCATTGTCAGTTAAAATATAAAAAGTAGTACAAAAGTACATCTATTAAATCATAAATGTAGATGGCTAGAGAGTAAAAGTTGCTTATTTATTTGATTCTCAGTAAAAAAGAAAAAAAACGAAGTACATGCACTCAAATATTTTACACGACTAAGTAAGAGATCCATATCTAAGGTACGAATGATGTAACTTTACCTCAGAAACACTACAGAAGACACTTTTTTGAGAACACAGTGTTTCTGAGTCTCACAATGTTGGTTAAAGAAGTTTTCTACCTGGCAAAGCTGTCATTGTGTAGAGGTTTTCTTTATAATTTAGTCACATGTGCACACACTGAACAACCAATACACCATCACTGTACTCGAACAAAAGGGAACTGAAAGTGTAGCAATATTCTACAGGGACACTTTCAACCGAGCACGATTTATGAGCCGAGTATTTATTTATAAGCCAACTATTTATCTTTATATATATATATATATATATACACACACACACACACACACACACACACACACACACACACACACACACAAACAACCCCCCTGAAGAACACATATGGGCATGGGCGTGGCTCGAATAACCAATAGTAGAGCAGTAGGTTTGGTTTGTGTGTAGCATGCGAAGCTGTTTGTGTGTGTGTGTGTGTGTGTGTGTGTGTGTGTGTGTGTGTGTGTGTGTGTGTGTGTGTGTGTGTGTGTGTGTGTGTCAGCTGCTCCAATCTGAAGATGGCAACTCCAAAGAAAGTGTGTATTGTCGGCTCAGGAAACTGGTAAGAGCTAAAAAAAAACCTATTTTCACATCTGTGGATTGTTCTTGTGGGACAAATCATATTTAAGCTGTATATTTTTGAAAAAAATTATTATAAAAATAATATTAAATATTAATGTGAATAAGTAAATAAAGTGAATAATGAATGAATAATTAAAATTGTTAATAAAATATTTATAATTAGATATAATAAAATATTGTTATTTTGATTAAATTAATATTAACCTTATAATCAGCTACTATTGTTTTTTTTTTGTTTTTTTTTATTGAAAGAAATCTATAATACAAATATTTTTACCTTTGTGCAAAAGTTCCCCCCCCCCCCCATCTCCTATTGTTTTCTGGTATAAAAGCGAATTCTGTATTCTCAATTTTCTGTTTTCCTGTTACAAGTCTTTGTGAGCAGTTTGTTTTATTTGATATTATATAATATAATTATAATAGTAAAAGGTACTAAACGGTATCACTGCTTGCCAAGTTGTTTGGGTGGCATCCTCGAGCGCATCCTTTTGGACCTACAGTGATGCCTTAACCAGATAAAGATTTCTGTAGTGAAGCTTTAAAAGCCAATTATTTACTACAAATTATTTTTTAAAGCGATAAAACATAAACCGTGCATTGTAGTGTATGTGTGTGTGCATGTGTGTGTGTGTGTGTGTGTGTTTGTGTGTGTGTTTGTGTGTTTTCTCTACAGGTGTTCTAAAACTGAAGTATAAATAGTCTAAAATCCTCTAGAAGTGTGCACTGGAATCTTTAAAAGCTCTATTAGGCTGGATATAAAACCATCCTGACCGTGCACTGAACTAGAGACTGATAAAACCCTCAACCCTATGAAACACCTTCAAGATGAACTCTTCACACTGACTGCACCCCAGGCCTCCTCATCTGAGTTTAGCTGTCTGAATATCGCACAAATCTCCACAAGCACACTCCAAAATCTAGTAGATCAACTTCCTAAAACAGTGCAGGTTATTGTAACAGCAAATGGAGACTAAATGTGGACTGGGATGTTCAAAAAGCACCTACTGATCTTATGCCCTGGTGTCTACAAACTATTGGCTATATAGGGTATCTTAACATAAAGTTTATTACTAAACAGTTGAAAGTGAAGGAAAGTGTAAGGAAAAAACCATCAACAATATACAGTAAATTCAGTCAGGAGTAAAAAACTCATCTAAAGACACACCATGTTTAGTGCTGAGATGTTTAATGATTCTGGAGCTCACAATATCAGGATCATACACGACAGATGGGTATGGTGTTGGTCCTGAAATGTTTGGCTGCGTCAGTTTCGGCATACAAACACACCATCGGTCTCATGTTTACAGCCAGTCAGGTGACACATCTCTGGTGGAGCCGAAGCATGAGACATTTAACTTGAAGAAGTTCAAGTTAAACAAGTCCATGAGTTCGTTTTATTTGTATTTAACTCTCATGAGGTTCAGACGGAACAACATCTAAACGGGTCACGTGCCGAAAGATCTTTGTTCAAAACCACTGCTCTGTGCATGACTCAAGAGCCAAGGACGAAACAACGTTTCCTCAGGACTGAAGGTGCTACAGCAAACAACATAAACTACCAAAAGGAACATAGAACCTCACAGATCTATAAACCAACAACACAAAGTGCACATGTGCAACATTTAGGGCAAAACAACAACAAAAAGAATAAAAGACAACAGACAAGAAACAACATGATTTAAAACATGTTTTAAAAAGTTAAAAACAGTAACACAGTAGCACCAACCAGTACAGTTCTGAAGGATGTGCAAATGAATTGTCCATATACAAATCAAAAATAAAAACTGCACATGTAAACATTTCTCTGACATTAAGGCCGCAGCCATTTTGTTTACAGACAGACTGAAGCCACACCCACTTTACTGACAAACATATACTGAGGCCACACCCACTTCATTGACAAACACTTAGGCCACACCTACATCACTGAGACTGACAGATACCGAGGCCACACCCACTTTATTGGCATATACCAAGGCCACACCCACTTCATTGACAGATACTAAGGCCACGCCCATTTTACTGAAAGACAAATACTTAGGTTATGTAGAAACCAAAAAATGTAAATCTCTGCCACTTTTCTTTTACTTCTTTTTCAGGGGTTCTGCCATCGCTAAAATCGTGGGGCAGAACGCAGGACGCAACGTGAAGTTTGACTCTGCAGTGAAGATGTGGGTGTTTGAGGAGATGGTGGACGGCAGGAAACTCACAGACATCATTAACACACAACATGAAAATGTGAAATACCTGCCAGGACGCAGACTGCCAGAGAACGTGGTGAGTGACAAGGTCCTCCAAATCACCAAACACTACACTCCCAACCCACACACTCCACACCCTCTCCACACACACTCCACACACACTCCATACACATTCAATACACATTCCACATACACTCCACACACACTCCACACTCACTCCATACACACTCCACACCCACTACACACACACCTCATACACACTCCATACACATTCAATACACATTCCACATACACTCCACACACACTTCACACTCACTCCATACACACTCCACACCCACTCCACACACACCTCATACACACTCCACACACACTCCATACACATTCAATACACATTCCACATACACTCCACATACACTCCACACACATTTCACACACACTCCACACCCACTCCACACAGTCCACACCCTCTCCACACACACTCCATACACATTCAATACACATTCCACACACACTCCACACTTACTCCATACACACTCCACACCCACTCCACACACACCTCATACACACTCCACACACACTCCACACACACTCCACACTCACTCCATACACACTCCACACACACTCCACACACACCTCATACACACTCCACACCCTCTCCACACACACTCCATACACATTCAATACACATTCCACATACACTCCACACACACTCCACACTTACTCCATACACACTCCACACCCACTCCACACACACCTCATACACACTCCACACACACTCCATACACATTCAATACACATTCCACATACACTCCACACACACCTCATACACACTCCACACCCACTCCACACACACCTCATACACACTCCACACACATTCAATACACATTCCACACACACTCCACACACACCTCATACACCCTCCACACACACTCCACACACACCTCATACACACTTCACACACACTCCATACACATTCAATACACATTCCACATACACTCCACACACACTCCACACACTCCACACACACTCCATACACATTCAATACACATTCCACATACACTCCACACACACTCCACACACACCTCATACACACTCCACACCCTCTCCACACACACTCCATACACATTCAATACACATTCCACATACACTCCACACACACTCCACACTTACTCCATACACATTCAATACACATTCCACATACACTCCACACGCACTCCACACTCACTCCACACACACTCCACACACACTCCATACACACTCCACACACTCTTCATACACATTCCACACACACTCCACACACACTCTACACACACCACATGCACACACACAAACACACATACTCCACACACATTACACTGATCAGAGGACGTCTGGCTTTACCTACATATCAGTATCTATTCATCTCTCAGACTTTCACAGTCATCTCTCTCTCTCTCTCTCTCTCTCTCTCTCTCTCTCTCTCTCTTCTCTCTCTCTCTCTCTCTTCTCTCCCTCTCTCTCTCTTTCTTTCTTTTTCTCTCTCTTTCTCTCTCTCTCTCTCTCTCTCTCTCTCTCTCTCAGGTTGCAGTAGCGGATCTGGTTGAGGCTGTCAGTGGTGCAGATGTTTTGCTCTTTGTGATCCCTCATCAGTTTATCAGCCAAGTGTGTGACACAATGAAAGGAAAGATTAAACAAGACGCTCTTGGAATGTCACTTATCAAGGTCTCACATTATCTTAAACTCACACACACACACACACACACACACACACACACACACACACACACACACACACACACACACATATATCGAAACTTGTATACTTGTGAACTTTGCTTTTCAGACTTTGCATTTTATCATTTTCTGCTAGGAATGCATTTCTCACTGAACTCTTGATGTCTGAAGATTATTGTCACGTGTGTGTGTGTGTGTGTGTGTGTGTGTGTGTGTGTGTGTGTGTGTGTGTGTGTGTGTGTTTCTCACACTCAGCAGTGTAAACAGAGAAAAGGGAACACTACATTCTAAGATCACAAGATGTTTGTGTTCAAAGCATATGACACAGCATGTGTGTCTGTGTGTGTGTGTGTGTGTGTGTGTGTGTGTGTGTGTGTGTGTGTGTGTTGGTAGGGGGTGGATGAGGGTCCTGATGGGCTAAAGCTGATCTCGGAGGTCATTCGTGAGAAGCTAGGCATTAGCATGAGCGTGCTAATGGGTGCAAACATCGCTAATGAAGTGGCAGACGAGAAATTCTGTGAGACCACCATCGGTAAAAACAAATCCTATTTCCCGCACATCCATGTTATAAGTAGTAGATAGAGCACTTTGAAGCACGCCATAGTTTTTATCCAATTATAGTTACGTTTAATGACGTAGAACGTCTGTGAAACATCTTATTTCCTGTTTTCACTTAGATTATAGCACCTTTAAACGGCCATTCCCACACCAGCCTGTTATTGCTTTTTCCTTTCAGTTATTGCATGTGTAAAGAAAATTTATAGAATTTATTCATCTAAATCTGATATTTAACGTAATAATACTATTGCATAGACTTTTGCAAATGATTATCTAGTAACTTCAGTTCCATTGTATTTTTGTATTGTACAAATAAAACTTGGGTTGTGTGTATTAGGCTCAAAAGACAAATCCCATGGAGCTCTGCTGAAGGAACTGATGCAGACGGATCATTTCCGGGTCACCGTAGTGGAGGAGGCCGAAGTTGTGGAGATATGTGGAGCTCTAAAGGTTAGCTTCTTGGCCTTGTTTTCACTCTGCTTTAAGGCTACAGCTACACTCTGAGATCAATTTAAAAACGGCATTTTCGTCTAGAAACGCTCTGCATCCACTGTATCGTTTTCAACCTTTTCCCAAAAGTCGCTCATCCACAAGGAATGTCTGAAAACGTGTAATTCCTGTACTGCACGAGTAAAATGTAAAACACTTCGACCTGTCATTTTCACCCAACGTTTATTTAATTTCTGGATCTTTTCCGGTGTGGTCATGTGACTAAAAATGCATCATCGTTTTTGAAAGTCTTCATTTTCGACGTTCACACTGCGACACGAAATGGACGTTTTTCAATTCAGCGTTTTCTAATTTTGACTAAAAATGAAGGAATGGCCAAAACGAAGAGAAAAATATAAGTTTCTATACGAAGACGTATTTGTGTTTAGCCTACTTCTACACTAATCTGGATTTTCGTCTAAAAACACTCCGCGTCCTCGCTATTGATTTTGCTCATCACACACTAAAACGTCTAAAAAACGATCACATCTCTGTAACACGTAGCAGCAAAACGTAAAAACGATCTGGCCTGCGTCATTTCCGCCCACTATTTATTTCATTTCTGGCTCTTTGATACTTGGCAGCAATGTGAAGTTTTTCTCGGTGAAATGGCTAAAAATGCGTCATTGTTTTCGAAAGCCTCCATTTCCACAGTCCACACTGTGATGCTAAAACAGTGCTTTTAAATATATCCACTTTAAAAAACGTTTTCAGAAAGCTACGGTTTCGTTGACAAAAAACGGAGAGAATAAAATATGTGATTTCAAAACTAAAAGGTATTAGTGTGGACATGGCCTGAGTGTTACATCTGCTCACGTCGCTTTTCCAAATAAAGCATTTGTATGCATGTTATGCTTCACACTTTATATTTTATGCTCAGTCTGTAAACCGGTGGAGCTGCTATGCCTGTGTACATCTGCTTAATATCCAACCAGCAAAGGGGGAAAACAAGCATAGCTACTTAGCAACAAGAACTCTGTGAAGCACTGTGACCTTACCAGCAGTTTATTTTGTCATCAAACACAAGTTTGTTTAACCAGCTAGATAGATAGAAAAGTCTTGAAGCATGTTTTGTTTGTACCCTGAGAGATGGAGGGATTAATGAAGCAGTGGACTGGATGGAGGGATCAGTGATGTAGTGGTAGAGGACGGAGAGATAAATCCAGCAGTGGTAGAGGATGGAGGAAATGAGTTGCAGTTGTATTGGATGGAGGCATCAGTGGAGCAGTGGTAGAGGATGGAGGGATCAGTGGTGTAGTGGTAGACGATGGAGGGATAAGTGGTGAAGTGGTAGACGATGGAGGGATAAGTGATGTAGTGGTAGAGAATGAAGATATCAGTGGTGTAGTGGTAGAGGATGGAGGGATAAGTGGTGTAGTAGTAGAAGATGGAGGGATAAGTGGTGTAGTAGTAGAGGATAGAGGGATAAGTGGTGTAGTGGTAGAGGATGGAGGGATAAGTGGTGTAGTGGTAGAGGATGGAGGGATAAGTGGTGTAGTGGTAGAGGATGGAGGGATAAGTGGTGTAGTAGTAGAGGATGGAGGGATAAGGGGGGTAGTGGTAGAGGATGGAGGGATAAGTTGTGTAGTAGTAGAGGATGGAGGGATAAGTTGTGTAGTAGTAGAGGATGGAGGGATAAGTGGTGTAGTAGTAGAGGATGTAGGGATAAGTGGTGTAGTAGTAGAGGATAAGGGGATAAGTGGTGTAGTGGTAGAGGATGGAGGGATAAGTGGTGTAGTAGTAGAGGATGTAGGGATAAGTGGTGTAGTAGTAGAGGATAAGGGGATAAGTGGGGTAGTGGTAGAGGATGGAGGGATAAGTTGTGTAGTAGTAGAGGATGGAGGGATAAGTGGTGTAGTAGTAGAGGATGTAGGGATAAGTGGTGTAGTAGTAGAGGATGTAGGGATAAGTGGTGTAGTAGTAGAGGATAAGGGGATAAGTGGGGTAGTGGTAGAGGATGGAGGGATAAGTTGTGTAGTAGTAGAGGATGGAGGGATAAGTGGGGTAGTGGTAGAGGATGGAGGGATAAGTTGTGTAGTAGTAGAGGATGGAGGGATAAGTGGTGTAGTAGTAGAGGATGGAGGGATAAGTGGTGTAGTAGTAGAGGATGGAGGGATAAGTGGTGTAGTAGTAGAGGATGGAGGGATAAGTGGTGTAGTAGTAGAGGATGAAGGGATAAGTTGTGTAGTAGTAGAGGATGGAGGGATAAGTTGTGTAGTAGTAGAGGATGGAGGGATAAGTGGTGTAGTAGTAGAGGATGGAGGGATAAGTGGTGTAGTGGTAGAGGATGGAGGGATAAGTGGTGTAGTGGTAGAGGATGGAGGGATAAGTGGTGTAGTAGTAGAGGATGGAGGGATAAGGGGGGTAGTGGTAGAGGATGGAGGGATAAGTTGTGTAGTAGTAAAGGATGGAGGGATAAGTTGTGTAGTAGTAGAGGATGGAGGGATAAGTGGTGTAGTAGTAGAGGATGTAGGGATAAGTGGTGTAGTAGTAGAGGATAAGGGGATAAGTGGTGTAGTGGTAGAGGATGGAGGGATAAGTGGTGTAGTAGTAGAGGATGTAGGGATAAGTGGTGTAGTAGTAGAGGATAAGGGGATAAGTGGGGTAGTGGTAGAGGATGGAGGGATAAGTTGTGTAGTAGTAGAGGATGGAGGGATAAGTGGTGTAGTAGTAGAGGATGGAGGGATAAGTGGTATAGTAGTAGAGGATGGAGGGATAAGTGGTGTAGTAGTAGAGGATGTAGGGATAAGTAGTGTAGTAGTAGAGGATAAGGGGATAAGTGGGGTAGTGGTAGAGGATGGAGGGATAAGTTGTGTAGTAGTAGAGGATGGAGGGATAAGTGGGGTAGTAGTAGAGGATGGAGGGATAAGTGGTGTAGTAGTAGAGGATAAGGGGATAAATGGGGTAGTGGTAGAGGATGGAGGGATAAGTTGTGTAGTAGTAGAGGATGGAGGGATAAGTGGGGTAGTGGTAGAGGATGGAGGGATAAGTTGTGTAGTAGTAGAGGATAAGGGGATAAGTGGGGTAGTGGTAGAGGATGGAGGGATAAGTTGTGTAGTAGTAGAGGATGGAGGGATAAGTGGTGTAGTAGTAGAGGATAAGGGGATAAGTGGTGTAGTAGTAGAGGATGGAGGGATAAGTTGTGTAGTAGTAGAGGATAAGGGGATAAGTGGGGTAGTGGTAGAGGATGGAGGGATAAGTTGTGTAGTAGTAGAGGATGGAGGGATAAGTGGTGTAGTAGTAGAGGATGGAGGGATAAGTGGTGTAGTAGTAGAGGATGAAGGGATAAGTTGTGTAGTAGTAGAGGATGGAGGGATAAGTGGTGTAGTAGTAGAGGATGGAGGGATAAGTGGTGTAGTAGTAGAGGATGGAGGGATAAGTGGGGTAGTGGTAGAGGATGGAGGGATAAGTGGTGTAGTAGTAGAGGATGAAGGGATAAGTTGTGTAGTAGTAGAGGATGGAGGGATAAGTGGTGTAGTAGTAGAGGATGGAGGGATAAGTGGTGTAGTAGTAGAGGATGAAGGGATAAGTTGTGTAGTAGTAGAGGATGGAGGGATAAGTTGTGTAGTAGTAGAGGATGGAGGGATAAGTGGTGTAGTAGTAGAGGATGGAGGGATAAGTGGTGTAGTAGTAGAGGATGAAGGGATAAAAATGTTTATATTCTTTCATAATATAAACATTATGAAAGAAAGAGGAAAGAGAAACTGTTCCACAGTTTCTCTTTCCTCTTTCTTTCATAATGTTTATATTCAGAAAGCACTGAAATCTTTGCCAGTCACGGACAAAACAAAGGAACAAAAGGAGGATCCATCACATGATGAAATTACTCGTATGTGGCCACATTCAATGCACATTTTTATCATTTATTTGATGGATCAGCAAATAGTAATACAGTACAAAACCCTCGCTCGAGCGTGATGCGTTCGGTGGAATAGAAAAACACACTGAAGCTATGAAGGAGCTTCATCTGGCTCTCGTTGTCTGTTTCTAAAAGGCGGAAGGAAGAAGTTAGTGTGGTTGAATGATGTAATTTCCCTGTGTAATGAAGTCGTTACGCACACTTCCACGGTCACGCGATGAGGCCCGCGGCACTTTCTCACACTTTGCTAAAGCGAAAAGAGCTTCCAGGATTCCAGAAAGTTGAAAGTCAGGATCAGACTCCAGGACACTTTTGTCTTCCAGTATTGATTGAAGACAGCCCAGGTTGACAGATTTGACCAAATGATGAAAGCTTTATTGGAAATTAGGGATGTGCATATCAGCAACTGAGCATTATCAACGATACGATACAATAAATTCGATTCAACTGAAAAAAATATGATGCTACGCAATTTAAAATGTACAGATGGTTCACTTTTATTTCTTTAGTTCAGACAGACAGCAAATCATCAAAACCTTTGTAGTGCAGACGTTTTTTTTTTCTTGTTGTGTCTCCAGGAAGATGCAGCTCTACCTCTGCCATGTTAATCTCTATTCCATGTGACTAATGTTGCGATGCGTCATATTCACGTGGCAGCAGCGTTGCCGAGAGAAACAGTTTAGCGAAGCGGAATCAATCTATATATCAGATGTTAGTCACAAATTATCCGTCACTTTCTAGATAATAATAATATAGCGCATCCACTAAGAATTACCGTATTTTCCGGACTATAAGCCGCTACTTTTTTTCCTACGCTTTGAACCCCACGGGTTAAACAACGAAGCGGCTAATTTATGAATTTTTCCTCGGTTTTTCCCGATTTCACAAACTTCAAGCCAAAAAACTGAGCGACATAACATTAGACCAATGACATTTCCGAACGGAAACGAAAAAACGCACCTCACCTGTGTTCTGAGCTGCACGGCATCGGGAGAAAAAAAGTTTTTTTCTTAAACGCACGACGATGCCAAAAGATAAACTCCCGAGACAAATAGTTGTGAAAGGAAGGAGGAAGACAGTGAACAATTAATTTTTTGGTCGCCAACTGTTTAGATGCAAGCCGTTGTAGCGCGTTGAGTCTGGGTGAAGGGAGAGCTCGCTAACTCCAGTTACAATAGAAATCATATAAGCACAGACAGGTTTCCAAAACTCGTGCTTTTTTATTTTTCTTGGCAACAGCGTTACGGGTTAGTCAAAGAAACTTAGAAATGAGCATCAGAAAATAATAAGGACATATTCCTCGGTCTTGCACACACGCAGTAATACCCAAAGAATGCAGTGGCATGCTATTGTCCAAATTCCGCTATGCTCCTAAATGAAGCGCAACATATTTAACCCGTTATTTACCCGTTATTAAAGCCTGTGTAAAGTACATTATTGTAGAGTGCGGTTTATTTATCCGATGCAAACGTTTAAAACGATGCATCACGATACAACTTGTATCTAATGCACACTTTTTTTAAATCGATGCATCACGTCGTTCACATCGAATCTTACCATCCCTATTGGAAATTAATTTTCAGTTGCATGAAAAGTTCTCCCATGATACTGAAAACCGGTGTGTAAGAGCTATCATGTTTAGCATTTTTCTGAAAACAGACCGCAATTTAAATATCATTTGCTTTTAGCCCACTAACAGAATCCCCCCACATATTACTGCAACCACTCACAATCATTTACATTTGGCAGATTTTTGTTGTACGTCGCTTTTAATAAGTGCATCTGCCGACCGACTGGCAATGAAACGCATTAACCAGAATGCATTTAAATCCAGAGAGAGCACAATCCAAGCATGCAGATGAGCAGCTGATGGATAAAGTGCCTTTCTGAAAGGCCCAGAAGAGGCTTCGGGATCGTTCCTGGCATATCACACCTAGCATTAGAATTTAACCAATGAGCTACTCAATGGCAAGAATTTAAAACAAAATGAAATGTCACCTGATTTTTCCAACAATTTGTGGTTCTTCCACAAACTGTAGTTATATATATATTGATGTCTATGAATGCAGTAGCTTTAAGTTTTCTCTTCACTTGAACTAGAAGACCCAAACATGTTCCAACAAAAGCAAAGCTCCATGAAGATCTGCTTTACACGGGTTTGTAGCTGAGAAGCTCACGCAAATCTCCGCAAACACATTCTGGAAATCTAGTGGAACATCTTCCCAGAAGGGTGGAAGTTATTAGAGCAAATGAGGACAAAATGTGGAATGGGATGTTCAAAAAGCACATACCGATCTCATGTTTAGGTGTCCACAAACGTTTGTCCATATGGTGCATTTAAAAGAAAATAAATTGCATGTTTCACCGCCTGGAAAGAACTTCATTCCTGCAATCACATGACTTGCTGAGGGTCATTTTGGAGGGGCTTCTTTAATATAATATCTATAATCGAATGTTTGTGTCGATGCAAATTACAGCGTTAGTAAAAATCTGTCTGTGTGCTGCAGAACATCGTGGCGGTGGGCGCAGGATTCTGTGACGGCTTGAGTTTTGGAGACAACACGAAGGCGGCTGTGATCAGACTTGGCCTGATGGAGATGATCGCCTTCGCGAGACTTTTCTGCTCCGCCGGCTCTGTTTCCCCGGAAACCTTCCTGGAGAGCTGCGGCGTCGCCGATCTCATCACGACGTGCTACGGGGGACGCAACCGGCGAGTGGCCGAGGCGTTCGCCAAGAGCGGGAGGGTAAGCAAACAGGGTCTGAGGAACATCAGGAACCTCAGGATGTGTTACTCAGTCATCGGGACTGATGTGAATGTGCTGAAACTCTCAGCATTTGTATGAATAATGAGTTCAATCATACATAATAATGGAAACTCAAATAATAATAACCTCAAGATGTTTCACTAGATTTTATGGAGATTTGTTCTCATCTAGATAGTTAGCAAAGTCGGGTACTGATGTAGGTGGAGGTGAGGAGGCCTGGGGTGCAGCCAGTGTGAACAATTCATCCCAAAGATGTTTAATAGGGTTTATTACTCTACAGCAGGAGATCTTTCACTCCAAGCCATGTGAAGCATATCTTCATGGAGCTGGCTTTAGGGTTTAAGGTTTGGGTCTCCGTGCGCCTCCTACTTTGTGGTTTGTGAAAGAACCTCATATGTCTGGAAAAATCAAGATCAAGCAGGATTCATTCTCTCATCTCTCAGCCTTTCTTCTGCTTTCTGAGACAAAAATAAATATTAGAAAACATAAAGCTTAAACTCTGACTGCTTAATAAAACTGACACTGGAGACTCCTTCCATAAAGACTGAACAAGCGTCTTAAATCTAATTTCGAATCAAACCTTGGACAATCACACGCGTTTGAGGTAGAGAGGTTAACGAGCACATTAACACAAACCCCTGATCTGAAGCTACACTGCTATCAGAGCTGCTGTTATAGAAAATAAAGACCTTCTGACCAATCAGAATCCAGAATTCCACCCTGCTGTGGTACAAGTAAAAAGTAAAATATCATGTGTGTGTGATTCTATAGAATAATCAACCGAGGTTTTAAACCACATGTAATCAATAGAATGAAGACTGTTCTCATATGTGTGTGTGTGTGTGTGTGTGTGTGTGTGTGTGTGTGTGTGTGTGTGTGTGTGTGTGTGTGTGTGTTAGTCTCTGGAGGACCTGGAGAAGGAGATGTTGAATGGTCAGAAGCTGCAGGGTCCTGCTACAGCTGCTGAGGTCCATGTTATCCTGAAGAACAGAAACCTACTGGACAAGTGAGACACACACACACACACACACACACACACACACACACACACACACACACACACACACACACACACACAATATATATATAATTTGGCTTTGAATATCTTTTCCTCACAGGGGTTTGCCTCTTTGCTCATTTTTGTGGCTCTTGTCTTTGTGACACTCTCTCTCTCTCTCTCTCTCTCTCTCTCTCTGTCTCTCTCTCTCTGTCTCTCCCTCTTTCTTTCTTTCTCTATCTATCTATCTATCTATCTATCTATCTATCTATCTATCTATCTATCTATCTGCTTCTTTTATACTCCCACGTTCTTTCTCTCTCTCTCTTTCTCTCTCTCTTTCCCTCTCTCTCTCTCTCTCTCTCTCTCTCTCTCTCTCTCTCTGTTCTTTCTCTTCTTCTATACTTCTCACTCTTCATCTCTCTTTAATTCTTTCACTCTCATTTTCTATATCGTTCTTTCTCTGTTTTCACCTTCACTCTGTCTTTCTCTGTCAAATTCTCTCTCTCTCTCTCTCTCTCTCTCTCTCTCTCTCTCTCTCTCTCTCTCTCTCTCTCTCTCTCTCTCTTTTACAGATTCCCATTGTTTAGTGCAGTGTATGAGATCTGCTATGAGGGTCGTCCTGTTACAGACTTCATCAGCCTGCTACAGAATCACCCAGCTCATCTGTGACAGACATCAGTCTGTGTGTGTGTGTGTGTGTGTGTGTGTGTGTGTGTGTGTGTGTGTGTGTGTGTGTGTGTGTGTGTGTGTGTGTGTGTGTGTATACTACTGCACTGCTGATTCTGCTCTTTGTGGAGCACATGTTCTGTAATAATTGATAATAATGTATATTTTATATACATATAAACACGTCTTAATGTTACACAGATGTCACTGACTTCTTTATGCACCAGTGTACGTGTGTGTAAATGTTTAAATCATACCGGTTACAGCCGGTTCTGATATCAAATCAAATCATACATTACGCCATGCAAATCACTGATTTGTACAGAGGAGTTTATTCCTGACATTCTGGATACTAATTTGTTAAAGATTTATTGAAGATTAATGATTTAAGTAAATCTCAGAAGATGTTTATGTTGAAATGTTAAATTATTATTCAGGCAGGAATTTTTTTTGGACAAAGGCGATTTTTCTCCGGAATCCAGTCCAGACCGGTTCTGGCCCTGTGCTTTGGATCGATGTTCAGCTGATGAATGACTTTCTTTTTCTGCTGCTGTTTCATTTTTAACTTCCTTTTCTTTTCTGATTAGACCTGTATGAGTCCGGTGCCAAAACTTTGTGCCTTCATTTAATTATGATGTTTAAATCAATATGCAGTGAAGGCAGTGTATTGTTATTTCACCTCATCATCATTTTCCTTTCAATATGCTGTGGTTTAGCCCGAGGCTTTAAGAAAGAGCTTTGATCTTTTGGTTGGGATGATGATGATGATGATGATGATGATGATGATGAAGATGATGATATTTCATTTTTATTATTATTATTATTATTATTATTATTATTATTATTATTATTATTATTATTATTATTATCAAGAACTGGAATGCAGCTTGCAGTTATATCTCTTATTTTTATTATTATTTTATACTACTTATTATTATTATTATTACTTTATAAATATAAAATAATAATTTTATTTCAATTATTATAACATAACAATATGATATAACAACATTAAGATAAGAATAGTACAAAATAATAATAATAATCATAGTAATCATAATAATAATATGCTATTATTATTAAAATTATTATTAACATTATTTTTTTTAGCATTTTTAACATTATTATTATTATTATTTTATAATTATTTTTTCCATTTGCTGATTTTTTGGGGGAGGTTCGAAACACAAACTGATTTTACAATATTAAATAAAATGTGTTTGATCAATAGCTTTGTTCAAACACACACACACACACACACACACACACACACCACACACACACACCTACTGTACCTCTCTCACACCTCATTACTTTCTCTATTTTACTTCTGTATTTATTGTCCCTACGGATCATCTTCCTATTTAACACAATATCTTTTTTCCCTCTGTATATCATTTTTCTCTTTCGCTTCACTCCCCCTCCATTCCTCATGTTTTTCCACTCATTCTCATTCTGTCTCTCCAAAGATCTCACAATAAACATCAGAGCTACAGTGAAAAAGAAAACAAGATCTAAAAACCAGAAAAATGATTCATACAGTAGACAGTGTTATAAATGACGATGTGCTGCCCCCTGCTGGCTGAACTGCAGCTACAAAGCGTGTACTTGAGCTCAACGTGCCAGGAGATGATAAGACCATAAACCACACGAGTTGTGTTCTTTTGTGTGTCCCATTTCACACTTAGCCTCCGTTTGCTCTTATAGTAACCTCCACTCTTCTGGGAAGATGTTATACTAGATTTTAAAGTGTGATTTAAAGTGAGATTCAGCCACTTGGTAAAATCAGGTTCTGATGTAGGTGAGGTGAGGAGGCCTGGGGTTCAGTCAGGGTGAAATATTAGTCCCAAAGCTGTTCAGTGGAGCTGAGGTCCTATTTAATATTTGAAATCCGTATTTGAAATACATCTATTATAAATACTGCTCATGCCTAATGGTCTGAGCACTGACAAGTGGACCTTCCTCTTCTGTAACTTTTCTTGACTCCTCTGATGGACCAACCCGCCTTGAAAAACCTCTGTATGACCCTGACCACTGTACTGATCTTCTTACAGCCTCAGCATCTTTGTGGAGAGCAACAATTCTAATTCTCAAATCCTCTTTACCATGAGGTCCATGTTGAACATCCAGTGGTCAGTATGAGAGAATTGGACTCAAAGCACCAAACAAAACCATGAATATGATGAATAGGACGTGTGGCTTTGCACGGTTACACCACGTTAAGCTGGTATCACTGAGGGTGTACTTACTTTTGGTGCCAGCTATTTTGACAGTAATGGTTGTATGTTGAGTTATTATATATATAAATTCCACTCATTGGCCACAATGACCAATAATTCCCACAATGCACCAGTCACCAGGATCATGTGGCACTTGACCCAGTGAGGGGAAAATCCCAGGCAGAACCGCTACCACAAAATGTTTTTTCTTTGAGAGGGGAAGTGGAAGTTCCAGGATATTTAAACACCATGTTATTTGAAACAAACTGCAAAAACACTGACATGCTTTCAGAGACCTGGCAACAAGAAGGAGGGATTTTCCACTTCAATAACATGGAGAAATCGTTTAATTTTAAATGATTTAGTTATTATATGATGGATAATTTTTTTAAAGGACATTTCAAATTATTCCAACTTTGGAAAAAAAAAACTTCTTTTGTTGCTTTTTGTTCATTTTCTGTTGGAGGCTCATTCCTGAACATGGTTACCTCTGCCAGGAGGTTAAGACTCAGGTTCCATTCAAGTCAACACAGAAGCTCTGACAGTAGCACTGGCTGTTAACTCATTCAGAGAGACTTCTATCATGCAACAAAGACAAAATCAGCATTTCAATCTTTTATTAGTTAAATTAAGAGTCTCCAGTTCTCAGAAATCAGGGATTTGTTTGTTGTTTTCTTTAATCAGCATAACTGGCTGAAAAACTGCCCCCATCCTGTTCAACAGTCACTTCCTCACAGTGCCTGATCGTTGATTGATTTCCTGTAACAGGTGGTTTATTCTTTTATTATTGTTGTTAATATTATTACATTGTTTTTTTTAAAGGAAATGATCCCTTTTTGATCGATTTTATTTATTGTTTTTTAGCAAAAATAAATACATAAAGACGACCACTGGGGGGAGACAGAGACACGTGGCCAGAAAGGGATAGAGCGAGAGAGAGAGAGAGAGAGAGAGAGAGAGAGAGAGAGAGAGAGAGAGAGAGAGAGAGAATCACGTGATATGTGGGTGAAGCCACAGCTGCTGTATTTGGCTCGTGAATCATTTCCTCGTGGGTGTTTAACTTGAGCAGGCCAACACCTGAGTGTTTACACTGCACTTACATGAGAGAGAGAGAGAGAGAGAGAGAGAGAGAGAGAGAGAGAGAGAGAGATGTAGAGAGAAAGAAAGTGTTTTGAAAAACACACAGCTCAACCTTGCATTGTGTGAAATCTTCTGTTTGCTGAAGGTACACACACCACATGACTCCACCTCAGGTGACCAGCGCTGGATGATAAAGTGGGAGCTGTTACAGACTCGTGGCCTTCAGAGATAAAAGTTCCCACACGGCACCATTATATGTCTAGAGGTACTGGAACACCAGTCCTTTCCCTTCACTGCTGGAACACGTTTGGGTCTCCAGCGTGACAATGCAAACCCTGTACACAAAGCCGGCTCCATGAAGATCTGCTTTCCATGGGATGGAGTGGAAGATCTCCTAGCATGCTGTGCTGCTATAAAACTTATTGAACACCTTTTGGATGGATTTTTCACACTGACTGCTCCTCAGGTTTCTCCCCTCCACCTACATCAGTACCAGACCTCACAGTAGAAATCTCCACAAGGACACTCCAAAATAAGTTTTGAGGGAGATGTTAGGTGGTTAAAGCTTTGGACTTTGGATCCAAAAAGTTGAGTTCAAATCCCAGTCATAACAAGGTGCCATCCTTGGGCCCTCGAGCGAGGCCCTTAAACCCCATAGCTGCTCGGTTGTATGAATATGATAAATGTAAGCTCTGGATAAGAACGTCTGTGAAACGCCATAAATGTAAAAACCTAGTGGAACATCTTCCCAGAAGAGTGGAGGTTGTAACAGTAAATAGGGACTGTGGAATGGAATCTAATGGTCAGATGTCCAAAACATTTCTCCCTACAGTCTCTAGACACGCCTTCACTTTATAAAATTACGTCCTGAAGATGTTGGAGAATGTTCATTCCTTTTAAAATTTTCTTCTAAAGCGAAGATGATGTTCTAGTTCTTCCGAGTGCAAAAGTTTGCACACCCACTCAGCACATGGGCCCTTACTGTACATAAACACAACCTGCCTAAATCCTTCAATCATTACAGGTAATAATATCAGGGGAGGGGGGGATACAAACTTTTACACAAAAGTACACGAGTAACGAATCGGGGACACGGTAAGATTGTGGTTTAAAGCATTTTATTGTTTCTTTTCATTAGAAAACAATAGAAAAAAATCTGCAACAAGAGTCGTGTCTTGCTTTTGAGTGAACTGAAATCAGCCACGTGGTACAGTAAAGTGCTTCTACGGTTTTTGACGCCGTCCCGAAAAGGGAACCCCCCGGGCGGCGGGGTCATTTCAGGAAGCGAGCTTTCTCGGTTAAAGCGAGATCGACCGTCAGGGGGAAGAGAAGCGGTCAGGGACAGTCCGAGTGGACGACAACAACAACAACCTGCTAAACCGAGAAATCCCACTACATGGAAAGAACCCTGCAGTTTGGAGATCTTCCCCATGAGTCGTTTAGGTTATGGGTGTGAAAAATCAGAAAATCAGACAGTGCTGAATACAATTTTGTTTTTCAACCTTTAGGTCACGTTGATGTAAAAAGAAAAACAAAAATTACTAATGGGTGTTGGGGGGGGAATCTAATCACAACCCCTAATAAAATCAACTCAAATCAGGTTGAAATCCAAAACAGAAATAATGTCGTTCCTCTGAACCTCCATCAGAACGAACGGAAGTGAAGAAACTTGAGGATTAAAAACTCATCCCAGATTTTGTTAAACCCAAACAGCGGTGGGATCCCGAACCCGGGCCGCGCTTGGGTGAGCGTTTTTTTGAGAACATAACCTATCCGGTGTGTCTGTGTAAAAAAAAAAAAAAAAAAAAAAAAAAAAAAAAAAAAGACAAAAAGACGAGTAGAATTGCACCCGGGCGAGTTGAAATACTGATTCGACTTCTGTGTTTGAAATTAGTCTCCAAAACCTACGCCTAGTCTCGTCTCGAACAGCTTCGTGTACAGGTATAAAGGTAGTTTCCCGAGTAAAATGTGAGAAAACCGCTGCATATACAATTCAAGTAAGTCTTACTATAAGACATAAAACCTCCACAAAAAAGATGCAAATGTAGAAATCGGTATAGATATTAAAAAAAAATTACAATCAGTGTCCTATTCTTTACTGATAGGCTCGAGTGCCGTTTGTTTGTTTTTTTGCAACTTGCGAAAGAAAAAGCACCCGCCGAGCTTAACATTCACCAGGATTATTCGAGTGTGTGCGTGCGTGCGTGTGTGTGTGTGTGTGTGTGAATGGGGGATTTCTTTCTTTTGTTATTTTTCATTTGAAAACATTTACAACTCAAACACTTAAGTCAGTTCCATCGATCTACCGACGCGGAGTCAAAAATGCACTTTTCCGAACGTCCCTCCGGCACAATCCTGCGTTTCCGTGTTACGGGGAATTACAAAAAATAAAAAATTAAGAAATTAAAAAATTTAAGTAGACGTTACAAAACAAGAGTCGGGGTGGACAAATCGTGAACCGATGATTAAACTGTTAGTTTTTTCCTTTTGGAAGAAATTCGTACTCGTTTGTTGGAAGTCGGCTTTGTAAGGTGGCCAGAGGATTTTTCTTTTTCCTTTCCTTCTTGAGAAAACAAAACCTCATTCCGGTGTACGCAATCGAGACGATTTTATTTTTTTCGATTCTCCATTCTGTTAAACACGTCCGGAAAAATTCAATTGCACAATTCAAAGTTGAAATGTGACTTTAAAGGAAAGGGAAACCGCAAGAGACCGTTTTTTTGTTTTGTTTTGTTTTTTTACGCCTTTTTTTTTCTTTTTTTCCCCCCACTCTAAGGTTTCTGTTTTCATTTCGGCGTGATGGCGACTCTTTGGATTTGTCCACCCCTTTCCGAAAACACTGAAAGTAGTAAAATATTGCCTTTTTCATTCACTTCAAATTTCGTTGAGGAAAGAAAAAAAAAAAAAAAAAAAAAAGTACAACTTCTGCACCAGCATTTCATCACGTGAATACTAAAAGAAAAAAACAAAAAAAACAAACAAAAAAAAAAGAGATAAAACGTGATTTGGGGAACAAAGAAATTCTGGACATTTGAACAGCACCTGCTTGAAGATGAAGATACAATAACAACAGTAATAATAATATTAATAACAATAATAAAAAGCATAAAACATCAGCACAGTGTGGCACAGTTTCAGTATTCAAATGGAGGTACAAACAAACAAAAGTAAACGTAAAAAAAAGAAGAAAAAAAAAGAACGAAAGAACATTTTTTTTTTCACTTATTCATACAGCTACATTGCCTTGGAAGACTTTTTTGTGCGGTTTTCTTTTCCCGACTCATTAATTTTTTTTTCCTGGAATGCTTTTCCATTTTTTGATTTTTTTTTTTTCTTAATTTTTACCTTTATGACAAAAAAAAAATAAATCTCCCCTGTCCGGTCAATGGGTCTAAAAGTTGAAAGGTATTTGACAGTGCCTACGAGGCAGCGGGTTTATAAATCACCGGACCATCGGTACCGAACTGAAAGGAACGGGTTAAAAATTTTTATTAAATTTTTTTATTTCAAAGCCTTATTCCATGACCAACTAGAGTTGATGAGTCACGTAAACAGACGTGTGCTTGTATAACCATCTGTTACATTCCTGTCCCTCCCGGTGTGCGCTTTAACGGCTAACCCCTTTTTGCTGATCTCGTCGCCCTACGCCCAAACACGTCGCTCCGAACGTCACGTTTGTGACCTCGAATAGCCGGTTTGGATTTTTCTTTTTTACGATTTCTGGCGTGCCGTTTATTCGTCAGACATCGAGTCTAAAAATGTAACGGCTGTAACTAAATTTGGGCGAGATAAAAGCCTCCTGAATGATAGGATGCGCCGTTTTTGAGTACAATTGTTTTTTGTTTTTTTTGGGGAGAAAATGTGTCCGAATATTCAAGAACTCTGGCACCAATTGGGAAAAAATTTCATTTTAACATCCTCCCCGAAATATATCAAGTGCTTCATTAATTTGGTAGAAGAGGCCAATCGTAAATAGATTTCGTCTGCTGATGACAGGAATTCATTGGCTTTGAAAAAAAAGTAAGGAGGTAAAGCGAGGCACTGGCAACACAGGAAAAAAAAATAATCTCCCAGTATTCTGACAGGTGATGAAGTCGTTAGGAAATTGCATAAAGCGTGGGAATCTTGAGTACGGATGATGGGGGATGTCTGGCCGCGTTCCCGGCAAAACGTTCCTTTCTCGTTTGGAGAAAGAAAATTATATAATAATAATAATAATAATAATAATAATTCACAGTGGATCCAGTTGTAAAAGAGGAAGCAGCTGAGGAAAGGGGAAGGGATTCTGTGGGTGTCGTAGTCCTTTGGTGTCTTGAGCGGCTGGCTTCAAAATCTTCTGCCTTTCAAATCAAAAAAATGTGTTTAGCGTATCCGTCTGCGTATCGGCCTCGAACCCTGCCGCTGGGTCCTGACAGAAGTGCTGGAAGAGCCTGAGGATGAATACAGGAGCGAGCGACGCCGCAACCAGGTTCGAGACGGGCCTCAAGATGTCCTCATTTTGCATACGGCGAATACTTCACACGATAGCGACTTTGATGAGGTACTCCTTCAATGAGGGAGAGGCACGGATACGCAGAGGGACACCTGAACTCGGGGGGTGGCAGAGACTTCACAAAAAAAAAAAAAATAAACACTTTTTTTTTCTCGCCCACTGTCCAGCAGGATGAGAATTCGGGACGTCCCTCTGTCTCTCAGGCGCAGTCTCCGATGAGGACAAGCGGAGCGAGGAGCTGGCTGAGCTCGGCGGCAGACACCGGCGCCCCCTTCATGGCGCTGCTCCTCTGCCTCCGTTTGGCCAGTTTGGAGTTGGATGGTGGCGAGAGCCGCATGGAGGACGCGCCGGCCGTCACCACCTGAGGAGACGCCTCTTCCTGCCACTGTGCTTCCAGGTCATCCTGCTCCGCCAGCTGCCGGTTCACAGCCATCGCCTGTCCGGCGTAGAACGTCAGGTCTTTGGCGCTGCTGTTTCTGCTGGCACGGGAGACACCGGCGTATGAGGTAAACTGCTCGTTAGATTCACTATTAAAATTTGGTTTCATGCCGCAGACCAGAACTTACCTCTGGAGCAGGATGGAGGTTGGGATTGTATGAGGAGCACCCTGGTGGGGAAAAAAAAAGAAACAAAAGAAACAAAACCGTCACGATGACATCATACCAACACCGAATCCAAATGAAGCGCTTCATGACGGCTGGACATTTTCCTAAGAACTAGTCTTCTTGTAAATGATTTACGCCATAGGCAAAATTCACCAGCTGATTCTGAGAATACATTATGGAGGGACTTCACCCTATTCTGACTCCTAATAAAGAGAAAGAGAAAGAGGGAGGAATAAAATAGCCTAGCTCCTTACCCCTTGTACCCACGGGTGCTGGAGAACCTGAGCGGCGCTGAGCCGGTTCTTTGCGTCCCGGACCAACAGTTTGGAGATGAGGTCTTTGGCACTCCAGGAGATATTAACCCATTCTTTCTCGGGGAATTCGTATTTGCCCTCCTGGATACTCTCGAACAGTGTGTTCTGAGATTGATGGACAACGATAAGAGGCAAAAATTGAGTAATTTTTTAATTAAGCACTCGAAACCAACAAATCCAGAGGTGTTCAAGCTTTGTGCCGAGGTGGACCTACTTGGCAGGCGTGACACGGCTCCCCGTTCTCCCAGCCACAGTCGCTTCCACAGCGGCCCACGAAGGGAGGATAGCCACTCAGCATGATGTACAGGATGACGCCCAGGCTCCACAGGTCACAGCGTTTATCGTATATGGTGGCCTCCTCGTTGAACGCCTCCACCACTTCGGGCGCCATGTATTCGGCAGAACCGCACTGCAACGAGACGGAACGAGGAGAGGCGACTTCGTTAGGCGGCGTACGGGAACGAGGTCAGCATTTGCCTGTTTAACATGTTTAACGTGCACGAAGGGGTGTAAGCGGTGGTGTGTTTTGAGACGGCAGCTGTTTTTCGGCAGTTTCTGTACGCACGCGGAGATCAAGAGCTTCGAGGAGAGTCATTGTGACCCTCGCACGACGAGACTAGTCCTCCGAGAGATCACCACAATCAGACAAATAGTGTGTTTGTATGAAACAGAGGGTGAAGCGTGCAGAAAGCCTTGCTCTCGTGATCGAGGCAGTCGAGTCATGGAAAGTTTCGAAAACTTGGCTCTGCAAAAACGCCTCCGTTCTGAAACTGGGCCAAATGCCCAAGAAGGGAAAAATGGATTGAGTGTCCCAGAAAAAAAATAAAAATTAAAAAAAAAAAACATCGCTCAACACCTCTTGCACAACACCACACCCCCACACTGCATAAACAAAACCAAACCACACAGACATGCTCTTTATACATGTATAGATCGCTGTACAGGGATGCAACCGTGTTGCTCCTGGAGAACAAAACATAATCCATCAAAAGCTGCAAGGCTTTAAGGTTAGCTCGGGTAGATTAGATTTTTTTTAGACTGTATTAACCTCCAGTATTTCAGAACTGCAGTCCAGGGTTATGGTTACAAAATGATCCCTTGTGAAACTTCCCCCCCCCCACACCTAAGAACCCGTGACAAAGAATTTCTAGGTCAAGCGCAGACTTTATCAGCTTACTGAGGTTACGGAGGTGATTCAATCCTTCATTTTAGCAAAATGACTCCTGAAAGCGGTCTGGTACTTTTCAGCTAGCGATGGCGTATGTTTGCTTTGTTTTGTTTTGGTTTTCAGGGCCTGACGTCGCTCTCCAGGCCTGTTTGTGCAGGCGTTTTGCTTCTTTTGTCCTCCTTGAACGCAGCTGTCGTGCCGCTCCGCCCCGTCGAGCCTTTATGCAGTGCAGGAATTCAGGAGCTGCAGACAAAAGCTCGGCTGTTCTGAATCGCCTCCTCCTCCTTCTCCTCCTCCTCCTCCTCCTCCTCTGCTGCCTGTCTGCTCGCCATCGCTCAACACCCCCCCACATTCAGGCCGTCTCTTAACAGCCTCTCCATCAGGGGTCAGACAAAAGACAAGTCCTGAGCTGCCCCAGATGACGGAGTAAACAGTGCTGCTAGCTACTCGGAAGATTCAGTGATTAGCAAACGAGCTTGGTTCGTGTTTCTTTCTTGGTTGAGTCTATAAACAGGAGATATGGGTGCTATCTGTAATAGCAGGAGAGAGGGAGGAGGAGGAGGAGGAATGAGATCGGATGATTACCTGCACTGCAGATTTTCTCTTCCTGTAAGTACTTGGTGCAAAATTAGTGAAGCCCTGCCTTGGGTGTGTGAAAATGACTCTACACGAGAGACAGATGAAGACTTGTTGGCAAACGAAACGTGGGGTTTTCCTGGCCACGTGACAAGAAAGTGGCTTCTCAGCTGGCGTGAGCCGAGTTCATAGCTGTGCGGTAAGAAGATGAGCTCTGCAATGAGCTGTGCCACGACCACACATTTTCTCAGAAATCAAACCCACAATCTTACAGGAAGTGCAACAGAGACTGCATTAGTTAAACCAACAATTTCCTTCAAAAAAAACCCCTTCATATATAAAACCTTGTGTACAAGAACCTGCCAAGATCCTCGTGATAAAGTTTTATCAAAACAAACAGAAGGCATGTTCTGCACTTCAGCACTTGGCTCCTCCTACCAAACTCGTCCTCCCCTTCCACCACCCAATCACAGCTCAGTTGCTATGCTCAAGAAGCCGAGAGTGTGAAAGAACTTCCCCTAACGCCTGACCTTGCTGCCGCTCTGCGGCTACCAGAGAAACAAAACCAAAAAAAGAAAGAGAGAAGTGCAAACATTAAAGGGACGGCAAAGGTGCAAAGGAAAGAACGAAGAATGAAATGCGAATCAGACTTCTAACGTCTCAATGCTTTCAAAACTTTTGGTCTGAACCTTGAGATTTGTTGTTTTATAACAACTTGTTCCTGCAATCAAGGTCCTGAGCGGATCCTGTTCCTGAATGGGTCTAAAGTGAAAACAAAACGCACAAAAAAAAAAAATCCCCTGGTGTTTGATTTGGTTTAAAGGTCTCTGTTATAAAACCTGTTACACGCTGCAGTAACGTGTCGAATGGCTTTGTTTGTGCACGTCTAAAACGTTCTCCTCTAGTTTGCTCTTCTACCCCCGAAAATAGTCTGGAGACTTTCTAAAAAGCCATGCAGGAGCCTCTGATCTCAGGTTACAACCATATATTTCACTACACGCCACCTACAGTTTTGCCGCCTGTTGTCGCCCCGTCCCATCGTTTTGCAACAGTTTTAATATCGAACACGAGATTAGAATCTAATCCAAAGATATGACCGTCGCAGTCAGAAACGGCGCTAATCGCTCCGCCTGGGGGCTGATAACTTCTTTATTACAACCCAGGCCTGAATGTTTGTCTCGCTCCGAATTCAAAAACATTCCAGCCGGCCGTAAAATCCGGCCCTTGACCTCAGAGACATGCTGCTCTCGCCAATAAGAGGAAGGTGTTCGGCTGACACCACCCGAGCTCGTCCAATAGCGTGGCGGGAGGAGACTGGGATGATAAGAGCGGCATTGTAAAAACAGCTGGCTTATCTGTGAGCGAGCGACAAAACAGGACTTAACCGATCGTAACCTACTTTTTAATAATGAACCGGTATTAGCCGAAGATACACACACACACACACACACACACACACACACACACACACACACACACACACACACACACATATACCGGTGTGAGGAGCTCTGGAGTGGAGATGGGAGAGCTATCACTGTTCAGCTTGATTCCACTGCCCAGGTCAAAATCACAAATCTTCACCGGTGAAATCTGAAAGGCAGAAGACTGGAAGTCAGGAACTTGTCCACACGTTTCAAAGAGCCAAAAGTAAATAAACCTAAGCACTGTTTAAAAAAAAAAAAAAACGCCGTTTTCTAATTTATCCAGATTCGTGTTTTTCCATACTCGGTGTTCAAATAATAATAATCCAGACCTAAAAATCGGTCAAATTCAATTCCATACTTTTACAGAATGCATAGGAACCCTGTTGATCTACTCTCATTTAAAAAGTCAAAACAAAATAAAACCGACTCACCCTGTCTTCATGTTCACACAAGATGTTTTCAGGCTTGAGGTCTCTGTGGGCCATGCCTAAAGGACACACACACACACACACATGTCATGCGTTTAGAAATGATTTCGGTTCTCCAGGGCTTTGGAGGGATGACAAAAGAGCAACTCAGTAGAAGTATGTTTCCAACACACTGCGTTGCCAAAGAGCAGCTATAAATAGAGGAGCGTACAAATGTCTTCCAGGAGAAGATAAGACATGAGACCCTCTGTGAGGTTCTTAAAACTTCAAGGAAGCGATACGGAACACCGAAATGGGATCTGGGTCAGGATTTGATATCACCCCCCCCCCCCCCCCATCTTCAACTATAATTATACTACACGTGTGAGTCTGTGAAGTCATTCTCTAATTCAGATACGTGAACTCGCTCACCTTTGTTGTGCAGATAGTCCAGAGCGCTTGCGATGTCCTGCACCACGATGCTCGCTTCCTGTTCGCTGAAGTGTCTCCGTTTGTGAATGTGGGTCAACACAGAACCTGAAGAAAAACAAACAAACAGGGAAAACCTTCAACTGTTTGTTCGAGCACGCGCACGCAAGATTGATTTCATCCTCTTTAGCGGGTGGAGGACGTTCGCCAAATCTACGCACCTCCTCTCAGCTTCTCGAACACCAGGTAAAACTTATCCTCCTCCTCGAAGAACTCCACGAGCTCCAGGATATTTCTGCAGGAGCACAGGATGACGGGGTTCAGAACTTTTTTTTTTGTTTTCAGTCCGTGCGCACAATAATAAGCCCGGGTTCTACGGGAGGTCTGGGGCACTTCTCACAGGGTCAGTGTGCAGATCATGGCTTCTGCCTAATACCTTTTCCAAAGCCTGGCTAATTAAAGCGATGTATGCAAGGGCTTAGAGAAGAGGTTACCTGTGGCCCTGGCACTGGTACAGCATCTCTACCTCCCTGAACACACGACTTCGACTATGTCCTGGTCTCTTCTCTATGATCTGCAAACAAAAACAAACAAACAAAATAAATAATTAAATAAATAATTACGTAACTGTACATTTTGCCGTTTACAAATCACGTCCACAATCTGAAAGTCTGTGCAGCAGCTGCGAATGTTGTCCTCCACCCCTAAATATATCCTAACCCATATTCCAGCCCCAGGAGGCCAATGGCATTTCAAACACAAAGCTTTGCGGTGTTTGCGGGCTGCATTCCGTGGACGATAAAAGCGCATCGAAGGCGGAACGAGCTAAATTGGGCATAGAGGTTAGAGGAGCGCTGGAATCGGTTGTTGACAGTAAACTGCTCTCTCTCTCGAAAACCCCCTCAATACCCCCCCCCACCACCACCACCACCAACCCACCCCTTCGCCATGCTAGACGTGACTGGATTAGCGGTGCCAGTGAGAGACGAGCAGAGCACAATGTAGCTCCTGGATTAGAGCCTGGTGTTCAGAGCAACTCTGCATTCCCCTATGAAACCGCAGTGCTCCTGAGTCAGCAAACCTCCAAACACAAGCCACACAAACCCGTACTGTACTCTGGAACGGAAGATCTTTGAACGTGGGGAATCAAATCCATTGCACTTCATTATCTCCACCCCATTATTTATTATTTGATCACACAATCGTATTCTCAACATCCTGCATCACACGTTGTGCGGATCGCTTCCTTACGACGTCACACTCCTGAGTGCTTCCTTCCTTTAGTGGATGAACGGCACCATAAATTCTCACTGCTCCTTCAAACGGTTGCACTAATAGAGCAAGTGTGTAAAAAGAAGCCAGGCCTGTGAACACGACAGCCAAAAGTGCAATCCGTGAACGTGTGCACGACTAAAAGGGAGAAGGGGGAAGGCTGCAACTCGAGGCAGACAGTTTTCGCTCACTTCTTTTGTTCAGACTTGGAAATCGACGCACCCCCCCCACCCCTGCACCTTAGGGAGGGGGTGGGGTGACCATGACATCTGGTCTCAATTTACCGCGCCCCTTCCCACCAAAAACGTCCCTCATGGAGATAAGGAGACACGACCCCCCCCCCCCCCCCCCCGAGAACAAAGCCCTGCAGAGAGAGGGTTGCCTGTGCAAAAGTTTTCTGCCAAAAAAAAAAAAAAAAAAAAGCTCCTAGTTGTATGAATGAGGGCATTCATTATAATTATTTATTTATTTTTAAAGGTAATCGTTTTGTTTTTTTTCCACACGAAATCTAATGAAAAAACTCAACAAGCTCAGACGCTCCGCTTCCTCGAAGTGTGTTTAACGAGGGAAACAAAACAAAAATCACGAGGTGCTGCGCCTCTGGCACGTAAAACTTTCTTTAGGCCACACCTAACATCTTCGTACAGGAAAGCGGGTAAACATTTCGGGATGCAACCTCAGGCCGTCCCCCCCCTCCCTTTTCCTCACTGGTGTGTGTTTTGGCAGACGTTCCAGGACAGAACGCAATGTTCCCGCCGCTGCCTGGTGCGCGGGCCAATGGGAGCGCGGAACCCGAGGAGGATGTGACCCGCCCGGCGTTCCGATTGGCCGCCGTAACGGATGATCTAACGAAAACAGGAAGGGGGAGCTTCTTTGCTGAGCCAGCGCTGCTGAATAGAGCGGCGGAGCGACGGTTCAAAAACATCCTCTTTTTCTAAACACGACCCGGAGAGGGTACAACAACCACGATCAAAGTGCTGCCGCCTTTTCAATCTCGACTCGTATTTAGGATTGAAAAGTTCATACACTCAAGGAGTTCGAATAACAAAACAACTCGATCTTGGGAGATTTCAAAAAGCTGCACAGTGGATGGCGATTTACATTCCTGATTAAGCAGCCGGTGAAGGAGGACGGCTCGCGCCCTGCAGCGTTTCAGACAGCAAACACGCTCACAACAGCGACCTGCGGCTGTGTGCTGACGTCGGCTCTGCTTCCAGTAACCCGTTCTATAAGTTCCTAGTAATGTCACGAGTGCCAAAGGGTAATCCCGTTCAAAACGGTGCGCCGATAAGCATCTTTTAACCCGCGTGGTTGACATGACGCGCATGCTTTCGCTTGTTTGATCTATGAGAAGGTAAATTTCGAAGCGAGACGGGAAGCGGGTCGTACCTTTACAGCGTATTCCTTCTGCGTGATTTGGCTGATGCAGGTCTGCACTTTTGCATATGCTCCCTCTCCTAACACTTCATCCTGCAGCTTATAGACATCTGGAAGGAGAAGATGGCAAAGAGGGGAAACTCGATCAATGGCAATGAGACGGTACGGTCGTTCCTCCAGAGGACCACATGAGACGATCATGTGAGACAATAGCAAAATATACAGTGTGCACAAATGTCCAACATGAAAATATATCCTCATGGCAGTATGTACAATGCCACCATATAGTAGACTATATAAGTGGACTGTAAAAAAAAAACAAAAAACAAAAAAAAAGGAAGAGAGCATTCAATCTCAGACTCTGACTGTTACACTCACCCTCAAACCGCCCTGAGAAGCTGTCTGTGGCTCTGCACCTCTTTTTCTTCTTGTTCCGCTTCTTGGCATCGGGGATGTCGATCGGCTGGCTGGAAGGCATACCTTTGTGTCGGCATGAAAAAAAAAGAAAAATGGAAAGAAAAAAAACGGTTAGAAGAAGCCGATCCTGTTTTTGAAGCAGGACCGAAAAGCCTTGGCGGATGATTGAGCGTGCTATAAAAGTGACCGAGTTTGGACTCTTTTCACTGGGAAACCTCCAATCAGCAAGACAGAAAAAAAAGACTTTGAAGGGAAATGCATGCGCTGGTTTTGACGTCCGTCGGGAGGGGGGAAATGTAAAGCCACAAACCCGAGGCAAATCAGAGACGTCAGAAGCGAAGGCTTTTTACTCACCGGGGCGAGTGGAGCAATCGAAATTGAAGGCAGGATCATGAAGGTGGGATCCGGTTTTGGAGAATTCGTCCGTTTCGAATGGATTTTGGCCCTGAAATAAAGAAACATTACATTTTAAACAAATTAAACAAAATGTGTGTGTGTGTGTGTGTGTGTGTGTGTGTGTTTGCACGTTTCTCAAACGTCGACTGTTACTAACGTGTAATTGTTGCTAAATTAGTTATTAATAACCGACGTGTTGACAAATCTTCAGAAATGCCCAGTACTTAATAACATGCGCCGACGCACCTTGAAAGAGCGATGAAATCCGGTTACGGCGGTCATCTTGTTCTGCACCATTTTGCTTCCTGGTTCGCTGATTTTTATTCCCTGATCGGATCAGTGGCTCCCGGCAACAACGGTTTCGCTTAGCTGGAGTGACTGGTCTCACTTCGCTAGCCCGATGTCTGGTGACTGCGGTGCTTTAAACGGGAAACCTAAAAAAAAAAAAAAAAAAAAGCAACAAAAAAAAAAAAAAAGTGAATCAGTTGGCGTTCAGAAGTAGATGCAGAACATCAATCACGGCTGCAACGTGACGCCTCAGCGTCAAAACATCGAGACGCAGAAACAAGTTCCTGTCTGTGTGCCAACAGCCGCAAAGCGATCCTGAGTGCCAACAATAACATCCAGACTAGCAGGAATAACTGATAATGCCTCATTATGCTGCTCCATACAATAACACCAATAAATCCGTCTCAATGTCTCGCCCTCGCATGGAATCAAATGCAATAAAAAAGACGTAATTATGCAAATCTATGACCTAACCAATAAAATCATTCCTTATCGTCATAGCTAACGATGCATTTAACTCCAGTACAAAATCAATATTTTCCTCTCACATGGTGATCGATTGCACCAACACCCAAAACATCTCCATCTGAATGAACATATCAAAGTTCAAACCCATTCATTTTTTTTTTGTTTTTAAAGAAGAACTGATTAATCCGGGTTCAGCATTCCAGACTTTTTCCAAGAAGAATTTTAAATCCTCAATGAAATGTGAAATCTATTATAAGAGGCTGTGACGGCCTTCATTCCATCCCTTGCAATCCGGAAAGCCGTTACAATATTCCAATACAATTCCCAAGTCTGGAAAAAGGAATTCCATCAATTCATTTGACTTTCCATTCGACTCCATTATAATCCTGTAACCGAGATATCTTCAATAATTAATTATGCGGAACACAAATATATACATACGTTAAAGAAAAACTTATGTTAAATGTATTAGTGTCCTATTGAATAAACCTTATCAGAGTTCAACTGAATTTTTTGGAAATATTATGGAATTTTCTGGAAAGATCCAGGCCATGCACATTATCACTAGCATACCAATAAAGCTATGCAATAAAACACTCCAGAAATTAAAAATATTACAGATAATTGACTAATCAATTCATTAACACATTAAGTCACATCAATTACCAGCAACTCAAATCCACTAATAATTTATATACAATTACAGTCTCCTGATACAAGGGCCGTATCCCAAATTGCACGCTTAGTGCATACCAAAGCGCACTATATAGGCTACGAGCACCCTTATTTCCGCCTCGAAGTAGTGCACTTGTGTAGGGAATCAATGTCAATTTGGAACAACGCCCGTTCCTGTACGTCCGTTGGGGAAAAAACCGAATGATGAAATAGTCATAAACGGCGTCTAAATTGTATCAGTCATTCATTTCTTCAAAATTGACATAAAAACCGTTTAAAAAACACTAAAATAAATAACAAAAGAACTAATTTCGAGGTTATAGGAGTCAATGTTGAGATTATTGTTAGCACGAGCCGAGGCTGAAATGCTAAGACACAAATTCAAGTCCAAATCCAACGTGTGGAAAAATAGTAATAAAAAGGAATAAGTGCTCACCCCGTTGATCTGAAATTAAAGCTCCAGTCTGGTTGCCGTTGTGCGACCCCTCGGTTGTCCGTGTGGTCCTGGACCCAACACTGGTCTACTGTGTGGAAGATACGGAGAGCTGCGCGATGGTGCTTATATAACTTCGCTGTTGGCTCAGCCCCGCCCCTTGTTCAGACTAAACTCCGCCCATCGGCTAGGAAACACAAAAACACGGTGACGTTTTCAGTTTCAGAGCTGCCTGCCTTTGTCCGCTTTTTCACATAAAATTATATAAATATAAAAATATATATGCACAATATTCAAACATGACCAACTACTATAACATATATTTCATAAAAGAGTAAAATCTTAAATGTGGGCGGTAGTAATGCACTTCCGTTATATGATACATTAAGAGAGCTCGTGCATGATGCAAGTTTCTGTAATAACCCAAGCTACTGGCATCTATCCATTCATCTCTCCATCCATCCATCCATCCAACCATCTAATCCTTCATTCCACACATCCATCCATCTATCCATGCTTCCATCTATCCTTCCAACCCTCTCTCCATGAATCCAATCATCTAATCCTTCTAAACCTTTGATCTATTCCTTCATTCCATCCATCCATCCATCCAACCATCTAATCCTTCATTCCATCCATCCACACAACCATCCATCCATCCACACATCCATCCATCTATCCATGCTTCCATCCATCCTTCCAACCCTCTCACCAATCCAACCATCTAATCCTTCCATCTGTCCATTTATCAATCCCTGACGACCTCCATCCATCCATCCATCTATCCATCCACACATCCATCCATTCAGCTGTCCATTCTTCAATCAATCTATTTTTCCATCCCTTCCTTCCAGATGTCCATTCTTTCATCCTTCTATCCATTCATCCATCTATCCTTCCATCCATCCATCCATTCATCCAATATCGTTTTGAGAGAAACTGAGTCATGATTCCATTCATATATATAGCGCTCAGTTATAACACGATGCCATTTGCTTTTAAATATAGAAAGGCTATTTTCAATAGTGAGCAACACTCTATTAATACTTTTTTTTAAAGGTGCAGCAGTCGATTTTTAATCCTTATTAATCTATGAAACAATGTTTTTTGTTTAATAAGTTGTAAAAACATAATAAACTAATAAACTTGTTTGAAAAACTGACTTACTGTCAGGTAAGGTTCAGATGTCAGTAGTCATTTTATAGACACTCTGAGTTCTTCCATATTGTAGATCCTGGGGGCAGAATAATATGAACATGAGTGGCATTCGATATAATGGTGTTTTTCCCAAATGGAGGCGATAAAATCCCTCCAAATGCTTTTTGGTGAGTTTCTTAATATGAGACCAAAATCTGAGCCAGAATCATACACACATAAGAACGAGATCTATAAAGGTGTTTGTATACTTTTGGGTTTACATTAGTTCGTTTTTACAAGCTGTTACATCACTATATATGCAAATGAATATGTAAAATGTATGTAAATATACCCTTGTAGTAATGATATTCATAATAACATGATCTGACCATTAAAAAAAATCGAACTGGGTTGGTCTCTCTGGCTCTGTTGTGTATATTTGCTGTTTTGTTTCCTATCCATGTACCCGCTACCAATCTGGTAGTCGAACTGTGGAGTCCATTAAAGTTACATTTTAGGGCCGACATTTTCATATTTTCTCCTCCTGTTATTCAGAACACTTAATCAAATACAGCAACAGTACGAGATATCGCCAGCTTTAGGGCCTTGTAAGTCTTATTGACTGTTTAAAGGACATCAGGTTTCAGCTACGTCATCATTATCCGCAGCTAAATAACGATAAACCAGAAATCGCTGTTATTAGCGCCCTTATCTACGAAGGTTACAAATCGCATCAAGAGCCTTGTGGGAGTTATTTACGACACCCAGCCGCCCAGCTCAGCTTTAAGGAGCACATTAGTAATGGTTGCAATGCAGCACCGTGTTAGAAATATATCCAAGGAACGTGACAATCTGGATTTCTCTTTCGGAGATAGCAGAGATTTTTTTCGACCAAATAGCTCTTTTACTAGATTACAAAGAGTGCATGTAGAGTAAGAATTCAGATAACACCTGGTTTCCAAACAGTGCTTTTTGTCCATTATCATCAAATCAAAACTCCCCCTTTTCAGATGCTCAGGTACTAATTTGTATTGTATTGTAGCAGATTCAGCGGTGTTAAGGATCTTTTGTGCATTTATCTTTCAAAGCTATTTTCTGGTGCCTACTTAACTTTTTTTGCAGGATGTTCAGGAATTCTTTTTGCTTGTGAGGCTTCAAAACCTGAGCACTCAACTGTCGAAAGCTTCTACAAGCTAATAAAATACACCCAGGGATTCCTTTCTTCTGGTGCTCCTGCAAGAAAAGTGTCACCTTCTGTTCAAATATTCACTATATAACAAATTGAAATACAAGATCGATGTCCTGTAGTAAACCCTCAGCGCGTTCACGTGACACACCGTGCTTCTAGGAAAACACTCGCAGCTTCTGGACTCTGGAACGGAGTGGTACACACTCTCACACCGGTGTTAATGAAATACCTCGCTTTTGTGCTCCTCGTTCTTTGAAAGAACTGTTCAGAGAAACATTCGGCTTTGGGAACAGTGAAACGTGGGCCATGCATTTGTTCTGTAGCTTGTAATGTATTTTGTTAGCTGTGCACTGTGTGTGTGTGTGTGTGTGTGTGTGTGTGTGTGTGTGTCAGAAGCATAAAAGGTAATCAGATGCAGAAGGTGCAGCATGTGACTCCATGAAAGATGAGCGAAAGATCTAGAGGTTCTCTGCTTACATGTTGTTAAGAGGTTTTTTCCACCTCAAGCCGTCCAACGAATCCTGCGTTCTCCCTCCCTTACCGTTTAAGGACACCTAATAAAGTGGAATCTTACGACTCTCTTTTTACGCCTTCCTTCCCTCCCTCCCTTTCTCTTTCTCTCCCTCGTTCTCTCTCTTCTGACCTACAGACTCGCTGTTGAAAGCCGAAGCAGACATTGCGAAAGCTCTGCCTGCTGCCTGGGGAGGGAGAAAGCACATGATGCAATTCCTGGTGATGTTGACAACAAGCCGTGTTTTGAAGCAGGAACGAGGGTTACTCGCGGGACAGCACGAGCACAACGTCGTTATAAAAAAAAAGGGCTGATGGGGCACTTCAGGTTCACTCGCTGCCTGGAATGTGTTTTACAGACCCGGCTGACATCTGCTGACGTCTGATTGGCCTGGGCCATGTAGGTGTTTCATTGTCTGTCCTATGTGCTAAATGTAAAAGTGTTGAAGGTAAATGTGTGTATGTGTGGACATTCCGACAGGGTGGGACATTCACATGCTATGTGTAATATAAACTGGAATGCTTAAACCTATATATATAGAATTTGAGGATAAAAAGGACCTGGGATCTTTGAACGCATGACACTAGAGGACTGTCCACTTCCAGATCACCTTTTAATTTGGGAAATGATAAATCCTTCACATACATCAATAAGGAACTCAGACACGACTAAAAATAGCTTTCCGGAATAAAAGCAGTTATTTTTATGCCCCTAATTTCGGTAAATGTTGCCCTGTTAGTTATTATGTCATGGAAAACTCTCTGATATGAAAGTAAACGAGCACAGGCTCTAAACAAATTTTGTTATCTTCTGATACTGGGGCACATAGCTGCCTTTATCTCGCTCAGACCACACTGGCTTTTGGAAAAACAGCCTTTTTGCTTAGTTATACAAGGTGGTATAAAAAAAATTTTCACAACTATTTTTGTAACTCGCCAACAGATGGCAGCACAAGGCTGCACGCACAGTCACGGGAAGCGCCGAACTCATTCTCCTCACAAGTTCTCCTCACACGTTAGTATCTCATCTATAACAACGTAACCTCACTTCCACACATACGTTACTCGCCAGATTTGGCTCCTGCTGACTTCACCCTCTTCCCGAAGTTAAAGATCCAGCTCAACGGTCACCGTTTGAACACAAAAGCGCGAATTACAGAAGGTGCTTGACACGCTTTCAAAAAGAAGACGTCCAGGACACATTCCAGAAGCGGTTGGTACGATCGGAGCGCTGTATTGCTGTGCAAAGGGGCCTATTTTACAGGTGACAGCGTGTAAACGTAGATAAATAAAGTCGTTTCTTGTAAACAGAGCGAGTCTCGAAACCTTTTGAAACCACCTCGTATCTGGAAGATCTTTAGTGACCTGCTATAAAGATCCGACTTCCACCCTATTTAACACCTTTGGGATACAGTTTTCATGCTGACTGAACCCCAAGTCACCTCACATCACCTCAATCAGTAACTGATTTTACTCACACCCTTGTGGCTGAATGAGCACAAATCTAAACAAAATCTAGTGAAAGCTCTTCCCAGAAGAATGGAGCTTATTATAAGAGCAAATGGGGACATAGAAATCTTGTGTATCTTTTAAATCAAATGCATTTTTAAATATCACACTCAAGTCTAACATTGTGTACTATTTCAGTTTTCTTCATCCTCCTGAGCAAAGCGTTACACAGACACAGAGTGACATTTACCAAGAAAAACCAAAGGAAATGCAACGAAAGGGTGAGATGAAAGAAAAAGAGCAACTGCTGATAAAAAAACAAAAAAAAACCCTATTTTGGTTTGTAAAGTGGAGCCGGAAATTAGTTGTTAATTACCTATCTACCGATCTATACCTAGTCTTCCTGACACTGTTCGGGGCTCAGACACACTCTCCCAGTTTAAGTGCAGATTAAAAACGTATCTTTTTAGCAAAGTCTACACATAACATAAGTCTCATATCATAACCTTGTGCTCCAGAACATCTGATCACATGCATGTTGTTAATATCATGAACAGCAGCTACGCTAATTTCTCTCCACTGCTTCTCTTTCTCTCCCCATCCCGAGGCATCCTGAAGTTTGGCAAGCTCCAGTCACGTCCCACCTCATGAAGATTATGGACCTTTGAAGAAGTAGATGCCGAACTCGCAAACATCCCGAACCATCTAGAGACGTACCAGTGCCAATTGGATTCCACTACATGTGTGAAGTTTTGACATTGGACCTCCTGGAGTGTTTAAAGGCTCTGGCATGGAGAAGCTGGTGTTGGATCTGTGATGATCACAAATGTTGAGCTCAGTAGCTCCTACTTTTATACCAAAGACTGTAGAAAGAACATTTACTTATAATCTTATACACCAGTACTCATGTTAGTTCTCACTCTCCAGTGTTCTGTATTGTTGAAAGATTTATGATCAAACTCTTGATGTCACCCAAATGAGGATGGGTTCCCCTTTTGAGTCTGGTTCCTCTCAAGGTTTCTTCCTCATAACATCTAAGGGAGTTTTTCCTTGCCACAGTCGCCACAGCTGCTCATCAGGGATAAACACACACCATTCACCTTAACTGTTGATTTCTGTAATGCTGCTTTGAGACAATGTCTGTAGTGAAAAGCGCAGAACTATCGATCTGCACAGACCAGAGTTTATGGGATGTTGCTCCTCGATAAAGCGGACTTGCATGCTACGTCCTGAGCTTCAAGATGAATGTGTGTGTGTGTGTGTGTGAGTGTGTACCAGTGTGTTGGAGTAGTGCTGGAATGTGGGTGTGTATACACAAGTCACTACTCCTATTCTATTACATCTGAATATTTTCCAAGCTGGCAGCTACGGTGTACACACCATCGAGACTTACTGCCGCTTCTACAGGCAATAACACCGCAGAAACACGAGCCTGTGGAGTTCAAGGCCTTCGTCTTTCATCCAAAACCTCCTACCAAATCAGAAACAGAACACACACCTGCCTGCAGCACTGGAATCATATACAGAGAGACAGAGGTCTGTTCAGAGGTCAGAGTTCCCACACAAACAGTAAACAATTTTGAGATTGGATTTAATAATATTAATAATTTTGAAAACAAATCTTGCCATATGACCAAATTGTCAATGATTAACTTCACTCCTTCATGTGCATGATGGTGATTTATATCCGATTGTATATAACAGACGGGTCCATTTGCACCGATCTGGGCTAGTCCTTCTGTTCAGTTCTGCTCTGTTCCTCATCGTAATTCGGCTGTTTGCGTGGTTTTTTTGCAGATGCTCAGGATAACCACGTTCCAAACGATCACACAATCGCTCACATGAATCTGTTACTTAAACACATTCATCGCTATGAAATATTCCAAATATCTCACAAGCCACATGTTCAACAGGATGTTGCATCATTCCGATGATCTTGAAAAATCAGGGATCATAGAAAACTCAGAGACTGAAATTTATGGGAGAGTTTAAGAGCACTAAACTCAGAACTTGGACATTTCTGACACATGGCCTCCACCATTAAGCAACAATGAACACTATTTCCAACAAGAACTGGAAACTTCCAGCATTGTGATCATTGTTGACTAGAAGAAGGCGTGTCCACTGATGCAATAAAGTTGAAAATGTGTAACTTGATCCGTTTTCCGGTTTGTTATCAATGCAGGACCATTTAATAAAAAAATTACTAATAGCAACCAGTAGTAGACCGGTGACTTGTGTGTGAATGAAGATAGAGCGTGTTACATAGTAATCTCCATTAGAAAGTCTAAAAAACGCCTCGATCTTACTAAAGTTGCTCACGTTGTCACGTGTCACCCGGAGCAACGTGACTCCGTCTTCACGCCATAAAAGGGAAACCCACTTGACTTAACTTAAAATAAAGTCTCTTTTTTTTTTGCTCTCCATTTTTTATAGTAAGCATGCTGATCCCTGAAGGGGTTTCTATAAAATTTCGTTGGTTGGGGCCGTGGTTTATCTTGAAGACGTCATTCAACATGGTCACAACTTCCAGTTTCAAGGGAGTTTAACCACAATGTGTGTAATGTTGAGTGATTATGAGTGTTTAAAAGCACATTTTCTTTAATTCAACCTTTTTAAAATTATTATTTACAATGTATGGCCTTTTTTTACTTATTATTCCACAAAGGAAATATCGACGTATAAATCAAATATATCGAATATTTCTGTATCGATTGTTTTGTCATATCGTCCTCTTGTATGTAAACAAAAAAAAAGCGCGTTGCGTCATCAGAGAGCGACAAACGGATTACAGTAAAACGTGCAATGACGAAGAATTCAAGTGTCTGATGCAACTCTGAACCGCATTAACACACACACACACACACACACACACACACACACACACACACACAAAAGCAAGCATTCTGGCACATAGCACCGCCTAGGCCACGCCCATTACCGAACGGCCGGTCTGGCTCCGCCCACTGACGCATGATGTTCTCTTTATTCTCGCTCTCTCAGGCACGTTCCAGAACAAAACAAAGAGCAGACCGGCTGGAACCGGCTGCGCAGAGTCAGCATAAGGGTTGCCAGATCTGCGAAAATCACAATAAGCTTTACACTGAAATCAGAAATCAGAAAGAGCTTCATTGCCAAGTGTGTTTGCACATACAAAGCATTTGTCTTGGCAAAAGAAGCTTCCAGTACACAGAGACATCAAAGACAAGAACACAGGAAAAAAAAAAAAGATATGTAAATACAATACAAATGTAAATAAAAACAAAACAAAAATTTGAATGTATATGTGTAGTATATAATTGTAATACAATAGAATAAAATGTAAGATTTAACTAACATGAAGGATAGTATTAAAAATGTATAGAATCTTCCAGAATGTATAGAATATTCACAGAATATTAAAACTCTAAAGTTATGACAATCATCTCCAAATTTGTTATCCATTTTACAAAATATCCTCATACAACACAACATAAACGTGACATAAACGGTTTTTTATATCTTCACTCCACAAGTGTTTCATTTTCATTTTTTTTTAGATTTCCATCTATTCAGGGTTTTTTTTCCAGAGGAACCTACACCTGAAACCTGTCCTCTAACACGTTCAGGACGTTTGAGTTGACCCCTGATGGATGTGGGTAGTTGTTTTGGGACAAAACACCATTTTCAGCTGTTTCTAGTTGTGATTGAATGCAGATCTGATCGGTTCAATCATAAACCGCTTTCAACACAGAAAGTGAACTTTTTTTTGGTATTTTTGGTTGCAGATGAAATCTTTTCCTGTCGAGATGCGAGACACTAAACTGAGGTACAGACGGAGAGACCGCACAGATCTGCATTGTGGTGGAAATGTGGACCCGTCTGGAGACTTAGAGAAAAGTAAATAAATAAAAATGTCTGATGCAATATGCAATAAAACACAAGTTCTATAATTGTTCGGTGTCAAAGGTTGTTTTATCCTTCGTCAAAATTTCTGACCGGATGACAATGCGCTTCTATCCATCACGTCCTCCAGCTGGCTTTTTTTTTTTACTAATTTATTAAGTTGCATAAAGACAACAAACCAAGCCTTATCACAAACAGGCCAAAAATATCAGTTACACTTTTGGATGAAAGAACCAGTTTAATATTGGTTAAAGCACATTTCAAGCTATTTATATGCAAGAAAAGAACAAATACAGCGAACAACATAAACAGATGGTGATCAAACATCTGTAAAGGGCTTAAATCTAATCAAGGTGGAGACGAACAAAAACAGAAACTGTCAATCGTAGCCAAAGTTTGCAAACGTGTATTAATTGCCGTTGATCGGGATTCTTTTAATCATTTACTGATTCAATTTAGCATTTTGTATGAATACTCCCAACGCCCCACCTCCAAAACATAGAGAAGGAGTTCAGAAGTATCTTCTAAAACAAAAAAGGGGTAAAACAGTGGATCTGGCAACACCCATGAACAGCAAGATATGGGGGGAAAGTACGTCCTGTTGCACATTCTGCACGTAACACACGGGCTGGACACGGGGGGTTTACTACACTCTATTACATAAAGATGGGAAAACATTAGTTTTTATCATTATATTATACATTTTTTTAATTATTATAATGAAAATATTTAGATTGAAAATGATCTTCAATGAACCAGTGTGTGTGTGTGTGTGTGTGTGTGTGTGTGTGTGTGTGTGTGTGTTAAATTGTAATGATCATTCTATAATCATTAATAATAATAATTTTATTCATAATAAAAAGACACGTCATTATGTTAATTAAGTATTCATTTAAGTATTAATTATTAATAATACATTTTTAATATTGAATATTTCATTAAGTATTCATCTACCAATAATGACAGGAAGCACACATGCCAGTCAACCTAACTGCATTTGTTTACTTTATACACACACACACACACACACACACACACACACACACACACACACATATATATATAGATTAGCATGCTAGTTAGTGATTCAGCCTGAAATAAAGCTTTTTTTTTTTTTTTTTATAACAAAACCTGTTGAAATGTAGGTTGGAAATCTCACTGACCTGGTTGAAAGACACTCAGGAACATTTCCACACAATATACAGTATAAGAAAATGTTAAAATGTTTACTGGGCCTCCATACAATTTCCAGTTCATTCAATTCAATTTTATATGTGTAGCACTTTTAAACAATGTCCCAAAACAGCTTTACAGAGATAAAGTTCTAAACTTTGAATGTACAAGATGTATAAGTCTATAAGTTTATCCCCAATGAGCGAGATAATAGCGAGAGCGGCAAGGAAAAACTCCCTGAGACTTCATGAGGAAGAAACCCGTCCTCATCTGAGTGGCACCAAATGTTTCATTATAGTTTTATCATTGTTGAGGTGTAAAGTTCATTGTTCATGCAAACTGCAGCCCTAAGCCATTGTTTATGTTAATTACAGTCCAAATCCATCTTTAGAGCTCTTGAGTTGCTCAGTAACTTAATGGATCTTTTGGCTGTTCATGTGGAACCAACATCAGCTGCACCCAATGGCCTTCATCTCAAATACAAATGCAGCAGTGTAAGACTTTTCTTTCTCAAACATCTTTTTGATCCAATTACAAATGAATCTAATAGACACTTCTTTACATTGTGTACATAATTATGTATGTGGACCATTACATTACCATTACGACCAAATGTACAGTATCATATGGATTAATATACCATGAAATTATCCCCACCCCCATTTTCCAGATATAATGATTCTTTTGCAAAGTCTTTCCGCTAGATTTTTGCTTAAGGCAATGGGGATTTGTGCCCATTCAGCAACAAGAGCAGCACTGAGGTCAGGCACTGATGTTGGACAACAAGAAGGAGGGCAGAGTTCCAGTTCTTCTTTCTAAAACATTCCCAAGGCATTGATTGGGGTTGAGAAGGTCAGGGCTCCTTGCAGGACACTTGAGTTCTTCTCCATCAACCTTAACACGTCATGTCCACCATTTCTATTCTGGAACATGTTTGTCCATATTGTGCATTTAGAGCCATTGGATTGAATCAATTCAATATACAGATAGTTATAAGATGGCCAGTGAAGCCATCTTATAACCATCAGAACCTAATGATACATATTTGCTAATGGTAGACTAGTCTGATTTCCACCTCTGGATTGAAAATAATTCACCCCTTGTGAACTCATCATGAACTCCACATTGGGATCATTGAACTAGGTTAGTGCTTTCCAAAAGTGGTGTCCAGGGAACCCCCAGGGGGCTCTATAAAGTATTGCCAGGGAGTCTGTGATTTTTCACTGTGATTTGGTGACAGTTGAGGGATTTCCCAGCACGCCATAATCAAAGTTAAAAATAGTGCCATCTCTAGATTCATGTGTTCTATCTGTGGAAAGTTCAGGACTACAAATCTCCATAGCACAGATAAGCAGACAAACAGCGGTGGACAGTAACGAAGTCAATGAAATTCATTACTGTACTGTAGTAGCTTTTCCGCGTATCTACTCTACTGAAGTATTTCCATTAGGGGAGACTTTAAGTTCACTTTATTTCAGTCAAATATCTTACAATCCTACGATTTACCACATTCTTTTTATTTATGAGTCTACCAATCAGTGTAGAGCACATGCTTTGTTCTGAAATTGTTTTGATTGACATTTTTTTCGGAATCTAATTAGCACCAACATACAGTTCAGCATCGCTTCAACAGCAAGCAGAAGATTTCGAGAGGAATAAATTACTCGAAATGTCAGAGCAACCGTGGCCTTATTTGTTACTTTTTGGTGTGAATGTGTGTACGCATGGTGTTCCTGGGATAGTCTCCTCATCCACCATAACACTGACCAGGATGAAGTGGATCCCGATGATAAATGAATACTGTACACATTGAAATAACGTGCACTTGTCATGCACCGACCCACAGCTCCAAGATCCTGGGTTGACGATCCCTGATAAAGATTAAACCCTTACTGCAAGTGACTGAGGCTTCAAAAGGTCCACAGCTACATAAGGTTTCTTCTCCCTTATTGGATGGAATGAAGTGGAATAGCACTTCTATAGAGAATAGAGGTGGCAAGTTTTACTTCCTGGAGGTAAATATTTGCCAGGAAACAATTAAATCATGACTCCTACGTGTAGCCTCGGGGCTAAAACAGATTTTGTTAACTTAACACGCCAAGAAAAGAAATGGAAACAATGATGTCAGTGCAGCCAAACTTCCGGTTTAACTGGAATTTTGTTGCTGTTGTTAAGAAAAACGGTGAAAAGCATTTTCGATATGACGTAACAGTTCAGTTAAAGTCCTTTCTTCACATATTCCAGCTTGATTGCCACTGTGTTCAGAACACAGGTTCAGGCTTGAGAAGAAGGAGTTAAGGCCCACACTCAGGGGTCCAACAATGGCCGCTTGACTTCCTGATCATTAACTTAAAGACTTATCCAATGAGCCACGACTAGCCCCTGCTAGCAAACCCTCCTAGCATTTGCCAGTAACTTAACCCGGTCTACAGAACGACGCAATTCTGACGAACGAGTCTTTGGAACTTCCGTTTGAAACGCCTCGATTGATGAGCCTGTTATATTTAGCTTGTTTTCTTTCTCCATTTGGCATTCCAGCGTTTGTTCCACAAGCCTTCTGCCTCGGAGGAACAGAATACAACAGAACGTTTCACACACATTTGTCACACACATTAAAATGCTTCAGTGCAGGGTTTAGTGCAACAACAAATGAACCCGGCTGTAAAACAGATCTGAGTGAAAAGTCAATCTTTGAAATTCTGAAATCAAGAACGCATGGGTGTGTTCTTTTCAATGCACATAGTGCCACCTGGTGGAAAAACTGTCATGAATTTTCCCTTCCATTGAACTAGGAGACCCAAACTTCTCAGGAAGACTGTAAGACAATGTGCACCAGGGACAGTAAGATTCACCAATTCACAGGTTTCCCAAGTTGCCATTTGTATCGCAATGCATCATTATTTTAACATATTTGCATCGTTAAAAAAAACAATTTATTTATATACTTTTATTATGTAGAAAGTGACCAAAAATTTGAGACCAGTATTTGATATGTAGATCGATTTCACCACTGCTGCTACGTGAATACGATGTATCGCAACACTACGGGGACTGAGGCGTGTCCTGAGAGTCACATAAAATACAGATTAACATGGCAGAGGTAGAGCTGTAACTTCCTGCAGACACAACAGAAAGAGAACGTCTGGTTTTATCTCATCTTTTATTGTTCTTTTTGCACTACGAAGGCAGGTTTGTGAAAGGGGTCAGCTATGGAGATGCACATCCCTAGTGTGCTCCAAGAACATATAAGGGAGGGGGTAAAATAAGTATGAAACACGTCACCATTTTTCTCAGTAAATATATTTCATAAGGTTCTATTGACATAAATTTTTCATCAGATGTTGGTAAACAACCCACGCAGTCCAGACATGCAGAAGAAATCAAACCATAAATGTCCATAAATTAAGTTAAGTTATGTGTAATTATGTGGAATGACACGGGGAAAAAGAATTGAACACGCTTGCTGAAATTGAATTAAATCTTTGTACAAAAGCCTTTGTTGGTAATAACAGCTTCAAGACGCCTCCTATATGGAGAGTGTAGTTGCACACATTGCTCGGGTGGGATTTTGGCCCATTCTTCAACACAAACATTCTTCAAATCTTGAAGATTCCACGGGCATCTTCTATGAACCCATCTTCAGTTCTTTTCGTAAATTTTTTCATTGGTTCTAATCAGATGATCGTCTGGGTCATTCAGTGTTATTTTCCTTCTCTGAAACCGTAGAGATTTTCCATTGCTGTGTGTCTGGGATCATTGTCTTGCTTAAATCTTCATCTTTATCATCCTGGTAGATGGCAGCAGATTTTTATCAAGAAAGTTTCGGTACATTTTTCCATTCATCCTTCCTTGAAGTATATGAAGTTTGCCAGTATTGTATGCTAAAAATCAGTCCCACACCATGATGTTCCCACACTCCAAACTTCACTTCACTGTTTTTGGGGTGATGTGCAGTTTGTCCTCCAAACATGTTCATCCAAAGATTTCAACTTTGGTCTCATCTGACCAGATGTTTGTCCAAATGTTGTGCAGCGAACTTTAAACAAGCTTCAACATGCTTTTTCTTAAGCAGTGGAGTCTTGCATGGTAAACGTGCACACATTACTTATGTGTTTTCTTTTAAACAATTGTACCTGCTAATTCCAGGTCTTTCTGAAGAACTCCACAAGCAGTCCTTGGCTCTTGGACAGCTCTTCTAATTTTCCTTACACTCCTCTGTTAGAAATCTTGCGAGGAGCACCTGGTCATAGCTGGTTTATGGTGACATGATGTTCTTTCCACTTCTGGATTATGGCCCCAACAGTGCTCATTGAAACATTCAGAAGTTTGGAAATCCTTCTGTATATAAAGCTATCAGTATGTTTTGCAACAATAAGGTTGCAAAGGTCTTGAGAGAGCTCTTTGCTTTTACCCATCATGAGATGTTTCTTCTTGGTAATTAGACATTAATTGGGACTGAACCAGCTGATATTAATTTGCTCTGACACAGGGCAGGACTGCTTTCTAATTACTGATTGATTCCAGCTGGTGTCGTGGCTTTCCATGCCTTTTTTCCCCTCCCTTTCTTCATGTGTTCAATTACTCATTTCATATTATTACACACAACTTTATTTATGGACATCTATGGATTCATTTCTTTGTATCCGTCGACTGCATGGGTTGTTACCAACATCTAGCAAAAAATCAGTCACACCTTAAGAAATATATTTACTGAGAAAAATGGTGACATGTTCAATACTTATTTTATCCGTATGCTTTACATGGTTTGGAGTGGAAGATCTCCTTCTATGGAGCTCTGAATTCAACCCTATTGAACATCTTTGGGATGAACTGAATCATTGACTGCACCTCAGGCCTCCTCACCTCACCTACATCAGTTTGTGACATTTCTAGTGCTCTTGTGGATGAATATGCATGAACCTTTATTATAACAGTATATGGTTATTAGAACACTAAATGTGTAATAGGATGCTCACAAAAAGCACATACCAATCTGATAGTCTGTTTATAAATCTCGCATTAAGCTTCGAACTGTTTGATCATTAGTGCAGCACCAATTACATATTAGGTATATATATGGGGGCAGTGCAGTGGTTTAGGTATTAGAAGTGGATTGGAACGCCACAAGTTCAAATCCCAGCACCACCGAGGTGCCACTGCTGGGTTTTTGAGCAAGGCCCTTAACCCTCAACTACTCGGTTTTCAGTCGCTCTGGAAAAGGGTGTCTGCCAAATGCCATAATTGTATATGTAAAACATATGTGAAACATATTATTGTGAATATTTAATCACAGTATGTCAGTATGTTCAACATATAGTACAAGTCCTGGGAAACCGCTTTCTATCCTGGTCATTGTATTACTTTCCACTGTTCTAGCACACATCCACCCACTGCAAATGCATCAGGAAAGGCTTTTAACTAGCTGGTTAGTTGACTCAGGGAAGTGATATTTGGGTGATTCTTCACAGCAATTTTTGAAAACTAGGAGTCAGTGAGCAGGGTCGGCCATGATGCAGCGCCCCTGGAGTTAAGGGCCTTGCTCGAGAGTCCCAAGAATGGCAGCTTGGCAATACCAAGGCTTGAAACCCTGACCTTCTGATCAGTCACACAGAGAACTACCCACTGTGGTAGCAAAAGGTGCTTGGACCCCGCAGCTCACAGCTTACAGTCATATTTCTCATTAACATCAGTAAAGCTTATTTAAAATGTTAATTGATTTAGTTTGATGGTTTTGCAATGGATTTCAGGTTTGATAAATGACAGGAATATATATATATATATATATATATATATATATATATATATATATATATATATATATATATATAAGAGAGAGAGAGAGAGAGAGAGAGAGAGAGAGAGAGAGATCTAGAGATCTAGAGATCTAGATATAGATTGATATATAGATATGCTTTTCTGCTCGCCACGGTTGTAAAGAGTGGTTATTTGAGTAACAATTGACACGTTTTGTTGCGTGTGAAAATCCCAAAAAATCATCGGTTCCTAAAATACTCAAAAGGTATGCTATGCCAACAACCATTCCACGGTCATCCTCACTAAACTCCGAGGTTTCCGCTCCTATTCTGATGTTTGGCGTGCTCAAACAAACCGTATGATTTTTTAAAACTGTGCAACTGCAACGTGATTGGCTGATCGGGCATGATTGCCGGGTGTTCCCATTAATGTGACCAGTGTAGAGTGCATTTAAACGATATTTCTCTTCAGACAGTTGAGAAGATATATTTAGTAGAATATGTTTAATGTCTCAAACACATACATAAATATTAGCAAATATAATCTGTATGCTTCAGACAGAAAAAAATTACATAGAACAACTGCGGAAATGATTCTGGACCAAAATGTAAAGAAAAAAAAAGATTTCTAATACTGCATTCTAGCAAAAAAAACAAAAAAACAAACAATTCTACACATTAAAGGAAAGGAATTGAAGATAGTAACATTTTTTTTAAGCTAAATAGAATATTACAGTACTTTAAAAGTGTATAAAAATAGAGTCTTTGGAAACTTTGGACCGTTTCTCTTTTTTTAATTTGTCGATTCGGGTGGTTTTTAAGGCCGAACGGTTTGAAATGGACCACCTTGGGGGCGCAGGTTCAGTGACACATCCGTGATGTCATCTCTTTCTGTTGGGAGAGAGTAAACCAAAAGATGGTCATTTCACACAAGGTATAACTATTCACACACACACACACACACACACACACACACACACACACACACACACACACACACACACGCACACACACCACACACACACACACACACACACACACACACACACACGTGTGGTTCTGCCTTCAACAGTTACTACAAAGTTGGAGACACGTTTGTATAGGACGTCTTTGGATGTATTTGGTACCATTGAATTTTCCCTTCACTTGAACTAGGAGACCCAAACCTGTTCCACCATGACAATACCTCTGTGCACAAAGCCATCTCCATATAGATCTGCTTTACATGGGTTGGAGTGGAAGATCTCCTGCTGTAGAGCTCTAAACCCTACTAAATACCTTTGGGATTATTTTTTTAAGCTGTCTTTATTCCAAGCCTCTTCATCTCGCTCCAAAATCCATTGGAACATCTTCCCAGAAGAGTGGAGGTTATTATAACAGGAAATGGGCACTCAATAGACCTAGAGCATCACTAGAGAGTTTCCCTTACTCATAAAAATGTTGGAGACCTTGATATAATCCATAATATAAAAACCAGCTATAGATAATTCTAGATTTTAATATTTAGAATATGTACTGCAATTGGCCTCCCTGAAACTTTCAAAAGAAACGATTTGACCTATATGAACCTGTGAGAGAATGTTATTTGATTAACTGAAAACTGTTTGGGATCTCCATCCTACCCATCTTCAGTTTTTCATCAACACCCTGAAGGCTACTAGTTGAGCGTTCATCACTCAGTCATGTCTCCTCACAACACATCAAGGCCACGTTCAGTAGGTCATGTATGTGGAGAACATGACATGATGTTAGGCTTTTGACGCAACATCTTCTCTGACGTAACCCTTCCTTTAAGCCGCGACCGGGAGAGATGATGTGGAAACGATCACCCTGTGAATCACACCAGCACTATGACCTCCCATCAACTTCCAAAATGGGTTGTTAGTCACAGGGAGGCATCTTGACTTTTGCTTCCACTCCCTGTTTTTCTCTTTCCATATTTAAATGGAAATGTATGCATGCAAACACATAATAGCACTGGTGTGTCTACACACACACACACACACACACTTTAGGACCAGCAATAAAAGCTCTTTTTTTAACAGATGTTCACCTCGTTGGAAACTGGAGAAATGTCCCAAAAAGGTAACAAAAAAAACATTTTGCTCCCTCTCTTAGACAGACCCCTATTCTACTAAACAGTCCTGCTTTTCAGAAAACCTTCCCTTCTGTTCGTTTCTCTCTGAGGGGACAAAAGGTTTGTGCGTTTTCCAAACAGAGCTCCAGGTAGGAGCTAAAATCCCCTAACGAACCCTTAAAAACCATTAGAAGTCTCCTTGTCTACCACTGTATGACTGCGTGTATCCTGCTTGAACACCTGTCTCCGTTCGCCCTGCTCTTGTAAAAGTGGGAGGAGCTCTTGGGAGGATGTGGTATGGTGGCATCATTTCCTCTGCACACCAAGAGTAGGCACAATGGAGGAGTTTTAGTTTAGTTTCGTCTAGCTTTTACCGAACATCTGTGCAGATGCAAGCGGAAACGACTCGGGGGACGTGACGCCGAAGGTCGCGGTTCTCGTCTGGCAGCCAGAACACATCCGATTGAGCAAATGTCGCACCGTTTCCTGTAGTACTATCGCCTTTTAAAACATTAATTATCACATCTTGTGACAGTTAGGAGGACTCGGTGATGATTGTGTGTAAAGATCTGCACACGTCACTGCAGGGCCACTGGGCAAGAAAGAGAACCACGAAGATTTGCACTTCCCAAAAACTAAATTCTCACCAGCGCCTCAGTGGATAATCTCATTTACATTTACACAGAGATGACAAAAGTCACTCAAGTAGAAGTTCAGATACTCATCAAGAAGCTGAAGTTCTGACTTTTTCACTTACGTTAAAGTAAAGAAGTTTGGACATGTACTTAAGTAAAAATGTACCACTGCTTGTTTCAATGTCACCTCACCTCATAATTAACATATTAATACAAAATAATTTAAAGTTTTGTTGTCTAATGAATGTGTCCAGGCTGAACATCCACCGTATAGAACACAAGCAGAGAAATAATCATGATGATCAGGAACGTCTCTGTTCTCGGTCATGTTTACATCTCTGACTCCCTCCGTCTCCTCCACGTTAACCCCAGACTTCATGTTGCCTTCTGCCTGCTCGTTGTGAGCTTCGGAAACTAGTCTGTGGTGTGCGAGAGCCAGGAAATGATACACCAGTGGTCGCTGTGCAATGACAGGAAACAGGTTGATGGGCTGAAAACAGCATGCGGTGAGAAAGAAAAATTGATCAAGAAGTAGAAAGTAACAAATTTGTGTAACCAGAAAAATCTTACTGACTTAAGTACAGTAACAAAGTATTTGCACTTCCGCATCTCTGCATTTACATTCATGCCATTTGGCAGATGCTTTTATCTCATTTACACCACCGAGCAGCTTTGGGGTTCAGAGCCTCATTCAGCAGTCCAGGAGTGGCAGCTTGGTATGGCCAGGATTTGAACTAAAGACCACCGGATCCAAAGTCCAATGCCTTAATTACTAAGCTACCACTTATCCTAGCAGAAGGTCATGAGTCCCACCACCACTCTCATCAAGCTGCCACCACTGGGCTCTTGAGCAAGGAAATACACTACATTGCCAAAAGTATTGGGTCACCTGGTCGTAAGTTTGGTATGTGATTTTTGTGCATTGAATTCGAGTCAAAGCAAAATTAGTTTAATTGCGCATCTTAAGTTAACTACAATTGAGTGCCTCCAGCTTTGTGGTAGCATTTTGGTAAAGAACCACAAAGCAGGAAATGTCAGGTGACCCAATACTTTTGGCAATATATTGTATCTTGAGATAAAACAAAATGATCGTGAGTCGCTCAGAAAAAGGACTTCGGTAAATGGCGTTTTATGACGGGCTCATAATACGGGGCGATTTTGACGGTCGGAGACAGATTTTCAAAATCCTAAAGGATCTGCAGTCTTTTGACATGTTCACCAACAGCCTATTAACGAGAGCCCTGAACCTGATGACGAATGACAACTTTAAACCACTACAGGGGAAAGCCCTGACAGGTTGCTTTCCCCTGTCCCCTGTCCACATGTTGACAGGTGGATGGTACAGCAAGAACAGAGACTTATTGAGTCAAAGAGGTAACAGTAGTGTTTGTATGACTCTTTTTTTAAAAATTTTTTATCAAGGTGCGTCAAGAAAAAAAGTAACTGTTTTTGTTTGCTGCTAGCTACCGTTAGCGAGAGAGAACGCGGGTCTGAACGCGTCACGGATTGATGACCTGAAACTTCGGACGAGTCTTTTTCTTGGTGCGTCAGATTTTGACTGTCGTACAGCCCGACATTGTGCCAACTGAGATCCTACAGTGTGACGTGGGGATTATGTTCGTACAGTCGGACAAGTAACAATCGCAAATGACTATTAAAAAAAATCTCGTGTGTGCCTGGCATTAGTTGCCATTGTTACCTCTGGATTGTTCATTGGGGACCCGAACTGCATCTGGATATCAACTACGTGAAGCTGATTGGCTGAAAGCGGCATACAAATAAAACTAAACTGAATTGAAAAATGACCCAAGACGGGAGGCTCTCGAATGGCGACTCTTGAAAACCCTTTCCTGCACGCGCTCGCTTCTAATTCAAGTAAATCAGGTAATTTCCACCTTAGTCGGTGTGATAAAGCAGGAAAAAGACTAAAATAAGAAGGACAGGGTGAACTCCAAGATCACAGTTCTCTTTCTCTCCGTCACACACACACACACACACACACACACACACACACACACACTGACCAGTGGCTCCAGCTCCTTCTGGTCTATGAGGCTGAATTCATTGACGAAGTAGTAGAAATGTTTGTAACAGGTGTTGACGTGCGCTTCTGCCCCCATCTGACTGACGCGGTCGAAGTGGTGGATGTAGACATGCACGAAGACGCGGAAAAGACGCGACAGGATCTTCTTCGCCACCTGCATGAAGCTCTTGGGAAAGGGCGTACCTGCGGGACAAACACATTTCATTTGAATGCTTTGGTTATACATCTAAATCCAAACATTAGCATTTAGTGTGAAGTGAAAAAGAGCCTAAACAATACTGAAAACCGAATCCTACACAGCGGGATGATTGAAATTTACACGAGACTGGAATTTTTGTAAATCCAGTGGTCTCTTGGTTTAAATTCACATTTTCAGATTCACTTTTAGACAGAATTTACGGCTGGATGCTGCCCTGTTGTTACACAAACCATCGCTGTGCTGCTGCTGCTCCTCTAAAAAAAAAAAAAAAAAAACAAAAACTCCAGCACAGTGACACTATCAAAGAGCACACACTTCGAAAACCTGATGTCAGATGTTGCCTTCACCTCGCTTTATTTCGCTTCCTCTCAGCTTTCATACTAAACACAAAGTGAAAACCATGACTCACATACACACACGCACTTGTGCGCACACACTCGCGCTGCAAAAAAAAACCCACAAGCAAAAAAAATAAATCCACACTTCTGAAGTCACTCGGTGCTGAAGAAACTGGTCTACAATTACATTATGATATAGTACTGAATTCTGAAGATCTCACACACTGCATGGACAAAGGTTGTGGACACCTAGAAGATTGGGATGTGCTTTATCCCATTCCACATTGATTCCCCATTTGCTATTCCACTCTTTGTAACTTCTACTCTTCTGGGTAGATGTTGTAGATTTTATGGAGATTTGTGCTCATCCTGCTAGTTAGCAAAGTTGGGTACTGATGCAAGTGAGACGAGGAGGCCTGAGGTGCAGTCAGTGTAAAAAAAAAAAAAAAAAAAAAAAAAAAAAACATCCCAAAGGTGTTCAATACGGTTTAGAGCTCTATATCAGGCACCTTCTACTTTACCTCATGTAAAGCATATCTTCATGGAGCTGCCTTTGTGCACAGGTGCATTGTCACGCTGGACTAGATGTCGGTCTCCTAGTTTAAGTAAAGTTTGATTTTCATCCAAAGCCACCTGGTACAATTGTGTGAAAAGTCTTCAGGAAAAGTCCAGCATCCCAATACTTTTTCGGCCTATAGTGTAGATATATTTCTAGCTGTTAACGCAACTGTTGTCCGAATTTCCCCAATAAACCCATAAATACTACACCAACTGACAAAGACGTCATGAATCCTGATTCCTGTTCACCCTGAACACTGGCATCCTACAGGGCTGTGTTCTGAGCCCACTGTTCTACTTTACATGCATACGTAAATGTATTCCTCTGTACACCTTCATCAAATATGTAGGTGAAACCCCAGTGAACCGGTCTACAGGAAAGAGATCCAAAGCCAGGCAGCTTCATGGTACATCAACAGAACTGACGTAGAGCGATTCTATAGGTTTAACTTCTTGGAAGTCCACATCTCGGAAGATCTGCCCTGGCACCAGAACACTCTAGCTCTGTGCAACCGAATACAAAATTATTCATAGCACAATGCTGAAAAACACTTCATTCAGATAGGTCCATAGAATGTTGATTATTACTGCTTATACCACAGCCATGCAGCTGTGTTCTCTTATCTGATTGGTCGGAAGGTTTTTTTTCCTTCATTTGCATGACTGAACACCTCGGAAAGTAGTTCCGGCTGTAATGTGGCTGAAACATCAGGTTGATATATTAATGCGCTGGATCAAAAATATAATTGTTTCTATGGACACCGGGCAGTGGAAGCTCTGCGTAATCAAATAATAATAATAGAAATAATAAGTGTATTAAAAAAATGAAATGTCTATGTAGTGAAGTTTTTTTTTTTTTTTTATATGTGGAGTCTCCTGTGTCTCTGTTTGTCTCGTCGAGATCACGTTTTTTTGCTAAGATTCCCAGCATGAGGAAGTCGTAAAGACAGAAGGAGAGAAAATGCCAATAAGGGAAAATGCATCACAGCTAGAACGTAAGCGATAACAGGAACCAGATTGGACATTCAGTTCCACCCAGATGAGGATGGGTTCCTTTTTGAGTCTCAAAATTTCTTCCTCATGCAGTCTCAGGGAGTTTTTCCTTGTCACAGTCACCACTGTTTCGCTCACAAGGGATAAACTTACAACGATAAGGAATAAACATATATTTATGCACTCTTTTATACGACTTTATAACCTTTTTATCTTTGTAAAACAGCTTTGAGACAATGTCTATTGTCAAAAGCGCCATCACAATGATTTTATTGTCTCACGCAACGTTCCACAAAATGACACAATAAACCTTTAATACGTTTGACGTGCTGCTCATTAATAAATAAAATGGTGGAATCATTGGCAAATCTTTGGGGTGTCAGTGGAATAACACCCTCCAGATCGAATGTCCCATGTCCCAAGAAATTGATTAAGCAATTAGTACAAAAAGGAATAGATTCAAAAAGTCTTATAGCAAATTAAGAAACATCAGATGTGACAAAAATTATTATAGGACATTAAAGCCGTAATAAATCATAGTACTTTGGATTAAGTACAGTGAGAAGTTTTCCAGAACGAGGAAGTCGTCAAAACAGATGGAAAGAAAATGCTAATAAGGCGAAAATCCATCACAGCTTAACGTAAGCACTAAAAGGAACCAAAATGTACATTCGTGGCCACCTAGATAAGGATGGGGTTTTCCTTTTGAGTCTGGTTCCTCTCAAGGTTTTATCTCTGTAAAACATCTTTGAGACAATGTCCATTGTTTAAAGCGCAAACACAAACGAATAGAGTGAATTACCTCACGCGATGTACCACAACACGACACTATAAACCGTTAACCCGTGTGACGTGTCGTTCATTAATTAAAGAAACAGAGTAATCATTGGCAAATCTTTGTGGTATAAGTGAAATGACACCTTCCAGATCTAATTTCCCATCCCATCCATCCCCTGTATTATGAAAAGTGATAGATTCGAAAGGTCTTGCAGTGAGTTATGGAACAAGTGGTCGAAATGTGAATATTTTTTTCGCGACAGCACCGACATCATTAGATCACATTGTCCTGTTCTGTTTGTCATGCACACATGCACAGGAAGATGTTTGGCCACGTGAGCCACTCCAACGCCTCGCTGCGCCTTCGCAAGGTTTATAAATAGCTGATGAAGATTTAATCAACCCATTAGTCTGGGCTGCGTCACCTGATTTGAAAGGTGACGCTTGGATGAGCAGCGAGGCGCCGGGTTTAGGGTGACAGCGACATAAAGACGGGCGAAGAAGCAGGGTTGGTTTCTAAGAAACGATGGGTTTTTCCAATGGGTAGTATTTTAACAACATTCACTATTTGGACAAAAGTCTTAGGACGCCAGATTTCTCCAGCCATATGTGGTTCTTCCCCATACTGTTAGTGGGAGGCACATCATTGTATTAGTGGTCTTTAGAATGTCCTCCACATGCAGATGGATTTTGGATCTTTTTATCAATAGATCTCAGTTTGTTAGGTTCCTCAAGCCTTATCCTGAACACCGGCATCCCACAGGGCTGTGTTCTGAGCCCACTGTTTTACTCTATGTGCATACATAAATGTGTTCCTCTGTACATCATCAAATATGTAGGTGAAACCCCAGCAATCTTTCAGATAAGCAACAACAAAGAACCGGCCTACCGGAAAGAGATCCAAAGTCTTGCAGCATGGTGCATCACCAACAACCTCACCCTCAATGCCATGAAGACTTAAGAGCTCGTTGTGGAAAGCTAACAGGAGACATTTAACTGTCTTCATCAACAGAACAGATGGAGAGCGATTCTTTAGGTTTAAGTTCTTGGAAGTCCACATCTCTGAGGAGACATTTAACTGTCTACATCAACAGAACTGATGGAGAGCGATTCTTTAGGTTTAAGTTCTTGGAAGTCCACATCTCTGAGGATCTGTCCTGGCACTAGAACACCCTAGCTCTGCTTCAAGAGGTGCAACAGCGTCTATACTTCTTGTGGAGAATCAAGAAAGACTTGCTTTTTATGGCTACATTACTGAAAGCATCCTGACCAACTCAATTGAGCACATTGGCTTTCTGATTGAGTGTGTGATAAGGCTCTGTTTTCGTTGTGTGCCACTCTACTCCTTTACTTTGCATGCGCTTTGAATTTTTTCCCAGCCCAGGTTGCTACAGAATCACAGGTTGGTTTAAACAACCATGCCAACTCTTAAGCTGTCTCACTGAAGCACAGTGTTCCCTGAAATACTTCAGTTTCCAGCACAACACTTTTAATCTCCATGATATCGAATGATGTCAACAAAACCACAAATTTTGTTCACAGGACTGAAATGAACATCCAAAATCTGCACATGACAAGAAATATAAACTTTTATCGCAGGTTAGAATCCAAAGCCGCATGCTGAGCTTGAGGTAAGTCACACTCGTGTCAGAAAGCTATTCAGGACCACATGTTTGGGTTCATTCATTTCAACAGGAGAAGGAATAAAATAACTGTTCACCTGATCGACCGTTCATCTCAGAAGTATGTCAACCAGCAGTATAAGTGACATTTGCTATTTATTCTAATCCTAAAAAAGCTACCAGCAAACAATGTTTTCATATGACTTGTTGATTGAAGGACATGATCTACGAGGTGGTATCAAAAAGTTCTAAGTCGAATTTTGTAAAACGCCAACAGATGGCTGCACGCACAGTCACAGGAAGCACCAACCTTCATCATCCTGCTCTCCTCTCACTCCTCTCACACGATCCAACTCAAAGTTCGCCGCTTTGACACCGTTGCAAAGATCCGGCGTGAATAGCAGAAGGTGCATCGAAATTAAGACTTCCAGCACATGTTCCAGAAGTGGCAGGAACGCCGGGAGCGCCGTATTGTTGTGCAAGGGGACTATTTTGAAGGTGATAGTGTGTAAACATAGATCAATAAAATGCTAAACAGAGCTAGAAACTTTTGGATACCACCTCGTTTAGTGCTTGTCAAGAGTTTGGGAACAACAAACACAAAACCCCCACCGAATCAGAAAACCAATGTGCTAATGAATGTTACACTATATAGTTGGTCAGGATGCTTTCAATGATGCAGCTAATTAAAATCCCCAATAGATTGATGAATTGTTCTTAAGCGTTTTATGGTTTATTGAGACACGTGCTTGTTCCCAAAAACACACACTGGACAGTGAACGAGTGGAAAAAAGTTGTGTGGAGACAAAATGGGACATTTGTGGCTCTAAGAGAAGAACAGGAGAGAAGATGATGTGAGCAGACTGCCTCACACCCACATTCAACCAAATTCAAACAAGGTGGTGGACGCTTAATAGTTCAGGGTTGTTTTAGAGCAGTGAAGGAAAGAAAAACCATCATGGCTCCCATTCCATACTTCAACAAGTATGATTTTCTGATATAAATATTGATATATTGTGTCATGGCCATCAATACCTCCTCATATCATGGCTTTGGTGTTTTGGCTCATGCCTAGAAACATCCCTGCCCATCGAAACACTGCGCAGTGAAAACACCTTTGCTGCTTATGAAAATGAAAAGTTGTAAAATATTATTCGGAGCTCCTGAGTGGTGCAGCTGACAGTCTAGCCAAACGTCTACGAGCTGATGTATGCGGAAGAGGGTGGATATCGTGTCCCTCCGAAGGTATCACACAGGCAAACTTTTTCAGGTTAGTCGGAATCATGTGACGAGTAAAAGCCTGAATGTGGGGAAAAAAGCGGGAGCAGAAATTCTATAGAGCAGAAAAAGAAATGATCAAGCCCTAAAAACAAAGAAAAAAGGATTTCCTGAAAGAGAATTAAATTTTAGAATTGAACTGAACACCAGTGATTTCTGATTATTTCCAGAGCTGCTTATATATATATCTATATTTTATTTTAATTTATCATAACTTCATCAGCGCTCCGGTACGCTTACTGAACAGAATGAAGCATTCGGGTTTTTCTTACCGACATTGGTGGGAAAGATTTGCTCGTTGTTGATCTGCACCTCGATCCATTCCATCAGCAGGCTCATGTACTTCGGGGCAGAAAGCGCTGTGGGCTTTTTGTACTTTTGCTCGTCCTGCCAGCGGTACTCGTACTTGGGCCCTCCGGACATGACGGGGCACGTCTGCTCAGTGCAGGACTCGCTGATGGTGCCGTAGATCAGGTTGATGCGGTTGAAAAAGTCCACCACGTGCACGGCCACCCAGTCGCTCAGGTCCTCGCCGTGCGGCAGCTGGACAGCCAGCTTCAGGTCCAGACCGGCGTTCAGGGACGCCTGCGCCTTCTTGTGGAGCTCGAAGCGCTGAGTACCCGGCTCGAACTTGCGCTTGGGACGGAACGTTCTGTCTTTGTTGAAGACTTGCTTCAGGGCCAGAGACATGGTGAGCGGACTGTGTTTTTTTTTTTTAAGAGGATAACAGGGGAATATAAAACAAATGCTGAGGAAAAGGTTGTTCCTCAAGTTAACACCTGGCTTGCAGTTCAAGAGAGAAATTCTGTAAGACAAAGAAAGAAAGAGATGACATTACTATATGTTGTAATGAAACAAAATTTCACTTGTCAGTCATTCGAGCAGCGAGATATTATTATAATAAAGTGTCAAAAGTACCAGTCATGCTGTAAATTAAAAAAGGAACAAAAGTTGAATTAAAAATTAACACTACGATTTAAGCGCTGAGGGCACACAGTTTTATGGAGCTTCATTAATAACCTATGAGAGATTAAGGACTTCAAATTTCAATATATTTTTATTCGCAATGGACAATTGTCTCGAAGCAGCTTTACAGAAATAAAGTGGTAATACGGTTGTATAAAAGATTGGTATGTTTAGTGCCTATATGTCAAAGCAAATCAAATTTTATTTGTCGCACACACATACATACAGAGTACGACATGCAGTGAAATGATTTTTACGACTCGCCAACATTTAAGCATAAAAAAGAAATAGAATTTAACCATTAAAAAATAAATAAATAAATAAAAAAAAGTATAAACTATAGAAAAAATATGAAAATGTGTGTATATACATGAAGGAGTATGGCAGATATTGGAAGTACAAATTAAAGTTATTTAATGATTGTCCTTAAGGTGTCCATGTGCGGTATGGTGTGGTATAAAGTTGCACTGTGCTGTTCAAGTCAATAGATGAAGTCACAGTCCACAGTTAAGGAGTCATATTTCTTCCTTATAATTATAATTAATTAAGTTTATCCATAATGAGCTGAATATCCATTCATTTTAATTCCATCATTGGTTGAGGTGTGCAATGATTTTTTTTTTTTTTTGGGGGGGGGGGGGGGGGGAATAGTGCAATATTTAGTGTTGAGCTACTACGATGTTGCTGAGGTGATAAAGTTCTGAGGTTATAGCTTTCGGTCTGGGAGCTTTTTCAAACCTTTAAACCTTTTACACCTTTACAAAAACAGCCTTCTTCCACCTTAGAAATGTTGCTAAGCTAAGAAACATGTCTATATCTGATGCGGAGAAGTTTGTCCACATGTTCATGACCTCCAGACTGGACTATTGTAATGCATTACTATGTGGTTGTCCTGCATCATTAATAAACAAGCTACAGTTTGTCCAGAATGCAGCAGTCATAGTTCTCACAAGGTCGAGAAAATATCACTATATAACCCCAATCTTATCGTCCCTACACTGGCTACCTGTTAAGTTTCAAATCGACTACAAACTACTGCTACTTACCTACAAAACACTAAATGGTTTGGCTCCCATGTTTCTCTCCAGTCTTCCAACACGCTACATTTAGTCACGCTCCCTGAGATCTTAAAACTCTAGAATTCTAGTAGTTTCTAGAATAGCAAAATCCACTAAAGGTGGTAGAACATTTTCACATTTAGCTCCTAAACTGTTGAAGAGTCTTCCTGACAGTGTTCGTGGCTCACACACACTCAGTTTAAATGCAGATTAAAGACGTATCTTTTAACACACGTCACATATCATAACCTTGTTAATATCATGAACAGCAGCTACGCTAATTCCTCTCCACTGCTTCTATTTCTCTACCAATCCCGAGGCATCCTGAGGTTACGCAGCTCCAGTCGTGTCCCACCAAATGAAAATTATGGACCTTCAAAGAAGATGCTCACAAACATCCCGAACCATCTAGAGACGTACCACCACCATTTGGATCTCATATTATGTAGAATTTAGACATTGGACCTCTGTGTGTTTAAAGGCATGGAGAAGCTGGTGTTGGATCTATGATTATCTCAGATGTTGAGCTATTTTATAAGATGCTCAGTAGCTACTGGTTCCACAGCAACAACTGACTGTATAAGACTGTAGAAAGGACAATATTTACAATCTTATATTCTCATGTTGGCTCATCAAGCTCATCTTACTCTCCAGTGTTTTGTATTGGTTTTTATGATTTATAATCACACTCTTGATATCACCCAAATGAGGTTCCCTTTTGATTCCTCTCGAGGTTCCTTACTCATGTCATCTAAGGGAGTTTTTTTCTTGCCTCAGTTGCCCCAGGCTGCTCATCAGGGGTACACATCATTCACCTTAATTCTTAAGTTCTGAGAAGCTGCTTCGAGACATTGTCCATTGTGAAAAGCGCTATAGAAATAAACTTGACTTGACCTTTATATCCTGCTGAGTCTAAATAAGAGTCAACTAAATGTCATTTGAGACAGCAATTGTAAACTTTTTTCTAATGGGCGAAATGGAGGATTTTTCCATCTAGTTTTACTTATATGGTGAATGTGCTGATTTTAATAAATGGGTGGAAGCACAAGATGAACCTGGAGAACAAAATGAGGAATAAACAAAAAAAACAAAAAATAAAAGCGGTACCAGGATCCATCTCCAACAGCTTTATTACTACACATCTTTCTCTCTCTACCTTCTTCCTTCAAATAATTGTAAAAATATGGCACTACTTCTCCAAATCTACATCTGACGGAACCGTATATAAAAGGACAATGATCAATTCAGTCAGTTTTGTACAGCCAACATCAATGTCTGCTTTTGTCAATGCTGGGAAGTAATCCTCGTATAAGGTGATAATCCACGGGTATGAGGCCTTACACAATTTTAATGATCACTTATTTAAATGACTAATTAAAATATGTATATATCGCATCCAGTGTTCACCTCCACAGTCACTGTGCAGTGTTACAGCTCAGTCCTTTGGCTCAGGTTGCAAAAAAACACAAAACAGTTCCTGCAGTTTAAATCACAGTTGAATCGAACCCTGCTAGAATTCGCTCAGTGATTAATATGTTTGACTTCCGATCAGAAGGTCGTGAGTTTAAATCCCAGCACCACCAATCTGCCATTGCTGGAGCCGGCGAGCAAAACCTTTAACCCTCACCTGCTCAGTTGTATAAACGAGATCATTGTAAGCTGCTTTGCGTCAGAGCGTTTTACAAATGACGTAAATTCTCTCAAAATTGTCCGCAAAACCCTTTATTTAATTTTCCTGATTCTGAATTATATACTGTAAGATTTTTACCTCAGTATTTTCCTGCTTGACCTTATTCTCAAGAATGGATGACTACTATATGCATTGTAAAGGTAAGAAAAACCAAGATTCGGACACAACGCAGCGTAAAACTGCTCTCACGTGTAAAGGACTAATGATACAAAGAAAGAGAAGTTGAAATGAATAAATAAGAATAGAACAAAAAGAGGCCATTGAATGAGAAGGGCAATGGCCTTCTGAGCGTCATGTGTTTCGGACTAATGCTGTGGTAGAAACATTTCCCTGAATACCTCAAAATAGGAAATGAGTACAAACCTGAGCAACACCTCACAGATGCTGGGGGAATTGTGATTGTATTGACATAGCGGTGTATTGTGACACGTTATCATTTAAAATGTGATACAAATATAACAGAACTTTAGGAGTAAATTTTGATAAATGCCACGTGCCACATTCTAATTCGTGTACGTTCCGTCCTAAATAGTATACAAAATATAAAAAAAAAAGTGTGTCCCAAATCATATTGAAATGAGAATCCCAGATTGATCCTGATCTACTATTTACATTTTCCGAAATGTAGATCCTTGGACGCTAATTTGGCTAAAACGTCTTGCATGAAGGAGGAGGAGTTTTGTGATGGTGATCCTCCTCAACATTCGGTATTTAAGTGTTCGAACTTACAAAACATTTTCAGCAGAGACAAACAATTTAATAGATAATGAATAGATAATGAGATTAAACTAGGAGTATGTTTACTAGTCATATAACTATGAAAACCTTTTTTTTACTGTCCTGTTCTTACCCCTGTTCTATTATTGGTCTCTTGCTGACTGTGTTCACCTGTATGATGTCCTTGTCCTCTGGTTCGGAGCGAAAGACTGTCATTATATCACCTTTAGATGACTGTGACTGTCCCGTTTCATCATTTCCATCATTGTCTGCATTGATGCAAAACATTTGACAGATTTCCACATGGAAACTAACATTAGGATGAGTTCAGGCCCAACTTTTGACATGGTATCATGTCATATCTAACCTACATTCACCCAGCAAAGCGTGTATAAGCAACACAGGGATTAAACAGATATTTCATGTCACATTTGGGAACATTTAGAGGTTTGATAATGGGTTTAAATCTTTATCAGTATATGGGTGTTCTTTCACTGCTCCTGAGACTACCTTCTGGACATCTTGGTGTTCCATAAAACCTGTCTATGTGCAATTATGCAAAAGAATAATAATAATAATTATTATTATTATTATTATAATAATAAGGACCTTTTGGAAAATTTGATGTTGGTTTAAAAGCTCCCTCAGTGCGAGTTTTCCAGCATTGCTTGAAGGACTACCTTTTGGACACTATGATGTTCCAGCAAACCTCTCCATGTACAATTATGCACAGTAATAAGAAAAAGAAGTAACTTTTGGAGACTTTAATATTGGGTTTAATTGATTATCTGGGCGTTCCTGCACTGCTCCAGAATACCTTCTGGACACCTTGGTGTTCCAGTAAACCTGCTCTTGTAGAATTGTTCGTGATAAAAAAAAAAAAGAATAAGAATAATGAACCAGGCAGGGAGATGAACTTTTCCATGAAGTTCAGAGGATGAAGTTAAACTATAATATGTTTGATAAATAAATAAATAAACGAAGCCACTCGTTTTGCTGACAAAAAGGCGTTTCCTTTTCTTTTCTTTCCCCCTCTTTTTCTTTGTTATACAACAATACTTTTCTGAACATATTTTAAACATCACCCGTTTGATCTTTTACAACAGCAACATTTCCGTTTGAAGAAGTTGAAACAAAACTTACCGATTCAGTGTCGGCGACTTTGTACTTCCGCTTTGATGTTACCGTCTTTCGAACGCTCTGAAATCGAACTGATGTCAAACTAAAGTCGCGAGCGAGTCAGAAACCTACATCATGGGCGCTCCGTTACCTCGTGATTGTGTTTAAGGCTCCTGTTCATGAAGAGTTTTATGGCTTTGCACTTGGCTATGGAGGGCTATAAAGGGCTATAGAGGGCTATAGAGGGCTATGAAGAGCAACAAGAGGTTTGCAACGCGAGGCACTGAGTGAACCAAGTGCACTTCCTCTCCTGACAACGTCACGCAGCTTTACTGTACACACTCCATCCCAAAATGGCTTCCTGTTGGACCCAGAGTGCACTACTTAGTGCCTGAAAAGCAATCTTTCACATGCACTTCTATATTCAGGAAAGCGGATAGTGATTTGGGATCGAGCCATGTGACTAGCTAGAGAAAGACTTGTGTTTCTGAAACGTGCAACAAGTTTAAAAAATAATTTTTTTGCTATATTGCTCATTGGTGTAGCTAGCTTGACTTTCAGCACGTGACACAAATAAATACACTGCAAAGCAAAAATCTCTATCCATCACACCATCTGTTTCTTCCTTTCTGTCCAAACTGTGACCACAAATCTGGAACTACCCCATAAGATGTTTTTTTGAATCCTTTGTTTCTGTGAAGACCACTCAATTTTCCCCTCCTTTAATAGGGAGTGACTAGCAGTATTATCGTGGAGATTTTATTGTGATTTAAAGCTAGATTTGTTTATTAGTCTGCACCAGACGAACTTTATGACCACCTGCTTTTTGTGTTGGTCCCCCTATGCAGCCAAAACCGCCGTGACCCATCGATCAATAACAGCGTGAACTTCTTCAGCAGTTTGAGCTACAGGAGTTCGTCTGTTGGATCGGACCACACGGACCAGCCTTCGCTCCCCACGTGCATCAATGAGCCTCGGCCACACACGTTTCACCCGGTTCACCACTGTTTCTTCCTCTGAGCACTTTTGATAGATACCTACCACTGCAGACCAGGACACATCTCACAAGAGCTGCAGTTTTGGAGTTTTTCCTGCTTCTAACACCTCAACTTTGAGGACAAAATTTTCACTTGGTGTCTGAAATATATCCCACACACTAACCGGTGCCATGATGAAGAGATCATCAGGGTTTTTTCACGTCATAATGTTATGCCTGATCAGTGTACAATAAGTTGGAGTTGTGAAACCAGGAGCCCCTGTGGAACTCATACATTTGCTCAACATCTAAAATCATTTTAGCTTTAATTCCTCTATGCTGACCAGAACACCGACTCATCTGAGCCTGACCCCATCTTTGTAGATGAACGGTAAGGACTTTTCCAACCATATTTGGTTCTTGAACTCGGAGAGCCAAACCTGTTTCAGCATGACAAAACCCCTATGCTGAAGATATGCTTTACCTGGGTTGGAGTGGAAGATCTCCTGCTATATATATATAATTTTCTTTTTTTTTACGCTTACTGCACTCTGGGCCTCCTCACCTTCCCTACTTCAGGTACTGAGAGCAAGTGATGACAAATCTCCACAAGCACACTCCAAAATCTAGTGGAACATCTTTCCAGAAGAGTGGTGGTTATTAGAAGAGCAAATTGGGACTAAATACATACTCACACTGTATTTGCAGGGTTTATTAAAAGGCATGTATGACAATTCTTAAAAACAAACAAACACAGGAATTATCTCTCTCTCACACACACACACACACACACACACACACACACACACACACACACACACACACACACACGTGAACAAGTCTAAGAATATTCATTACATCTGACAGAGTTCGAAATTGAACCAAGTATCAATCTGCCATTTTTCTTACATTAAATAAGACTTTATTATCCACATCAAACATCAGCACGAGACGACGTCATGAATGGAAATGATTTGCTGTACCACGTATCAAAGCTGCAAAGTTTATGGAAAAATAACGACGTGGCAAAGACTTGAAGATGAGAGCAAGGCGTCCATTCTTAAAAAGAAAAACTAATTGACTTGCGTTTTCTCAACATGGATGTGATTTTATAATGATGATGATGATAATAATGATAATAATAATAATAATAATAATACATCTTCATGCATTTCATAAACACAAAGCTTTCATATTCGGCTCGGAAGCACACCGAGTTCTGTAACAAGGCTGTATTTTGAAGGAACACACAATCGAACACACTTCAGCCTGTGTTTCATTTCGGGTGCAATAAACAAAAAAAACACTGCTTTTTCAGTCTTGAGCTTCAGCTGCAGTCGCTGCCTCTTCTTTTACCTCGGTGGGTTTCTTCTTCGAAATGGAGTAATAGTAGGTCCTCATCTTCTCCTCCACTTCCAAAAATCCGGGTCTGTCCTCAAACCTGCAGAGGAGAGAAAGAATGCAGAAATGGCTTTCACCTTCTCTTACACACTTTCACTCGAAAAAATACACGACTGTGGAGAATTCCACGTGAATGTCAATCTGACTCTGGAAAAATAACGCCGTGAAAACAGGGAGGAGAAAAATCACTTTAAATGTGAACACAAAATGTATTGAACAATCATTATAATAAAAAAAAAAAATTCAAAATACACTCTATGGATGCCAATAAATGTTCCCTTCACACGTTCCAGCATGAGAGTACAAAGCCAGCTCCATAAAGATATGCTTTACATGGATTAGAGTGGAAGATCTTCTCCTGATCTTTTCCTATAGAGCTTTGAACCTCACCCTATTCAACACTGTTGGGATGAATATTTCATGCTGACTGCACACCAGGCCTTTTCACCTCACCCACATCAGTACCTGACTTTACCAACACACATCCTTGTAGCTGAATGAGCACAAATCTCCACAAAATCTAGTAGAACATCTTCCCAGAAGAGTTGAGGTTATTATAAGAGCAAATGGGGACTAAATGTGGAATGAGATGTTCAAAAAGAACAAAATCTTATGAACAGGTTTTCACAAACTTGTCCATAAATTGTATATCTGTAAAACTTACACTTTTGACTAATCAGAATCAGGAATTCATGTGTGTTGTGGTGTAAACGATTGTGATGGACTTCAACTTGAGTACAGACTACAAACCGTGACAAGTATTTAAAGGAACATGTTCACAGTGTAAGTTATAGGTCCTGATCAACAGTATAACTTCTTCAGCAGGTTTTGTCTGGAAAGACCAGTTCATTCGGTGCATTTCAGTGTAACAACAGCTATTAATGAATGAATCTCACTCACTTTAACGTCCAGCACTCTTTCATCAGCTCGTACATGGGCTCCGGGCAGCCGGCTGGACAATCCATGCGGTTGCCGCTCTGGATGAAGGTGATCACCTCGGGACCTTTCATTTTCTGCAGGAGATCAAACAAAAATGGTTGTAATGAGAATGCACACATTCTTTTATTATGGTTGGAACTGAGGGCGATGCGATTCGCGTTGCGTTCAGACCGCTGTGTTTTTCCTGTTGTGTCTGCAGGAAGTTACAGCTCTACCTCTGCCATGTTAATCTGTATTGTATGTGACTCTCAGGACACGCCTGGGTCTCTGTAGTGTTGCGATACGTCGTATTCGAGTAGCAGCGGCGGTGCTGAGAGAACGCGCTCGAGAAACGGTTTAGCGAAGAGAAATCGATCTACATATCAAATATTGGTCACAAATTATTGGTCACTTTTTAAATAATAAAGGAAAATGTTACATTTAAATCGATGCATTGTTAAAAAAAAAGACAACTGATATTCAATGCACACTTTTTTATGCTGATGGACCGAAGAATCATCCCCAATATATATATATATATATATATCCTGCAATACGTGCAAGCTGTACCAGTGAATTTTAATCCCAGGCAGGTATAGGGTTGGCATACATGTCATTCAAGAATATTTATATTACATGTCACACCCCTCCTGGCCACCAGAGGTCACTGTCTCCTGAATAATAACTCAATTCTTAAGAAAAGTCCAGTTACACTTCCTGTTAATGCAATATTGATCCAGATAAACAGGAAATCCTGTACACCAGTGATCTCTAACACCCGGGCCTCGGACTGGCACCAGTCCGTGGGTCAATTGGTACTGGGCCGCACAGAAAGAATACATAACTTACATTATTTCAGTTTTTTATTATCTGATTCTAACTGATGTTTTATTATGGAAAATGACCAGATTCTCTCCGCCACATCTGTCTATAACTCACCCTTGATGCATGTCATGATGCCTCGGTCACATGTCTTACCTCAATCCGCTACCTTCTTAAAGGGGCTCCGGCCGCTAACACATAATACATGACCGCTAAATTCAAATTCACCTTTAAGGCCGGTCCATGAAAATATTGTCCGCCATTAAACGTGGCGAAAAACCAACTACCTGATACATGTAATGTAGTTTTTAATATTGTTTTCTGTCTATGCTTTGTTTAAAATTTACAATCTTATAATTGTGTCTATCATAAAACCTTTTAAGGTCTAAGACACTATTTGAACATTTTAAACATCGTGTTGATAATTCGGGAATCGTATTGATAATTATTATTATTAATTGTTATTTTATAGCGTATGTAATTATATGCCAGTCCTCAATTTGTCTTTAGGTATACACACTTTTGCATTAAACCAAAGGGTGCATTTTATTATTATTATCATACATTTTTTTCAATAGTGTTGTAGTTTATTACAAACAAATCAAATATGGCCACGGTTTTCATTTTAAACCGGGGTAAGAGAAGGATACAATCAAACATAATCCGTGTTTGGGCATCAATGAAAACCAGGCGAGATACGAAAACCAGAAGAAGATTTCGAGATTTCACATAGAAGACACGACAGGCAATCTAATCACAGACTAAACACGAAACAGGTGCACACAATCAGGCAGCAAACCAGCACAGGCACAGGAACTGCAATGCAATGACAGTTAAGTACCAGAAATGTACCATGTTTTGAGACAAATCTTGACGATCTTAACAAAAATACCTTGTAAGGTTTTCCTCCGTATGAGAACGCCTCCCACATGGTGACTCCAAAGCTCCACACATCACCTTTACTGGAGAACTTGTGGTAGTTGATGCACTCTGGAGCGTACCATTTCAAAGGCCATTTGCCTAAAGTGCGTGCCTACACACACACACAAACACACACACACACACAAAAACACAGATGTTGGTCTCACTTTTTTCCACCCACACATTGCTCTTTGGGGTTTACGAGGTTGCAAAAAACACCCCCGGTCTCGTCATCCTGCTCACTGCGACATTCGATAATGCAAAATCATTTACGCGTCGACGTGCACACGGGCCGAGTCGCTTCACCTTGTAGTAGTTATTGTCTGCGCCGAGCGCTTTGGAGAGGCCGAAGTCGCTGATCTTGGCGTAATGTTGGTTGACCAACAGCACGTTCCGAGCTGCTAAATCTCTGTGCACGAAGTTCTTCTCCTCCAGATACTTCATCCCCAACGAGACCTGGTGCATCAGTTCCACCACATTGTCCACTGACACCTGATCTCTGGCAATAAAACCACACACACAAAACAAAACGCACACTGTCAAATAAAAGTGATTGAAAATAATAAATTATCATTAGGGGGAAACATTCGTTATCAGGTTGATATCACCAAGCATTAAACTTCACTGCTTATTTTGCTTATTCAGCAAATCACTAAATAATATCCCACACCAGCATTTTCATCATGATGAATACCATAAATACAGTAATTCTGATATTTGTTAATTAATATAATATAGTATTAATAATAATAATAAAATAAACATGATTTTGCCTATAACATCTATTCAGTCTGTGTTTTCTTGATCATCCTGTTCCACATGCTGGTATAACAACCTCCATTCTTCCACTAGATTTTGGAGTGTGTTAATGGAGATTTTTTTTCATTCAGCTGATGTGGGTGAGGTGAGAAGGTCTGGGGTGCAGTCAGAGTTCCACGTCATCTCAAAGACGTTCAATAGAGTTGAGGTCGGAGCTCTGTAGCAGATCTTCCACTCCAACCGAAAAAAGCATATCTTAATGGAATGGAGCTGGATTTGTGTAAAATGTCATGCTACTGCACCCAGCAACTTTGTCGTAACCATTCGGGAATGAAGCACATACGAGTAGAAAAGTCTGGTGTCTCGATTCAGTTTTGAAACCTGTATAGAAAGTGCAATTGAGCGAAAGATCATTGGTTTATCACAAAGCTCGCCCTTGCTCTTACTTCCTGCTGGAGAGGAATTTGTTGAGCGGACCAGCCGGTGCCATTTCCATCACCAGCATCAGAGCCTCCGCCTGGCACAGGCCGATCATGCGCACTATGTAGGGGTTATCCAGCTGGTGCATGATCTCTGCCTCGCGCATCATCTCGTCCTTCACCGACTTCTCGTTCTCGCTCTTCAGGATCTTGATAGCTACGTCGATGTGTTTGCTGAGAAACAGAAGAAAGTACCAGTAAACTCCAGACCCTTCATCTTCATCATCATAATCAATGGTTACTGTTTTCTCAAATGGCTGCTGCGCCGTCTTTCGGCGCCTCTCACCTCTTCATCTTATAGACGCCTTTCTTCACGCAACCGAAGTTCCCCGATCCGAGCTCCACCTCGTCCACCATCAGCTTATCACGCTTAATGAAGAGCGTCTTCTCCTGGAGCTCTTTAGGATCCGCGTACGGGCTGACGAACTCATCGCTGTCCATCGGCAGAGTCTGGCGAGCTCCAGGAACTGATAATAATAATATCGATCATGTCAATAAATATAAATGTGTGGAAGCATGGGAGGAGTGATCAGGCTTCAGCTGTAGATACATTAATACACACCCTCACACACCTGGGTTTCACAAAAGTGTATCCAGAAATGAAATAAAAGGAATGAGTAAATAAGTAGAAGGAGAACAAGAAAGGGAAGGTGGAGGATACATTTTAAAAAAAGGAAGTAAACATGAAGATGAAAAGGAGATGATAGTAGGAATGAAAAGCAGGTAGAAGGTGTAGAAGAAGGGGAGATGAAGATGAAGGTGGAGAACAAAAACAAGGGTGATGGTGAGAAGACAAAGAGGAAGAAAGTAAGGTGGGAAAATGAAACAGAGGGTAGGAAAGAACAGAGCAGGGTAGAGAAGAAGAAGATGGAGGAAGATCAGTAGAATACAGATAATGAGAAAAAAGTCGAGGATAGAAAGACAGTGGAAAAGGTGGCTACGAATGAAGGTCGGTAGGAGAAAAGGAGAAAAACAAGGGGAAAAAAGGGACACTAAAGTTTATTAGAAAATAAATTAATGGACACCTTCTGACCAATCAGAACGCAGAACTCCACAGCGGTTTTATTTTATTTTATTTTTTTTATAGGCATTGTGTTAACACACACTCACCTTCAGGGGGCGGTGTGTAGCCATTAGCTCTGGATCTGCCTCTCTGTTGGGAGAGATGTTTCAGGATAAATCACACACACACACACACACACACACACACACACACACACACACACACACACACACACACACACACAGTGAGTGTATAAGAATTGTGTGCATCTCTAATACTTGTTAAGATCATATAAAGAGATAAGTGTGATGTGTACCGTTGCAGGCACCGCCGGACACTCTGCAGAGAAAAACAAACAGAAAGAACGGATTTAAAAACTCATAAAACATAAACTCATAACACTGCAGCCTCAAACACACTCCTGATAAACTGCAGAGTTTGTTTCATCATGTTCTCCAATTCATCTGATCATTAGAAAGTCCTTCACGACTCGATTCAGGCTTGTCAAAAGTCCCGAAGGAGTTTAAACAAGCACCAGGCATGAGGAGAAGGAGGGGTGGAGAGGAAGAGAAAAGGAGAAAGAGAAAGAAATACAATGGGAAGAAAAAAGACAAAGAAGCAAGAAAGGGGGGAGACAAGATAGAGAAGGAAGGGGAAGAGAAGGAGGGGAAGCAGAATATGGAATAGAAGGGGAAGGTGGAGTAAAAGAAGAAGAAGAGAGGGAGAAAGAAAAAGCAAGAGAAACGGAACACTGCAGAGAAGACAGAGAAGCAATGGTAAGAGGAGTAGGAGCAGGATATGGAGAACAATAGAAAAAAGAAAAAAAAAGAAAGAAAGAGAAGAAACAAAGCATAGTTAAAGAAAGAGTAGAGGAAGGGAACAGGAAGGAAAAGAAGAAAATGAGAATGAGACAAATATGAGAAAGAAGGAGAATAGAACTAGAAATACAAGGAGAAGTAAGAGATCTTAGAGTAGTAGGAAAACCAAAACAAGGATGAGCAATGAAGAATGAATGAAAAGGAAGAAAAGGAAAGAAAGTGTAAAGTGGGGAAATGGAGGAGAGGGGGGAAAAGGGAAAGAGAGAAAAGTTGATTAAGAGGAATGCGGGGAAGAGGAAGAATGAGGAGGAGGAGGATAAAGAAGACAAAGATGAAGAAGCAACAGAAGAAAAAGGAGGAGATGAAAAAAAAAGAATGAGAAGGAGGATGAGATGAAGAAAAAGCAGAAGAAGAATGAGAAGGAGGACGAGGTGAAGAAGGATGAGGAGGAGGATGAGAAGCAGAAGATGAGCTGTGTGTGTATGAAAACATGAATGCACTATTCAGTGTAACAGATTCTTACGTCCTGCGTTGTTCTGGTTCACACAAGGTTCCCGCAGCAACGTGACCAAACCGTCGGGCTTCATTTTCAGATACTCAACCAGCTGCAACAGTCAAAACAGCCTTCAGTGTCACTCTTAACATCCATCTGCAGCTCGAGACAATCAAAACCTTCTCAGGACGTGTATTTTCTATCCACTGACCTGCCATACGGTGTCAAACTTGGTTCCTTCAGGCATGGAGTATTTGCCTGATTTATCGTGAAGGATCTGGTAATGGTACGCGGTTTTTCCGTACATGACTGACAAAGCGAAGGTGCCAGACTCGTCTCGTTCTCGCACTCTGCGGAGACAAAACAAACATCCTGTTTATGAAAACATCGGTACTTCAACATGTCTACAGATCGGAGTTACGGTTACAGAGAGCTCGAGCACTATTCAGGGATTCTTTCACAAACTGTTGTCGCAAACTTGGCGGACAATTGTACAGAACGTCCTTGGATGTGATAGCATGTGCACCAAGACATGAAGCTTTACATGGTTTGGTGTGGAAGATCTTGAGGTGTCTGCTTGAACCTCAACCCTGACTGCACCCCAGGCCTCCTCACCTTACCTCACCTCACCTACATCAGTACCTGCAATTACTAACACCCATGTGGCTGAATGGATCTCCACAAATCTCCACGCCAGAATCTAGTGGAACATCTTCCCAGAAGAGTGGAGTTTATTCTAAGAGCATAATGGAGACTGAATGTGGAATGAGATGTTCAAAAAAAGAAGCATCTCCTGTGTCCATGCACATTTGTTGTGTTTATGGTGTACTAATGAATCGAAGAAGGTTTTTTTCTAAAATCGAAACAAACAATTTCATGATGTGGTACACGTATAATCGTCGTATTACGACTCGGCGTATTTACCGTTTGCAGCCTTTCACGTGAGCGAAAGTTTCCGAATGCACAGCTTCGAGTTTCGCTACTTTTTCCACTCAGACTAATTATAACTTTGCGTTCTTCACCACGCTTCCATTTCGAATTTATTCGCTTAATACGTCTGACAGAAGCACAAAATGAGCTCTTGTGCTCTTTTTTTTATTTTTATTACATTCATTATTTTATAAAATATTTGATTAATATTCATTTTAATATTTAAGCTATTTCATCTTATTCCAATCTAATTCCAATCTCTTTGATCTCGTACTTGTGTGGCTGTAAACTTTCTCAGAAGTTTCTCAGAAGTTTCTGAACTTCCATATTCGGTAATAAACGTGTATAAAGAAATGAGTCTCAGTTAAATCCTCACACACAAATAAAAAAAAACGCTGATTAACCAAATGCAGTATAAATGTGTAACAGAATTACATACAAAAGTTACACAGTTTATTTCCATACAATCTACAGGTTCAACCCGCTCTCAAAAACCCTGAATGGGACTGAACCTTGGACTTTCACCAGAGATCAGGATCAAACCTGGGTCATGCAATAAATGTACACTATAGTGCCAATGAATGGAATAAATTACTCTGGTTAATGAGTTTTTTTTCCCACGACACCGTCATAATTTTAACGACTGGACTGCTGACTGCTTTACAGTCCAAAAAATCCTCAAAAATATCTTCTTCTCCCATTAGGGGGCGCCACAGCGGATCATCCGTCTCCATGCCCACCATGTCCTCTACATCAGCCTCTTTCAAACCAACCACCTGCATGTCCATCACCACATCCATAAACCTCCTCCTTGGTCTTCCTTTTTTCCTCTTTCCTGGTGGCTCCATCCTCAGCATTCTCCTACTGATATACCCCATGTCCCTCCTCTGCACATGTCCAAACCATCTCAATCTCACCTCCCTCACCTTGTCTCCAAAACGTTCATTAGAATCTTAAAATGATATGGTATAATCTATGAAATTACCTTCAGATAAGAAGCCAGCTACTGTATTTCTATGCCCCTTCTACCTTACTCACATCCATTCTAGACAATGAACAGCACCTGATCCATGACCTACTGATAAAACACCAGAGCTCTTTCAGCTGAAAACTCATCCTGTAGAAAGAAACGGTACAGGAGGGCATTTGTTCCAACAGTTTGTTCCACACTGTACTTTATGTAGTGTCCCAGTTAGTTTTGTGTTTCTGCTCAATACTAATTGAAGGTGTTTTATGTAGCACTTTGGCACGTTATGTAGTACGTTGTATTTCACTGCTGTCCTGCACCGTATATGGCTGAAGTGACAGTAGAAACCTACTTGAATGGACTTGATCCTGCACTCTACCTTCAATTTACCTCAAGTCCGCTGTTGTGTCAGAAATGTATACAATATTTGACACACTGCATTACCACGTCACACTCTCGCAGCGTTCTCATACTGCTTATCTTTAATATAATATATGTATAACAAAGGTTTGATCACGCAACTGCCATCAAAACTTGAAATGTTTGTAGTTTCATCGTCTTCTTCGAGTTTGAAGTTGTACTGAAGTGAGAGATAATTTACTGTATCTTACTGTATGAGCAGCTTTAAATGTTGAATAATAGCTCTTGAAAATTAAAAAAAATCACCAACGAGAAAAAAAACAATCTGTGGTATCCAGTGACTTAAAGAAAACTTTGGCGGAGGCACCAAAAATACTTCCTATCAAATGCATTACATAGAAAGTCGTCCTCAGTGACTCGGAAAAAAAAGAAAATTCGTGTCAGGGATCAGTAGATTACATTAAGTACATCACGAAATGGCGTGAGATTGGGCTGAATTATAAGTATCTTTTTAATCTGTCTTTCTGGTTAACATGTGATAAAGAAATATTTGTGGTTTGAGCTGATATTTGTTGTCTCTTAACGCTGTCTGTTGTCAGATTTCGAATCGGATTCAGTCTAAAGGCTTCATCAGACATTCATCAGACTTTCGCACTCACCATTAATGCGATTCCATGCACAGAGTGTACGATGAAACTATGAAAACTACTGCCATTATCTAATATCTGGCATTAAAAAAAATTCACTCCAGTGTACTGGTACTTTTGATCTTTTTGATGCTTTTGATATATTTTTTTGTAGGATTTGTGAGCACTGAATGCGTCCTTGCATCATCTACAAGTGCATTAAATATCTTTACTTTTCGGTCCCCAGATAACAATACGGCTGTGAAGGATCAAAATATGCAGCACTCCGGTGAAGATAGAAAGGCTTACGTACAGGAACTTGCCGTCTGGCTGAGAGCCTGAGTAAAGTCGCCTCTCTCCTTCCTGACGAGGGATTTTGCTATGGTACCAGGGCATCTTTTCATGGGCTGTGGTGGCTATCAGCTTCTCTAACTGAGGAGCCTGACTGATAATGGCCTGCTCCATGGCCTCCCCCTGAAAACACACACACACACACACACACACACACACACACACACACACACACACACACACAATCACTACATTCATTTTCCGTCAGATCACTACATTTATTTTCCAACTTGGACAACCTACACATTTAAAATCAGATTTTTTTAAATAAATAATTAGTTAATGCAATTGAAAGTAATCTAAATGAAATGAATGAAATTTTATTTAAATAAATAAATGTAGAATTTACACACATCAGAATTTGTGTACTGGTGAGAGGGTTTCTTGTAGACAGAAAAAATATCTGCAGATTTATTTATTAAATTGTTATTTTTTATAATATTTTTGAATTGCTTCCCGCAATGAAATTAGTATATGATTTGTATTAAAGCAGGAATTTCAAAAAATGTTACATAACCTACATTCTATGTAGTTAAATGGATAGTTACATTTATCCAATTAACTCATTTATACAACTGAGCAGTTGAGAGTTATTTGAACTCATGGACTTCTGATCAGTCCAACATCTTAACCACTGAGCTGAGTATGTGCACCCCTGCTCATCTCACCAGTATGTGCTATACAATTGAATGTATCTAGAATGTTCTTCACTGGAACTCAAAGGGCCATAGCTGTTCCAGCATGAGGATGCTTCTATACACAAAACGAGCTCCATGAAGTTAAATGTGTTAAGTTTGAAGTCTAACTCCTGCACCCTACACCCTGATCTCCTCAACTGCGCTAAACACTTTTGGAAAGAACTGGAAATTAGAGCCTCTTTAACATCCCATCACTACATGATCTCATTAATACCCTTCTAGCTGGAAAATCACAAAATCTAGTGTAAAACCTACACATAAGAGTGAAGATATTTATTACTGCAAAATGTGGAACTTGTGAGTGCACACACACTTTAGGGAACGTAGTGTAGCAGTGGTTGCGGTGTATAATAGTCATAATAGTAAAGTGAAGAAATACTTATGATTTTGGCGTTTCTAGAGGAATTATAGATGGAATTTAAGCTCCAAACAAACCACAATCATGTTCAGGACCTATGATCTTGCATTTACCTCCAGGTTCCAGGTATGCCAGATCATTGTTTTAGTGTATAATAGTCATACGAGGTGGTTTTAAAAAGTTTCGAGACGAATGGTGATAACTAACTGGTGCTATTCAGATGACAGCAATTAAAAACAAAGTTCAAACGTGAAATTCAGCATGAAACTGGGCGTATCGACGACGAGACGTTTGACATACGGCAGTGCTCGAGGTGTTTGAGGGGCACCCGGAAGAACATCACCGGAAGACGATGAGTGATCTGGAAGACCTCTAACGAGCTCAACCCCTAAAAATGTCGCAACCCTTCGCCAAAATTGTGCGTGATGATTGTCAAAGAACAATCCACATGATCTCACTTCAGCGCCCACCCTACTGCCCAGATTGGTCTCTTACCTCTAGGTTCCAGGTTTGCCGGACGTACTCTCGCAGCATGTTCTCCCTCAGGTTTTCGAAGACGCCTGGTTTGATTGGCGTGTCGGTCGAACGAAGACACGGCTTCTTGAGCAAACACACCAGGCCGTCGGCATCCTTGCTGTAGTACTCGCAGAGCTCGGCCGGGCCGCAGTGGGACTTCCCTCCGGCGATGCAATAAGTCCCGTTTAGCTGCTTCTCCACCGGGTAGTGATAAAACTCCAGGTTCCAGACAACGGACAGAACGTATCCGCCAAGGCTGCGCATACACTGACGCAGCAGGAAGAGACCGTCACCCATTCCTGCCAGCTTCAGGTGCTGCTCCGCATCCAAACGGCTGATGCTGCCGTAAAAGAAGGGCAGCTCGACCGCAGGGTCGTGCATGACGAAAACGGGTCAGAAATGTTCCGGATCTAAACATTCAGGAGAAATTTAGATAATATATTTACATATGTAACAAACAGAAACAAACAGTTAATTAATATTATACTGTACTTGAATAAATTTGTATTTAATCGAGTGAAATAAGTATTTGATCCCGTACCAACCAACAAAAATTCTGACTCCCACACACCCAAATTAGTCATGTGCCTTCAAGAAAGATCTTCTCATAACAACTCATTATGTGTATAAAAGACACCCGTCACAGAATCAACCTCTTCCATTCAAACCTCTCCACCACCAGGGACAAGATTGTAGGCCTGCACAAGGCTGGGATGTGCTACACGACCATCAGCAAGAAGCTTGGTGAGAAAGAGACCACTGTTGGTGCGATACTTTAAAAATAGAAGAAATACAAGGTAAGTCAATTTCCTTCGTTTGGGAGCTCCATGCTAAATCATCTCGTGGTAAATCATCTCCTGAGAAAGGTGAGGAGCTTGTTAATGATCTCAAGGGAGCAGGGACCACAATCAGCAAGAAAACCACTGGTAACACACCAAGGTCCTTCTGCTCAATAATGCACATGAAGTTTGCATCTGAAGTTTGCCAGTGAACACCTGAATGATTCAGAGGAGGCTTGGGAGATTGTGATGTGGTCAGATAAAACCAAAATTGAGCTCTGTGGCATAATCTCAACTGGAGGCAGAGAAATGCTAAGGGCTTAGGAAGATGTCACCACATGAATGTGGCCATGCAATGTGGAATATTGGATAAACCTCCTGTTCTCAGCCAGAACACTGAAGATGGGTCGTGGACAGGTCTTCCAACATGACCAAAATGACCCCAAAAAATACAGCCAATCCGATGGTCTTGTAGCCCATTCCAGACATGTGCAGGTCTACAATCTCGTCCCTGACGTCCTTTGACAGCTCTTTAGTCTTTCCCATTGTTGTGGAGAGGTTTGAATGGAAGAGGTTGATTCTGTGACGGGGCGTCTTTTATACACATAATGAGTTGATTTCAGGAGAACTTTCCCAAAGGTACAGGACTAATTTGTGTCCATCAGTCAGGCAGTCAGAATTCTTGCTAATTTGGTACGCGATCAAATACTTATTTCACTCAATCAAACAGAAATTAATTTATAACCTTTCTTTAAAGTTCTTTTTGCTCTCTCTCTCTGTTAAAATAAACCTACATAAAAATTCTAGACTCTTCATTTCATTGTAAGGGGGGTAAATTTACAAAATCAGCAAGGGATCAGATAATTATTTCCCCCACTGTACAAATGATACACATACATATCATATATTTGTCTCTCTAGGCATCTTTTTATAGAAAATTGCATGTACATTTATATATATATATATATATATATAAAGAAAGAAACTCTGTTTCTCATAACTCCCAACACTTACACTGAAATCTGCCCTGTGATATGGAAATATATAACTCACTACCCCGCTCTCTCTCTCTCTCTCTCTCTCTCTCTCTCTCTCTCACACACACACACACACACACACACACACACACACACACACACACACACACACACACACACACACATTTTTTAAAAACTGCTTAATATGCATCCTTTTAGTCCCACAACACTTTAGGACTGCAGCCAGCTCACAGAAACAAGCCTCTGTCACCCACTGTGTGTTATTAATGCCGCAACTGTGTGTGTGTGTGTGTTTGTGTTCGCGTGTTGATACGTTTATGTGTTAATGTGTTGCTTTTCTGCAGTGTGCAGATGCTCTGTAGTGCTGATCTGAGACCTGCATCGCCACAACAGGAAGCTGACACAGAGACTCACACACACACACACACACAAACACACACTCACACACATCCTCTCTCTCCTCCCCCCTGGTGCTAATCTCAACATCTCATCATGCTCACAGGTGCTGATGCGTCTCGAATGTTCCTCTATGACACACACAGACCCCAAAAAAAACAGGACATGATTTTCAAACTGTCACTGTACATCAGAAACGATGAACAAATCGCTCACAGGGACAACGACAAAGTGGAAATCAGAATCCCAGTATCAGCAATCTTCCACTGCTGAGGTCTTGAGCTAGGCCTTTAACCCTCACATGCTCAGTTGTATAAATGAAACAATTGTAAGCCACCTTGGATATAAGTGTCTGCCAAATGGTGCAAATATATATAAATAACTGCATTCAGCATCATCAGCATTTTCTTTTTCTTTTTTATCAAGTCAGAAATTGACGTATTTGTCAGTGTTTTGCAGATCCGCAGATTAACAAGACGTTTATAACCCGCAAGTGGATACAAAGGTTAACGTTATGGATAGAAGCGATGTCGTTTATTCGTACTCTCTGTTACAACATCATTCGTGTGAAACGAAATGAAAAACATTCAAACCGCCCCAGTTTTTCACATCTGTAACCTCTCTCGTGCTACATAAAACTGGTACAGGTATACATTTTCCCATCAAGGTCGAAACCAGAAAAATGCACCATCCATATTTAAACATGAGGCCAGTTAATAATCAGGCATCTAAATACACATATATACACTGCATATCAGCATATCAAGCAGAATGATCTTAAATATAATCCAATGAATCTAGAACTTTCCATGATAAGATTACAATAAACCAAATAGAAACATATAATGAGCCTAAATAATAGACTTATTTCCAGCCAATTGTATTCATTTCAAGCTCGTTTGATTGCCTGGATTAAAAATGAGTAGAAAGAGAGATAAAAAATATGTAAATACTGAATAGATTTAACAATATACAAGATATTTTCACTTGCTAAGATTAAAAAGACTTAAAAACAATATAAAATGAACTGAAACATCGGGATTAGCCAACTGACTGGGACTAATCAATAAAACACAGTGACTAAAGCTTTGAAAACCTGAAACTAGTCTGTTGATGATTCAGAACCCGGTTCTGACCATGTGTGTGCTCCTCGAAGACTGACACCAACAAAAATATTAGCTTTAAAGACTTCTGCATATAGTTCTAAATGAGGTTCATGCTTAGATACAGAAGATACTGCAGGAACTGTAAAGATTTTAGTTTTTTTCACAGTGTTTCAATAAAATAGATATTCCGGATTAATCTGACTCTGCACATTATCATAGCGTAATGCAAACTCGAAAATCTTTAACATCACTGCAGAAAAACTTGGTTAGAACGTTTCCATTCATTTTCCATTTTCTCCAGGTATTTTGTTCGTCTATTAACAATCTCCAAACCGTAATTTATTTTAGAATGTTTTCAAAAGCAAATGCATAACAGTAAATATATATATGAAGAAGATATATATATGTGTGTGTGTGTGTGTGTGTGTGTGTGTGTGTGTGTGTGTGTGTGTGTGTGTGTGTGTATGAAAAAAAGACCTGCAACCTGCAAAGAACACAATAAACGTTCTACGCCATTGTACAAATATATATATATATATAAAAAGCACTGTGTTTTATTTATAATCTATATACAATTCATATCTATCTATCTATCTATCTATCTATCTATCTATCTATCTATCTATCTATCTATCTATCTATCTATCTATCTATCTATCTATCTATCTATCTTTTTTTTGCATATGAAACACTCAACAAACACAATTACCTTTTCCCTTGATGTCTTTTCTTGGTCTCTCACTCGATGTCTCTCTCAATTTCAGACCACTTAATCGCTCTATCTGCTCCTTCAGTTCAGCATTTAAGGTTTTGATTCTTATTTTCCACTGTGTGGGAGGTGGACAGGTCACAGTGTAAAGGAACCTTTTAGCCAATCGCAGGAAAAAACAACTTCCTCCTTAACTTTGTCAAAGTCTGATCAGATCAATTTACACGTGTTGCTGCACATAATGGCCACGTTTAGTGTGCTCTTTGCAGGTAGCAGGTATTCCCCACATACATACATGATTTACACCACAGTTTCCTGGATGAACTCTCTCTCTCTCTCACTGACACACACACACACACACACACACACAAACACACAAACACAGACACCAGCCCACAGTCCTGAAGCGGCCAAAAGCAGCTGAACGGAAGACCCTTTGACACACAAAAATACATGCTGTACATTCTAAGCCACACCAGACCACAGCAAAGGGATCGTCTACGTAAAGGACAACCAGGTGACAAAGGTGTGGTGGAGAGCAAACAAAAAAAAAGAACTTTAACTGTTATAAACACAAACCGCTGACCAGCTACACAAAGCCGCACCAGCACGGTGTGTCTTATATGTCTAGGGATTTGAGCTCTCAAACATTTTTTTTGGTTAGCAAACTAGGTTAAAACCTAGCTAAGCTACGGTTAATCGATTGTGGTGTGTTAAGTGGTACTTTCAGTACAGCGAGGAAATGTGCTGACCAAGTGGATGTCTAATGGCTGAGGCGACCAAATGTAGCCAGTTAGCCTGTTTTATAGGAAGAAATACTGGGACTAGAAACCCTTCAAGAGTCTGATTAACCTAAAGGCTGGTGCTAGTAAAATTTAATACTAAAAAGAAAGTATAAGCAAAAAGATTAGAGGTTCATAATGAATTTAGGTTTTAACTGTAAAATAAATAACTTAGACACCCCTGCTTATGCTATGTTGTGCATTGTGGTGGTATATGAACTGCTACTATTAGCTATTTGGTGGCCAAGTGCTTAAATTGCTAGTCAGATGGATGCTAGTCAACTGGAAAATACGCTTAGCTAGCATAGAGGCACAGAAGCACTGCAACCTCGACAAAATGACTAGGAATGTTAACATTTACCTCAGATTTGTTTGTACGTTGTTAAAAAAAAAAAAGAACTGCAGCAAACATTTCGAAAATGTTTACTTCCGATGTATGTTTTGCTTGTGGTTTGTGGTTACGGGGAGCAAATTCAGTGAGGGACGCCATCTTGGACAGTCTAACAGTGTACATCAGTGGCTACAACTTATGCACATTTTACCACAGTGTTCATTTCATACAATAAAAACAAGATGAGCTACATCTGAGCATCAAATCCTCAAAACCGGAGAGTAGTTTGATTTAATCGTGAAATCAGTCATAATCCAGGGACAGCCTAAGATCATACAACGAGTGAGTATGAGTACATCAGGAATGGCTACACTGAGCGTTTACTTCACGAGATGAGAATAAAACTGAGACCGTGTCTGAAACTGCTTCCTATCTCTTATACTGTACGACGCACCATATTGGGTGTCGGCCATTTTGTTTCGCTGTTTGCAAAAGCGGCTTTTGTTCCGTGCACTCGTTCACTCATTTTTACCCAAAATGTACTCTGATTTTGAGTGAATATTTAGTGTACACTCATCAGCAGATTATATTTCTTCCTGTAATGTGGTGCAAGTTGTTGCAAACATAAATAAATAAAGATGGCGGATGGCAACACTGGAGCAACTGTTACAAACGTAAGGAAATACACTGAGAGGAAACCTGTGAAAATGTTCTGTATATAATGTAGTTTTATATATTAGGTTATTCTTGTTGATCTTTATTTAATAATAATAATAATAATAAAAAAAAAATTATATATATATATATATATATATATATATATATATATATATATATATATATATATATATAATAAATAACTTTTTTAATTTTAATTGTGTATTTAATTTATAAATTGTATGTATTTTTATCTAACAAACATAATGATAAAGAAACATGGCAACCGGTGTTTTTGATCTCTTTCTTCTGAATAAATAACAGGAAAAAAATCTGTTTCCGATACATCGCAGATAATAATTCGAGGGTAGTTGTCACATATATGACGAGCTTATTCCTCATCTCTGATACTCACTATTTACTTCAGTGTCCGACTTTTTCATTCCTCTCTTTCTAGTGAACTTAACTGCTGTGCAATATATAGGGATTAGTGAAAGAGTGAAAGAGGAGCGATTTCAGAGCTGGCTTACTGTGATGTTCTCAGGTGTGTGTGTAGTAACCAGGTGAATGTAAACAAGTCTGTCGTTGGGAAGTGTAGTTCGTGATGCCCGTATCTGTATGCCGTGTTATGTTCTGGAAAGTTTTAGTGTCTGATGCAAACATAGTCACTTATGAGACATACATTTTATTTCATGTTCTTTCATGTCTGTGGGAGTACCATATCTTTAGCGAAAAAAAAAAAAAAATATAGAACAAAATTGTTTGTGGGCCAAAGCCGTTTTTTTTTTTGGAGTTTCCCGAAAGAAGGTTGCGGTAAAGACTGAGACTCCTGTTTCCTGTTTCCATTGCGGATGCTTGAGAAAGAGCAGCGGGGCTTTGATTATAGTTCAGGTATTAAGCAAAGATTCAGAAAATCTTCGATAAAAGTCAAACGAGAACAAAACTAAAAATAGAAGACGATCCCAGGCTTCACTTCTGACAGTGTTCATGAAAATCTGGATGCAATTCATGACTTATGTTCATTTATTCGCTGTTTATGTAAATAAATATCCAATTGTTGTAATGTATCGTGTAGTATTTTTAGTATGTGTGGCACCCAAGCCCAAAACTGCTTTATCATTATAAAAAAAATTAAATAAGTCCCTCAGAATTGACCTTTGACCTTGAAATTAGGAATTCGAACCTTAAATTGATTTGACTGATTTGAATGTTTGCAGTAAATCCGACAGCTTTGAAAGATTTACTGAAAGAAACTGCATGTGCTTGCATGTACGCATGGGTGTATAAGTGTTTGTGTGTGTGTGTGTGTGTGTGTGTGTGTGTTTGTGTGTGTGTCTCGTTCTTAACAAATATACTGTATAAAATGGAGCATATACGTTAACCAATCGTACAATTAATCATACAATCGGTATTATTTTTAGGGTTTAACAATTTACCTGATATTTATTATATATATACATAATCATGAACTTTCCATTACACGTGAAAATTTGTGAAAATTTTGCACAAGTTAAAATTTCTCAAGGGTCGTCTTTAAACTGAACATCGTCTCTATCCGATTACGACTACATTTTGTTAAACGTTTTGCTTTTTGGACCATAAGAGATAAAGATTTTTAACTCTTTAAACAGCTGATTTCTTTCGCATTATGTTTTAAACAGTGAACATTGCCTCGAAGTCGCTTTACAGAAAATATAACTATAAAGAAATATCCGAATATTTAGTGTAAATTGATACATTTTCCCTGAAGAGCAAGCCGAAGCCGATGTTGGTGAGGAACATCTACCTGGATGACATGAGGAAGAAATCTTGAGAAGAACCGGACTCGAAAGGAAACACCATTGAAAAAACATTTTTTGATTTTTCAAAGAACGCTGCATTGATTGGTTCCTTTTTTTTAAAAAAAACACCACTTTTTAGGGAATAAGGAACCTTTATTGCCATAAGGAACACTGTGTCTGGTACTACAAAGATCTTTTATTATAAACTTTATAATTTATAGTTATCCAGTTCTTTCTTTGAAGCTAAAACCTAAATATAAGTAACATTTGCAACAAAATGGTGTTATATCAGAACAGTAGAAATATATTTTGAACTTAAATTATTATTATACTATATAATATATAATATAGAAACCAATTATTAATCAATAATCTGCCATACAATCAAATTATATATATATATATTAAAATGATCTGCTTGTAAAAATTTGTAAATGTTTATATATATTGAGTTTGAAAAAAACGTTCTTCGGTTTAAAATTCCTTCTTTGCGACGGAAAGCTTCTACAAAGAAGCTTCTACAAAAAGCTTCTACAAAGAAGCTTTTGTCTATGGTTCTTCACAAAACCATAGACAAAAAACATTTAAAGTGTGGGTCAAACCTATTAATAAATGTACATGGTAGACAACTGATACAACTGGGTCAATTTTTAATCTTTTACAATTTTAACTTGTGATTGTGTTGAAGTTATCACAAGTCCTGTGGTATCCACAGCCACACTTCTGGTTTCACAATCTTCAATAGATGACTGTAGTTTGACTAACAGTTTTGTGAATTGAACTTTCACCTTATGGTAACGGTAAAATATTGTGTGATTTTTTTTTTCCTGAAATGCACTAAAACTAGTATAAATATCCTTGATATTAACCTTATACCTATAATTTGGTTTTATAGTTCTCACAGTAGCATCCCATACCTTCAAAACCAACTTAAATACCTAATAAATAAACACTAGCTAGATTATATTCTGTAGTGGATATATATTTATTGTTATTTTTCACCACCAGGATTCACCTCATAATGTTTTTTTCTTGCTACAGTCACCACTGGCCTGCTCATGACCGACTTGACCTTTATTCTAAAACTGAATGGAAATTATTTATTCTCAAACGTTACTGGAAATCAGTTTTTTTTCCAATGCATACTAGTGCCTTTGACCCTGTACCTTTTCAAACATTCCCTTTTTTGTTGCATTTGTCGTTTATTTTCCACAAACAGCATTTAGCTCCGTATTTAGCCGCTCCCACGGGTCTGCTAAAATATCACAAGCATTTCGAGCTCAGACAGGGTCTGGATTCCTGCCACCGGCGTCCTGCTGAGGTTGTGTTTTTTTTTTTTTTATAATGCTCTTTATAACGCATTATTTGCTCAGGACGCTGTGATCTTTGCTTAACAGAAATCGCAAAAATTGCGTTTGCTGCGTAAGATTCTAGTTTTGTTTCTTTTCTTTTTTTATTTATGAGGGGATTTATTTTAGGACTACAACGTTCTTTTTTTTTTTTACTGTTCAGGTGAAACCACAGGTTGAAACGGGTTGCAGACTTTTAACAACTGCTGTGGTTTGGACCAAAACATGGCAGGTTCTCTGAATAGGAATACATTTACGCGTACGATAGCTCTATAAATAAATCTCCAGCTCTGAAGTTGCAGCTGAGCTATCTGCTTTAGAATGTGTGTGTGTGTGTGTGTGTGTGTGTGTGTGTGTGTGTGTGTGTGTGTGTGTGTGTGTGTGTGTGTGTGTGATAACACCATCCAAGCTTGCAAATACAAATTATTCTAAACGGTAGAAATATTCATACAAGTTGGACATTTTGCGAACATACAAACATGTTTTCTGGTTAGAAAAAATTCATTTCCTGTTTCCCCAACAATTCTGATGAATTTTTTTTTTTTACATTTCGTTTCATGATTATTCGTTTCATGTCGGGTTTCGACCTTGCAGAATGACCTTGACTTTTAAAGAGAGCGATTTAAAATTGAAACAAAAGGTAAATCAATTCGATTGATTGTAAATGAAAGTCAAAATTCATTCTTCTTCTATTATTATTATTATTATTATTATTATTATTATTATTATTATTATTATTATAACACAGAATTTGGACAGTTCATGTAGCACACATTTTTTATTTTCACTCATTTGTGCATCTTAGAGACAGTATAACGAAGGCTTTTTCGACCAGGTTCAGACGTAGCTGTATAGCGAGGGCTGGTGCAAACAAGATGACGCACAAAACAAAAGATTTCAGCCGAGGAGCACCGAAGACAGAAATTGAGTGCTAGTCTTAGCTTCTGATCAATTTCTCCTAGCGTGTAACTACAGGATGGAGTTTATATTGGAGTAATTTGTAATTCCGGCATCTTCTTTGTTTAGCATCGAATAAATTTAGCTCAACTCTATAATGTGCTGCTACACAATAGTGAGTGTCATTAAAAGTTGCCTTGCACAAGAAGTGAGCAGGTGCATATGCACTATTACACACTCAGTTCCTGACACCGGGGGATTAGCGTACGATACGTGAGAAAGAGACTCCGGGCCTTTTGTTAGCGAGACGTGTCCCGGGTTGACCTGAAAAGTTCAGTTCATTACTTGGCCTCGGTTTAACTCGCATCTGTCAGTTTAACAACCTTCCCAGTCTCGCTCACCTCGTTTACACATGCTCACCGCTCTGGCTCGGATAAACACTGAGAACCAGACGAGAACATCTCCCCGTCATTAAGAACACACGAAAAGAGCAGAGGATAAAAAAAAAAGAACACATGCTCACATCGAGCACTTACCGAAGGAAGGCCAGGAGATTCGGGTTGAGAAAGAGATGAAGAGAGGAGCGTGAGGAGCGTGAGGAGGAGGAGGAGGAGGTGATGGAGGTGGTGGAGGAGGAGGCTGAGCTCAAATCAACCGTCAATGACAAAAAACGTGTACAGTCTGAGGAGGTGATGAACTTTGTTCTGGCTTGATGTATGACATCTGTGCTTGCCAAGCACTACTGTGTGTGTGTGTGTGTGTGTGTGTGTGTGTGTGTGTGTGTGTGTGTGTGTGTGTGTGTGTGTGTGTGTGTGTCTCTACACATGCAGGTGAACTACGTGGGCTGTTCGACTCCCCTCATGTTTTTTTGCAATTCTCAGAAACAGAAATTTTCACTCCTCCACCTCCAGCAGCAGGCAGTGTGTGTGTGTGTGTGTGTGTGTGTGTGTGTGTGTGTGTGTGTGTGTGTGTGTGTGTGTGTATATGTATAAAAGTGTGTGTGTATTTCGTGTTTGCAAGAAAAAAAATCTGAAAGAATTTTTGTTATCATGTTGAACATAAAAAAAAAAAAGAAAGAAAGAAATTCAATGAAATCCAAATACCCCAAAAAACATCTGAGGATGAAACCACCAGGACGGAGGAAAAGAGGAAGACCAAGGACGAGGGTTATGGATGTGGTGAAAGAAGACATGCAGGTAGTTGGATTGAAAGAGGCAGATAAAGAGGACAGGGGGGGTATGGAGACGGATGATCCGCTGTGGCGCCCTCTAATGGGAGAAGCCGAAAGAAGAAGAAGATCAACATAACAAAAGTGGGCACTTAAGAAGCAGGCTGTCAAGGCTGCAACATTGAACGTCGGTTTCATTGCCAGACAACTTGATGGACGTCTGCATGGCTACAGAATGATGCATGGAAGATGCCGTTTGAATGGTACTATTTTGGTTTCTCCATCCACGATTCTGCGATGATGCTGCCTCTAGAATGTGCTCTTTTATCCGAATACACAGGAAAAAAAATCCTGGGAGAAATGTCGAAAAATCATGAGAAAAAACCAAGAAAGAAAAGAAATATTGTGTGAACGAGTCCAATTCAGGGTGTATTCCCAACTGCTCCAGGAAAGGACTTTGGAAAATGAGGAAGATTATTTTTTGTTGGTTTCCTGTTTTCCATTTTCCTTACTATTTTGGTGACACTGAGCCACTGTGGGAAGTGTGTGTGTGTGTGTGTGTGTGTGTGTGTGTGTGTGTGTGTGTGTGTGTGTGTGTGTGTGTGTGTGTTGGGCGGGGGAGCTACATTTGGCTGTCGGGGGACAATACTGGACTGATTCATTACTCAGTTTTCTCAAGCACACTTATTCATCTTGAAACACACAGAGTCTTCTTCCTACTTTGGTTAGACTCCTCCCAGGTGGTGTGTGTGTGTGTGTGTGTGTGTGTGTGTGTGTGTGTGTGTGTGTGTGTGTGTGTGTGTGTGTGTGTGTGCGCTAGCTCAGACTCCTCCAATCTGACTTTTAACTGGATTTCTGCCCAGGTACTAGGATCAGGGTCAACTCGACTTCTTGGAATTTTTGTTTAACTCCACCTTGGAGGGGTTTGGCAGACTCATCCCATCAGACTTTTGGTTTGATTCCACACATGTAAGAGGAGTTCGATCAGGTTTGATATTGCTCAGGTAGGAAGAGCTAAATAAAGTCCTACTCCACCTTTTGGACTTTTGGTTCAACTCCACCTTGGGGTTAGATTAGATCAGACTCCTCCCATCTGACTTTTGGTTTGATTCCACCCATGTAAGAGGAGTTCGATCAGGTTTGGTTCTGCCCAGAAAGAAGGTGATGGATCAGGTCTGACTTTACTTTATCTTGGACTTTTTGTTCAACTCCATCTTGGTTAGATAATATTTAGATCAGGCCAGACCTATCACATTATCATTTGGTCAGTGCAGGAGGAGCTGGAGAAGGTCTGACTCTACAGATTTTGGATTCTACAGTGAGGGTTACATGGTGGGGTCCACTGATATCTTTCATATTTTGCATACTCCACTCGACTCCCCCTGATGCAGGGGCTATAAACTATATATAGCACTCAGTGTAACATACTGTATAACATCAGGGTGTTAAAAAAAAGCCTCATGCGGTGTTGTTTTTGCGCACACAGGCAGTTTGGTGGGGAGGTGGGTATCTGATCTCCAGCAGGTGAACGAGCTCAGCCCTTTTCCAGAGCCCCATTCAAAACGCACGGGCGCGCGCCAGGCGGCGAGTGGAGCGAGCAAGTGTGCGCGTGCACGCCCTCGGGGGCGCGCTTTTTTCCTTTTCTATAACCCCCCCTCCCTCCCTTTCTCCCTCCCTCCTCTTACTGAAAGCAGTAAAGAGAGGAAGGAGGAAAAAGAGAAGCACTGCAGCTCCACGGTGCCAGTGCGCTCTGCTCCACCGTGCGCTCTATACATCATGCTGCAGTGATTCGGGAGGACCGAGGGACTTAACACACACACACACACACACACACGCACGCACGCACGCACACACACACGCACGCACATATACACACGCGCACGCTCTCGCGTGCATGCGCGCGCGGCACCGACAGGAGACCTTTGCTGCACAAAATCACACTCACAGGTGGGAAATGAGCGCGTTTTATATTGTGCGGTTTTTTGGGGGGGGGTTGCATGCTGCTGGAGGACGTGGGGGAACAGTTTGTAGATGCAGAGCTCTGGAAAAAAAAGGAGTTTTCAGATGAAGCTTTAAAGTTTGCAAACTTAGAAAATACAGTGTGAATTTGTTGGTAATATGGTTTTCTTTTCTGCTGCATGATCCTTTTTTTTTGCATAAGCGCCACAGGAAACTGGTCAGAAGAACAATCAGTGCCAGTTGAGGCAAAGGCAAATCTGGAGCGGTCCATGACGTGGGAGCTGCGAGCTGCAGAAATTAAAGAGCAACTGCACTCCAAAATGACATGCGCAAAGACTATGATATAATCTACAGCTCTAAAAAACGTGTATGCACCAGTGCTTGCGTCATTGTGAAGCTTTGACTTTAGACTTGTCACCATGACGTCAATGTTCTTCTCTATTAGGAGAATATTATGATTTCTATCAGGTCTTCTGTATACAGTTATTAGATGATCCCAGACACTGCAGGACACCTTTTGCACTTGGAATGCACTTTAACAATATTAAAAAAATCATAACGCTCCAATGGTCTACTGCATAGGCGTGCATCCAGGAAATACATGCATGCAAAAGTTTTGGTACTCTTCATGCAGAGAGCATATGGATGAAAAGACTAAAGATACTCAAACACTATGTATTTGAAAGTATTGATTTTATATTATAAATATCACTAATTAGTGGACAAGTGGCATAGCGGTGATCATGCGTTGTGGTTTGGAGCTCAAATTCCGGCCTCTATCCTATAGGCTTTCCTTGTGCTTCTGGGGTTTCCTCTTGGTACTCTGATTTCCTTCTCAGTTCCAAAGACATGCTTTATAGGCTGAATGGCATTTCGAAATTGTAGCGTGTGTGTGGTTGGCTTTTAGACTCAAGGTTTGTTCTGGCACCGAACTTCTACTCGATGTCTGAACAGCCGAGTCGCTAGCTCGATTAGCATCTTTGAAGGTTCCTCTTCCAGAAATGCTTCGATACAGTTGATTTTCTAGCTATATTTTCTCCCGATAGATTTTTAGGCTGATGATGTTCTGGACCTTTGATTTGGTCAATGTTTGAAGACCTAAATCAGTTTTATCTCACTTAACACTCATAAACTCTCCATTGAACGCTTTTAAGATGCTAAAATGTACTCAGTAGTTTTCCAATGCACACTTATCCAGCTTGAGACACACTATCGAGTTGTCTCCATCGAACTTCTTTTTTGGTTAGTTACCTACCAGGTAGAAGAAGATGGATCAGGTCTAACTTCACCCCTCTGGAGCTTTGATTTGATTTTCATCAGTGTAGGAAGACCTGAAGAATGTCTGATTCCAATTTTTGGACTCCTTGTTCATGATTTGACAGACTCCTTTACTCTGACATTTGATTAGATTCCATCTATGTTGGAGGAGTTTCTTGGATGTTCTCTGCACCTTTTCCCCCCTGATTTTCATCAGATAGGCCCCCAGGCTCCTCTGCAAACCAAGGATAAGAAGTTGGATGAAAATGGATGGATGGATGGATGAATATTACTAACTTTTAATACATACAAGTCTATTAAACTCTTTTTAGATGCTAAGATACGTGTTTTTATTTTTCTTCATTATGAACCCACTGGTTGTAAAGAGTCGGAGATGCAATCCGGATGTAGATAGTTAAACTAGAAATCTTTCGAATCACCATAAAATTGGTTCCTCTGCATCCTTGATTGGATTCATGTCCATGATTTCAGGGTGATTTACTCTACAGAAACCTGTTGCCATGGCGATTAGGGTGAGTCTTAAAGCTTTTTAATATATATTTATGGCTTTAGATATTTCTCGGGGTTTTTTTCTTTGTTTTTTATATTTTTTTTTGTTGTAAGAAAAGAAAACTTAATATCAGACAAACCTCAGCGAGATCCACTTCTTGTTCGTTACCCATGGTTGTGATCATGTTATTATAATACTGGAGCTGAACCAAAGCAGCACATGACATTTAGGAGGCTGTTAACTGTGGGGTCACTGCATGTGCATCAGGACGAGCGTAAATCTTTGGTGGTCAGACGATTTGCTTAGAAATCCCACGGTACCCTTGTCACGGTACTTTCTCTCTCTCTCTCTCCCTCTCTCTCTCTCTCTCTCTCTCTCTCTTTCTCTCGCTCTCTCTCTCTCTCTCTCTCTGTAGTCACATGGGTGGCTGAGCAGACAGACTGAACCGTTTCACTGGATTGCATTTTAAAAAAAAAAAGACTAGAACACGAAAGCAATGCAGGCTAATTCTGTCCAGCTTACGTCTGTTCACCAACTCGGTTCCCACATGCCAGAGTGTGTTGACCGACCTACGCTTGATTGAGTTGGTTAAATGTTGCATCATGGGTCCGTTTGAGCCAAGCTCGCATCGTGGGCCACAGACGCTCCCTGTGTTCTCCCGTGTAGGTCGTGTTTATTTGAGGAGACTGGAGAGAAAACCCCCCGAGGTTGATTTATCCCAGTCTTTCTTTTCACCATTAACATTATCACCTCATCTGTTTTCTGATTCCATGCTGGTCGTTCCTCTAAATCCTGTAGCCTGTTGCCCACGGATAAGACTCGCGTGCTTCATGGATGTCATGGCCTCTGGCGAATCTCTATTTAATACCTCTTTCTTCTGGGTTGGCTTGATTGTGATATGCTCTCCAAATAGGGGAATGAAAGACAGAAATTCCTGAAAACCCCCCAAAAAATGTCCAGATCTCTTTTGTTTTTGAAAGCGTGTTGTGGTAAAGTCTGGGAGACTCTGACTTCAGCACAATGAGAAAATATTACAGCTTAATTATATGTCTATGAGAGTGAAAGAAGGGTTCGCATTCTTCACAGGCTCCTGTGCTTTAAGTAGAATCATATGGCTTCGATTAGTGAAGTCCACCGATGTGTGATGCCTCCGGGCTCGAACGTTTTTTTTTTCAGTCCAGCCGTTTGACCTTCTCCTGCTTCGGATTATAGACGAGCCTGATATGGTGTGCGTTTCACTGGACCGATACGAGACTGGTTATCTGATGGAGCCTGCTTTAAAGTTTTATCGTAACGATTGCTGTGTCTACAGCTGAAATCCTTCGGTCCCGGAACCGCAGAAAAACTCCACCTCCGGCATGGAAAAGTGCAACGGCACGGTCGGATAGCTTGGAATTCCGGTTTCCATCTTGTCTCAGTAAAGCAGATTTCACTCTGAATTAATATGCAACTCAAATTTGTTGATATATAAAGCTTTTGTGTTGGGAAAGATTAGTTCATCAGCTTCGTAAAATTTACATTTCAGTACAATTCTGGCGTAATTTTACTGACGCACAAGTGAACGAGATGTTTTTGGGGTCTCGAACGTTTCACACTACACGCACGTATAATAATAATAATTAAGATCTTGAAACTAGACACTACAAATTGCTACAAATCTGCTTTTGCGTTGAGCGTCTGTGATATTTCCAAGATGAAGAACTGGTTAGCAGTAATAAAATGGCGTGGAAGATCTTAAGTGGCCTACAATGGAGCTCTGACCTCCCTATTAAACCCTGTTGAAGAGCTTTGGGATGAATTTTTCACACCAACTGCACCCCAGACCTTCTTACCTCACCTACAGTAGGTAGAAGAAGGGAAAGGGTAGCTTAGTGGTTAAGACTTTGGCTCTGAAGATTATGAGTTCAAATCTCAGCCACACCAAGCTGCCACTCCTGGGCCCCTGAGCAAGGCCCTGAACCCCATCAGCTGCTGAAATTTGTATGAATAATGCAAATGTAAGGTGCTCTGGTTTGAGCGTACGAATGAGCGCGTGCGGTTCGACCTCTCCTCCACACGGAGGACCACAATGGAGAAGTTAGGAGAAGAGTCTGATTAGAGGGGCCTTTGTTTTGCAGAAAGGCGAGATGAGAGAATAAAAGCCCTAATAAGACGTGTTGGATGTCTTCCTGCGAGCCTTGTGATAAAACGAGCCTCTAACAAGACGGAATAAAACGAAAGTGACTTTGGCCGAGTGGCAAATCTCAGGAAAAGCCCTTTAGCGTTCGGAAGAGGAAAAAAGAGGAGAACAAGAAGAGAGGACAAAAAAGGGGGGTGGTGGGGTGGGCTCTGCAGTCCTTCACCATTTGTAGTCGGTATATAGTCGGGGGGTGGGGGGAGACAAAGACGTCTTAGTGTTTTAAGACTCCCTGCTGAACAAGGGCCATTTGATTTGCACTCAAAGGAAATGAGGGCAACCTTAAACCTGCATCTACCTCTTTTCCACCGCAAACTCGCCCCCTTCACTGGCCCCTGCACACACACACACACACACACACACACACACATCCTCAGTTAAAACCCCGAAACACTCAGTGTTATATTGTGCTTTGAAGATAAAAGGGGGATGTATTTTTTCCCTCCTGTGAGGTGAGAAAGGGATCTTTGTACACCGGGTTCAGTAAGTTGGAACACTGAAGGCAGTATTTTAAAAGCGAGACATGTTAACACGGCAAAGCAGCCGAGCAGCAGAGCAGCCGAGCAGCAGAGCACGGAGCAGGAGTTTCAAATGACTTTCCAAAACATTTTTTTTCCTCCAAAGCAGAGACAAATCACTGAGGGAAAAAAATGGGTTTATTTATTCTGTGGTTGGAGGTGCAAACTCATGAGAACGCGCACACACACACACACACACACGACACACACATTGTACTATACGTTGCACATCAGACATGGTTATCATTGCTGAATAAAGGAAGTACTCTTTCTTTTCTTTTCCTTTCCCTATCCTTGTCGTCTCTTGTCTTTCTCTCTCTGCTTACAGGTTTCTCCGTTTGGCTTTTTTTGGGGTTTTTTCACATCACAGGATGACTTGTTCCTTCAATCCCATTTCCAAATTGTTTCCCATCTGCTCCTGATTACCTTTGGTTGCACTTGGTTCCTTGCCAGCCATCTGGGTTTCCATATTCTCTCTCTCTCTCTCTCTCTCTCTCTCTCTCTCTCTCTCTCTCTCTCTCTTCTCTCTTTATCTCTGTGCTTTTTCTCGTTCCTTCTCTCCGTTCCTTCTCTCCGTTCTCTCATTCAGGCTTACTCGTTCAAAACTGTGAGAAAGGATGGAGTGGCGGAGAAGTGCAACGGTGGGAAATGTCCAACACGAGAAAAAAAAACTGAGTGAGGGAGCAAGTGTTCCTTTTGCATAAAGGAAAAGATAGAAAATATAGACAGATAGACAAGCAGATACTTTATTGATCCTGTAGGGGGGAAACTGCCTTGTTATAGTACACATAACTGTTGTATAAATCTCTATTATGATAAATTGTAAATTGTCCAAGTCCTGATTCAACAAAGACGAGTTGTAGCGTTCGAGACCATGGAGACGCTTGAGGCTCCATGTGCCGATGTCAAAAAGCATCCATTATTTAGTGGGGAGGAACCTCTGTTAGTAAGAAGGGGACAGAGAGTGAGTTGATGTGAAAGAATGAGACTCGCTGTCCATTATGGGCTTAAGTTTGCCTGTCGCCTCAAGACGTCATGAGGGTGGTATGTGTTTTATGTTTCAGGTGTGCAATTGTAGTAACTCATTTGTTAGGTGCTTTAATCCAACCAAAATTGACAATAGAGACTTGATCAAGCTGAGCAGTCGAAGTTCTAACTCAAGTGCTTTACAGGGTAGTGTAGAGTTTGAAGTCCTAGTTGCTCCTTTTGGAACCCAAAGTGTGAGCCAGAAAGTTTGGTACTTAAACAATATTCTGAAGCTCACCACCTGCTTCCTCAACACATCGACCCTACTATATAGATACTTCTGAGCTGTATGCTGTACAAGGGAACTATTTTAAAGGTGATCATTTCTAAACGTAGATCAATAGTACTTTCTTGTAAACAGAGCTAGTCTTGAAACGTTTTGATACCAAATCATATAAGAAACGTTTATCAAAGAACTTTGATCTCACAACCTCAGGAGTAATCAGTAGCCGAAAACTTATTGAGCCACAATGACTTTCTTGATCACCCAAATCCTACCAAACCAAAGCCAAGGGCTTGGAGAATCACCTGCTGAGAACTTCTAGAGGTGACATAACTTAATAAGTTGTACCCGAGATCTGATGTGTAGAGGCTAAACAGGAAAGGAGAAAAGTATGTTCAGCTGGGGAGCACCTGCGATCTCGATTCCGTTCAGACCAACGGTTTTGAATCCTCGCAAATTGCAGACAGCTACATGGGTAGCCTTTGATCGCATAAAATCCTTGAGGCACACACCTGCATTTCACCCCGTTTTGCCTAATGGTTGTGACAGGATAGTGTTGAAATCACTGAAGAAAACATTAAACCCACATGGCTACCAATTATATTTAGGTTATAGCAGATCTTTTTGGAATATCCACGGCTATAGGGTGTTTAGGTGATCAGAGGTTCTAATTACCTGTGAGTCTGAAGTTTTTCATGACCAGGCTTTCTGATGTCTTTATAATGTGGCTTTAAGGCCAGTACAAGCCACTCTCTTAATGTATAATAATAGAAGCCAAGAGGTGTGGGGGTGGTGGTGGCTGTAAGATCTGTGGTTATGATAGGAAGGTGCTTCATAAAGTCCCCTATTCTGGATCTTCAAAGAATACTGTGTGTTTGGAAATTTTGAGGCCACTGTGGAATGGAAATAAGTAACAAGGTTCCTCAAATTGGCCAATTTACATTAATAGTCGGCGTGGCCCCTTTGAGTTGGTGTGGTTTACCTTGACGAGACTTTGGTGCGATTGTTGGAAAGAAGTATCTAGAATGCTTTCATTGACATTGGTTTTAAGGCCAAAGTCAAATACCAGTTATGAAGAATTGAACATTGAACCATTCTAACGAAAAAGCAGTTGTGGATTTTGTTTTTTTTGTAACCACTTTAACCTGCACTGCAAAAACTCCTTATTTAATTTTCTCTGCCATAAAAATAATTTTGATCCTATCTTAAGAATAAAATACTATGCAAGAGCAGACTGTGTAAGATTATTATCATTGTTTTAAGATTATTATTTCTTTTAGTTCATTATTTTCCCTGCAAGTTAAAATAATCAGAGACATCACTTCAGGTCTTGTATCTTTTAAGACTTTATTTTAGTTGCAATAACTGGTTTTAAGGTTGTGAGGTGAAATAATGCACAATAATCACATTTGGGACTTTAGAATTATTAATCCAAATGCTTGTTTTTGTAACATGTAAATAATGTAGTCTACACTATTTAGTTCCCCGTGTTACCCAGTCTTCTTCTTCTTCTTCTTCTTTCGGCTGCTCCCATTAGGGGTCGCCACAGCGGATCATTCGTCTCCATACCACCCTGTCCTCTACATCTGCCTCTTTTACACCAACTACCTGCATGTCTTCCCTCACCACATCCATGAACCTCCTTCTTGGCCTTCCTCTTTTCCTCCTACCTGGTGGCTCCATCCTCAGCATTCTTCTACCAATATAATTCATGTCCCTCCTCTGCACATGTCCAAACCATCTCAATCTCGCCTCCCTCACCTTGTCATCAAAACATCCTACATGCGCTGTCCCTCTAATAAACTCATTTCTAATCTTGTCCATCCTCGTCACTCCCAACGAAAACCTCAACATCTTCAGCTCTGCTACCTCCAGCTCTGCCTCCTGCCTTTTACTCAATGCCACTGTCTCTAATCCATACAACATCGCAGGTCTCACCACAGTCCTATAAACTTTCCCTTTCATTTTTGCAGATACCCTACTATCACAAATCACTCCTGTCACTCTTCTCCACCCACTCCACCCTGCCTGCACTCTTTTCTTCACTTCTCTAACACACTCTCCATTACTTTGCACTGTTGACCCCAGGTACCTGAATTCCTCCACCTTCTCCAGCTCTTCTCCCTGCAACTGCACCACTCCACTGCCCTCCCTCTCATTCACACACATGTATTCTGTCTTACTCCTACTGAGTTTCATTCCCCTTCTCTCCAGCGCATATCTCCACCTCTCCAGGCTCTTCTCAACCTGCTCCCTACTCTCACAACAAATCACAATATCATCCGCAAACATCATAGTCCAGGGAGACTCCTGTCTGACCTCGTCCGTCAACCTGTCCATCACCACTGCAAACAGGAAAGGGCTCAGGGCCGATCCTTGATGCAGTCCAACCTTCACCCTAAACCAGTCTGTCGTACCTACTGCACACTTCACTGCTGTCACACTGTCCTCATACATGTCCTGCACCACCCTCACATACTTCTCTGACATACCTGACTTCCTCATACAATACCACAACTCCTCTCTTGGCACCCTGTCGTAGGCCTTCTCTAAATCCACAAATCCACAATGCAATTCCTTCTGTCCTTCTCTATACTTCTCCATCAACATTCTCAAAGCAAATAAGGCATCTGTGGTGCTCTTCCTTGGCATGAAACCATACTGTTGCTCACAGATGGTCACCTCTTCTCTCAGCCTGGCTTCCACTACTCTTTCCCATAACTTCATGGTGTGACTGATCAACTTAATTCCCCTGTAGTTACTGCAGGTCTGCACATCTCCTTTATGCTTAAAGATCGGTACCAGCACACTTCTTCTCCATTCTTCAGGCATCTTCTCACCTTCCAAAATCCTGTTAAACAATCTGGTCAAAAACTCCACTGCCATCTCTCCTAAACATCTCCACGCTTCTACCGGTATGTCATCTGGTCCAACCGACTTTCCACTCTTCATCCTCTTAATCACTGCTCTCACTTCCTCCTTACTAATCCTATCTACATCCTGCTTCACCAACTCCACATCATCCAACCTTCTCTCTCTCTGATTTTCCTCATTCATCAGCTGCTCAAAATATTCCCTCCACCTTCTCAACACACTCTCCTCACTAGTCAACACATTTCCCTCTCCATCCTTTACTGCTCTAACTTGCAGTACATCCTTCCCAGCTCGGTCCCTCTGCCTGGCCAATCGGTACAAATCCTTTTCTCTTTCCTTAGTGTCCAACCTCTCATACAGCTCCTCATATGCCTTTTCCTTGGCTTTCGCCACATCCCTCTTAACCTGCTGCCGCATCTCCTTGTACTCCTGCCTACTTTTCTCATCACTCTGTCTATCCCACTTCTGTTTTGCCAACCTCTTTCTCCTTATGCTCTCCTGCACTTCCACATTCCACCACCACGTCTCCTTGTCTTCCTTTCTATTTCCAGATGTCACACCAAGTACTTTTCTAGCTGCCTCCCTCATCACTCCTGCAGTAGTTGCCCAATCATCCAACACCTCCTTAACACCACTGAGCCTCTCTCTGACCTCTTCCCTGAACCTCACACTACACTCTTCCTCTTTCAGTTTCCACCATCTTATTCTTCTTTCAGTCCTCACTCTCCTCCTCTTCTTCTTCACCTCCAAAACCATCCTACAGACCACCATCCGATGCTGTCTAGCTACACTGTCCCCTGCCAACACCTTACAGTCTCCAATCTCCTTCAGGTTGCATCTCCTGCATAGCACATAGTCCACCTGTGTGCACCTTCCTCCACTCTTATACGTCACCCTATGATCCTCCTTCTTCTTAAAATAAGTGTTCACCACTGCCATTTCCATCCTTTTAGCAAAATCTACCACCATCTGCCCTTCCACCTTCCTCTCCTTAAAACCATACCTACCCATCACCTCCTCGTCACCTCTGTTCCCTTCACCTACATGCCCATTAAAGTCTGCCCCAATCACCAACCGTTCTTTCCTAGGTACACCATCTACCACTTCATCTAATTCACTCCAGAATCTTTCCTTCTCCTCCATCTCACAGCCAACTTGTGGAGCATAGGCACTGATGACATTTATCATCATCCCTTCAACTTCCACCTTCACGATCATCACCCTATCAGAAACTCTCTTCACCTCCACTACACTCTTACTGTACTCTTCCTTCAGAATCACCCCTACACCATTTCTCTTTCCATCCACACCATGATAAAACAGTTTAAATCCACCTCCAATGTTCCTGGCCTTACTCCCTTTCCACTTGGTCTCCTGAACACACAGCATATCTACCTTTCTCCTCTCCATCATATCAGCTACCTCTCTCCCTTTCCCCGTCATAGTACCGACATTTAAAGTACCAACCCGAACCTCCACTCTCCTACACTGCTCCTTTCCCTGCCGTCTCTGTAGACGTCTTCCTCCTCTCCTTCTCCTCCTTCGGCCAACAGTAGCCCAATTTCCACCGGTACCCTGTCGGCTAACGATAACTGTGGCGGTCGTTGTTAACCCGTCCTCGACCGATCCGGTATGAAATTCTCATTTGTGATCCGCATATTTGATTTGGCACATGTTTTACGCTGGATGCCCTTCCTAACGCAACCCTCCCCATTTACCCGGGCTTGGGACCGGCACTAAGAATGCACTGGCTTGTGCCTCCCTAATGGCTGGGTTCCCCGTGTTACCCAGTATTGTTATAATTTTTTTGAACTTTGGAACTTTTATACAGAGTATTTACAGAATCACTTTTTACTAAATTGTTCAATAATGCTAATTTTATACTGAGCATTTTAAGAAGCAGCAAGTAATGATTATGCTTTGTTTTTGCGTTGTAACTGCCGTGTGTTACAAGACGGCTTCGTTTGAATAAATAATTGTTGACCATATTCATGTATTCGTGATCTTGATTTTAACAGTAATCTTAGTTCTGGTTTAAATATGGTAAGAGGAATTCCTCTTGTTTAGTAGCTCTGGTTTTTAGATCTTTTCACACAAATTAAGAAAAGCAAACAGCTTAAATTTTATTAAATTGATTCCTTGGAATACGTGTTTAAATGCTTATTTTAAGACATTTGGTTCGTTTCTAAAGCCTAGATATGGTTTCATATTTCAATAAATTTTACCAAGTGTGATTATCTCACTGCACTGGCAGATAATTGAACTGGATTTTAATCTGTATCTTCTGAAATCATGCATTAATTTCTTTTATTTAGACGGTTATTTTTTGCAGTGTTGTTAGGGTCAAGTAGAAGTACCATAAAACTCTTTTATGTTTGGTTAAGTTCGGATGGGATTAAATTTCCAGACGTATATCTGCTAAGGATGTTTGAAGCAATTTTGATCTTTTGAATGGGATTAGGCCAATGCTTAGTTTTGGAACTATATAAATAATAATTTTTCATATAATAATGCAAATAATATATATAACGTGTGTTGTTCAAGAGAGAATTCAGTGCTTTTGCTCAAAAGTGGTGGTACTTTAGAATAGGCAGAACCTCAACCATTGGATTAGGACTTCTTATGGTTTTGGTGCGTGATGATCACTGCCTTGTTTGTCTTGTCTCCTTTTTCAGCATCCTCAGCACTACTGATCTCCTCCTGCCTGAGGGAAGTGGACACCCAGACAAGTCACACATCTTGCTCAGCTGCTAAAGTTAAACACTTACAACTTGCACTCAAACATACACGCTCAAAACACACACACACACACACACACACACACACACACACACACACACACACACACACACACACACACACACACACTACATTTATACACACACACGCACATCTACACCCAGAGCTGCTGTCATGGCCCCAGAATTCAGTGCGTCACTCTGGTGAGCGGTGGGCGAACCAGGCAGAAGACATGTTGGCACGGAGGGACGGGTACCGCACTGAAACTAGCTGTAGTAACCATGGAAACGGTGTGGAGGAGCTTGGCCTGTGTTGGGGTCATTGCCATGGTAACCGCTGGATTTGGAGCAATTGGAGCAAGTGTTCCTGCTCAGGAGGGTCAAGGTAAGAATTGTCCGAGTTTACTAAATTTTCAAAACAGTGTTGCAAATACTACATAGTACTTAGTAATACTATATTAAAATGTTGAGGAATCAAACATTAATCTAATCTAATATAATCTAATATAATATAATATAATCCACTATTTTACTTTTTTGCTTTATTGTAGTGATGGTTAATTTCACATGAAGGAGAAAACCAACAAAATGTAGACACTAAGCTAAATAGCTTTGTCTTTTGAGAAACTGATTAAACTCCTGATCCCTCATGGTAGCTGACTAGCTTGTTGGCATCCGTGTTCAAATAATAATACAGGAAGTGATATTACATATAGAAAACGCTTATCAAGGTAAAATTATACAAACAAAAATGCAGAACACCTCCTGGCCCAGTTGGCATTCAGGTTCTGTTTTTACTCCCAAGTCTTTGTCCTTGAAATAGCTAATGAGGTTTGCCATCATGCTACCAGCATTGTGTCATGTGTGTTTATTATAGAGCTGCACTGAGAGTGTGTGTGAGTGAGAGAGAGAGAGACCGAAGTCTCAGACAGGCATTTCATGGTTTTATAACTTAAGCGTGCGATATTTCCCCACGAGACGCACAAAAACAGAGAAAGAATTGCGCCCAGAGTTATGAATAGGCTCGTTTTGGAGCTGTGGACAGGAGGCCTGTGGTTGCAGTGGCCTCCATTCAAGAAAGAAAGACTTTCTGAACCTGACACGCAGATATGCATACACTCTTTCACGAGCTGTGACTGGATACAGCTGTTTGACATCTGAGAGAAAGAGAGAGAGAGAGAGAGAGAGAGAGAGAGAGAGAGAGAGAGAGAGAGAGAGACAGACAGACAGATGGCTGTTGATTTCTTTTGCTTTCTCCAAGAATATTGAGTCATTTTTATCAAGTGTTCCTGAGCAAACAGTTGTGATTTAGAATCAGCTCCTTTTTTTTTTTTCAGGAGAAGCAAAATTTTTATGTGAGAACAAACGCATACTGAAAATATTTATCGGCAGCCAAAAATAGAAATGATTCGCGCCCATTTTAGTCATTTCTCACCCAGTAACTGGGTCACTCTTTAACACTCGGATCCAGATTTCTTTGCTAGTGGCCTGGCTAGCAATATCTACAATATCTACAATTGTTAGCTCATTTGCTAACAAACATGGTTATGGATTTTTTTAACCTTATATTGTATTTAGCTTAATCAGAATCAAAATAGTTTATTGATCTGATAGGGAAATTGCTATTGCCAGTTAGTTATACACTATAGCTATAGCTAGTTAGTTATTTACACTATTTCATTGTTAGCTAAGAGCCCTGGCTATTATTTTACACTAAATAATAGTTAGTTGAATCTTAGTCACCTATCTACGTAGCTACTAACTTGGTTACTCATTACACACAATATCATATTGAATTGACCGAATTAACTTGATAGCAAATCTATAACATAATTAGCCATAATGTAAGTTTGACGACTGAATACATATTACTTTCATTTATTAGCACAGTTTATACTTTTTTTATACTGATATTTTGGAGACTTCCTTCCGATTAGCATTCAAGGAACTGTATACGATGTGACTGAGCATGTGAAATGAATGCATTGGCTTGAATGTGTGTGCTATAACAGTGAATCTGTGGTTAGTCTTCTTGCCATGAAGATTATCTTTGGTTGACTCCAGTGAAGTAGTCTACTATTATCTAGCCCGCTGTGGCGTTTAGCTCTGGTTCATGTAGCTAATGATATTGAACTTGACTCTAATTTGACTCAATGCAGAAGCCAAAAGTTGGATCCAGGTGAATCGTGTAATTACTTAGCATAAATTTAGGCTTAGCTGACGTTGCTAGATAAAGAATAAATGAGCGATTTTCTTAGTTGAGTTCAGGTTCATCTTCCTGTTTGATGTTATTACTTTTGTAGTCAAATACAAAAAGGATGTAATGCTAATAAAAATGTATATTACACCAAAGAAGGCTAACTAGCTATGCAGCTACTTGCACTTGCAGACTTTTTAAGGCTGCTAAAAGTCATTGTAGCTTATGTAAAATTGGATTTTCCCACATGAAGCTTCTACTAACTAAGCCAAGCAACCACTTTCAAAATCAGAGATAACCCTTTTTTTTATTCCTAATTTTTACAATTAATTAATTGATGCATATCTTTTCCTTACACAATCAGGATCAGAAAGTCCCGATTCTCAGTTAATTCTGCTTCCTCACAAAAAACAAAAAAAACATTGGTCAAACCAGATTCCTCTTTATTTTCCACTTCCACGTTTAATGAAGGGCTTCTTTCCTTTCGGGCCCTGTAAGATAAAATAGTGAGTGCATTTGAAGTGAAGGTGAGTGCTTATAGAGTTTTATGGGCCTCTCTGTCTGTTGACTTTATGGGAGAGTAATGGGGTATCCTGCATCTCCCCTGGGCCTCATCGCAGAGATTAGAGGAAAGATCAAAAGCCTTTAATAAATAAAAGGGCTTCCCTTTATGCGCAGGGAGAGGCCTTTCCGCTCATTGTCGTTGAATGTTTAGTTAAGAGAGTGTTATAGGGTGTATGGTGGCGGTGGTCCGGAAGCTAGGCCCCCGTGTTAACGTCTTTTTAATGAGGGGAAGTTGTATGGTTATGGATAATATTCCTTTTTTTATGTACTTGACTGGTTTATTTGATTTGTGGAATTCACAAGCTCAATAAGAGCATGTGGAACTGGAGGGTTCCTGCTTCCTGGTGGCTCTTGACCTCATTTTGCTGCAGGAAATTGCTCCTTGTGAAGCAGTGAAAGTGTTTACATGTAGAAAGACACATATAGACCTCTTATAGATTTCATGTGTCTGAATGAAAATGACTATCCTAATGGCATACTATAGATAAAAGGCCATATATTTCACACCAAGGCCTTCAGTGGTGTCCTACCTGAATCAATCCACCTCTTAATCCCATCATTATGATGCCACGGCTATAGAAACCATCAATATTATACAGAAACGCAGTAGAACAGAGCGCTGCATCACAGACAGGAATCTCATGCAGCAAGAATATATATCATTACTAAAGCAAGAATGATCACTAAAGAACTGTCAGGGATCCACCAGCCACACCTTCACTTATCACTCCAAGCCACTCTCCCACTTACTAATCAGCTACACCTGGCCCTCATCAGCTCACATACCATATAACCCCTGTTCCTCCACCAGCTCATTGTCCGTTCTACAGCTTAGGCTATAGAACTCTGTCGGACTACTGAACATTGTTTATATGTTTTGCTTCTGCCTGATCACCGCTCTTTCCTGGTTAAGCAAACCTGGGGTTTCCTTTGTTGTTTTTGTGCTTTGCCCTGTGCTTTTCTCATTAAAAGCCTTGTGGAATCTACTTAGGTTTCCGGCACGTTCTTTGCCTGACAGAAGAACGGACCTTTCACAAACCGAGGGGCACCTACACGGAAGAAAAGAAACCGCGTTACCTCAGCATGGAGGACCAGCTCGCTGCCGCGTGCGGGTCAGCGGAGGACCAGCCCGTTGCCACGTCCGAGTTTGTGAGGGAGCTCACCGCCGCGCTTCGAGAGGCTTTCCGGCCGGAAGCCGCGCACCAAACCCCTCCGTCATCTGGCAGCCCGATGGCTCTCCCAGCGTCTTTTTCCGGAAACGCGGCGGAATGTCAGGGATTCCTGCTCCAGGCGGCCATCTACATCGAGATGCGACCACAATGTTTTTCTAGCGAACGAGCAAAGGTCGCGTTTCTGATTTCGCTGCTCACCGGAAGAGCGCTAGCGTGGGCAAGAGCGCTCTGGAGCGCAGCGAGCCCGGCCCTGACGTCATACGCCGCGTTCACGAGTCATTTCGCCGAGGTATTTAGCACCGCCCCCGGGGATACCTCAACCGCTGAGCAGCTGCTCAATCTCCACCAGGGGACAGACAGCGTTTCGAGTTACAGCCTCCGCTTCCGCACTCTGGCGGCATCTGCTGGTTGGGATGAGAAAGCGCTGTTGGCTGTATACCGCAGAGGCCTAAATCAGGAGCTCCGGCTGGCGATGGCCACTTATGATGACTCTCTGGGGCTTGAGGCTTTTATTCAGAGATCCATCCGAGTCTCTCAACACCTGGCAGCCTGCAAATCCCCCGAGGTCGAACCAGCACAGGCTATGGCAGTACAAACAACTCCAGAACCAGAACCCATGCAACTCGGATCACAGCGGCTGTCTCGGCAAGAAAGGGAGCGCCGGTGGGCGGCTGGAGCTTGCCTCTACTGTGGAGAGAGAGGACATCGCGTGGCCCAATGCCCAGTGAGGCCTCCTCGTCGGACGGTGAGTACTGTCACCCTTTCTTCTGACATTACTCACCTGTCTACGCTCAGGGTCACCTTAGTAACCCCTGCTCTCTCTCTATCGGCTTCTGCCCTAGTCGACTCAGGATCCGCGGGGAACTTCATCTCCCAGGCGTGTCTAGAACGCCTCCAGCTACGCCGGCAGAGGGGATCCCAGGAACTGGCCGTCCAGACCATCCAGGGACGACCATTAGGGAAGGGCAAGGTGAAGTACTGTGCTCCCCCTATTGTCCTCCAAGTCGGAGTGCTACATCAAGAAGAGATTCAACTGCTCGTACTGGAGGATTCGACAGTGGACGTGATCCTGGGTCGTCCCTGGTTAGCCAAGCACTCCCCCACTTGTTCCTGGGACCCGTGCGACATCCTGGAGTGGAGCCCCGCCTGCCGGCATAAGTGCTTACTTCCACTCCCGACTCCCCTCCGGACCGTCTTAACCCTGGCAGCTACTCAAGTGGAAGGAGCTCCCAAACCCGCTCAGGTAGAGATCCCGCATGAATACCGGTCCTTTTCTGACGTCTTTAGTGAGGAGGCCGCCACTCAGTTACCCCCACACCGGCCGTGGGACTGTGCCATAGATCTAAAGCCGGGGGCTAAGCTACCAAAGGGGCGGGTCTACCCCTTGTCAGCCCCGGAACACCAAGCCATGGAGGGCTACATCCAACAGGCCCTCCGACAGGGCTTCATCACCCAGTCTTCCTCCCCGGCGGCCTCTAGCTTCTTCTTCGTGGCTAAGAAGGACGGGGGTCTGCGCCCTTGTATCGACTACAGGGGCCTGAATGCACAGATCGCCCCGCTTCCATACCCGCTCCCCCTGGTCCCAGCGGCCTTGGAAGAACTACGTGAGGCTCGCGTCTTTACCAAGCTGGACCTCCGAAGCGCGTACAACCTGGTGCGCATCCGCGAAGGGACGAGTGGAAGACGGCGTTCATCACTCCCTCTGGTCATTATGAGTATCGGGTCATGCCGTATGGCCTTTCCATTGCTCCGGCGGTCTTTCAGAACTGTATGAACGAGGTTTTCCGTCCCTTCCTCCATCGGTTTGTAATTGTTTACATCGACGACATCCTGATCTACTCCAGGACGCTGCAAGAACACCACAAGCACGTCACCCAGGTCCTAGACCAACTGCGAGAACACCGACTGTTTCTCAACCTTCCCAAGTGTGAATTCCATCGCTCGGAGATACAGTTCCTGGGTTACAACATCAACGCAGCAGGCATCAGGATGGATGAAAGGAAGGTGATGGCCGTACGGGATTGGCCCGTTCCCACCTCAATCAAAGAACTCCAGAGGTTTCTGGGCTTCGCCAACTTCTACCGCCGGTTCATTGGAGGTTTCAGCCTGGTTTCCGCCTCACTCACGTCTCTCCTGCAAGGAAGAGCCAAGACACTCTCCTGGACCCCGGAAGCACAAAGGGCCTTCGAGGAGCTACGCACGAGGTTCTGTACCGCTCCGCTTCTCCATCATCCTGACCCCCAGCTCCCGTTTGTTGTCGAGGTGGACGCATCTTCCACGGGCGTAGGGGCCACCCTCTCCCAGCATTCAGGGAATCCCCCTCGACTCCATCCCTGCGCCTACTTCTCAAAGAAGCTGTCTCCAGCGGAACAGAATTACGACATCGGCAACCGGGAACTCCTAGCCATCAAACTAGCCCTGGAGGAGTGGAGACACTGGCTGGAGGGGGCTGTCCATCCTTTTATAGTCATCACGGATCACAAGAACCTTCAGTACCTCCGTGAGGCCAAGCGCCTAAATCCTCGCCAAGCACGGTGGGCTCTCTTTTTTACCCGGTTCAATTTCAGCATCACCTATCGGCCAGGATCAAAGAACGGCAAGGCCGATGCTCTCTCCAGGGTGTATGGACCTGAGGAACCCACCGAGCCTGGGCCTATCTTGCCTCCGACGATCATTCTGAGCCCGATCATATGGGAACTAGACGAGAACATCCGCAGGGCCACACGAGGAGAACAGACGCCCCCTGGTTGTCCCGAGGACCGGACCTTTGTTCCTCCAGAGTGTCGACAGGCCTTACTTAGAGCAGTCCACGAAGTCCCCGGTTCAGGGCACCCAGGCAGGAGGCAGACCCTGCGTCTGGTTCAGGACGATACTGGTGGCCAGGTATGAGCAACACAGTGGCCGAGTTTGTCCGAGGCTGCAACATCTGTGCCATCTCAAAAACTCCCCGACATCTACCAATAGGCAAACTCGTCCCCCTGCCTACTCCACAAAGGCCATGGTCTCATATCGGCATAGACTTTGTCACAGACCTGCCACGGTCGGAGGGCTTCACCTGCGTTCTCGTGGTCGTTGACCGGTTCTCCAAGGCCTGCCGCTTTGTCCCTCTCCGAGGCCTCCCCACAGCTCTGGAAACCGCGGAGGCACTCTTCCATCACGTCTTCCGCAACTACGGCCTCCCTGAGGAGATAGTCTCTGACCGGGGCTCTCAGTTCACCTCACATGTCTGGAGGGCGTTTTTCCGGCTACTGGGAGTCACCGTCAACCTGTCGTCCGGTTACCACCCCCAGTCGAACGGCCAGACCGAGCGGAAGATCCAAGAGCTGGGGAGATACCTGAGGTCATATTGTCATCAGGACCAGGAGGAGTGGAGCCGGTTCCTGCCCTGGGCGGAGTACGCCCAAAACTCGTTGCGCCAAGACACCACAGGTCTCACGCCTTTTCAATGCGTGTTGGGGTTCCAACCCCCACTGTTTCCCTGGTCCGACGAGCCCTCCAACGTGCCCGCTGTGGACCACTGGTTTCGGGAGAGCGTCCGGACATGGGAGGCTGCACACACTCAGCTGCGCAGGGCAGTGAGGGAAACCCGGCGACATGCGGATGCGCGAAGGTCGGAAGCCCCCGCTTACAGGCCCGGAGACTGGGTCTGGCTATCCACCAGAGATCTCCGACTGCGGCTTCCCTGTCGGAAGTTGAGCCCCCGGTACATCGGGCCGTTCAGGATTGAAAGGCAGGTCAACGAGGTGGCATACCGTCTGGAACTCCCGCCACGGTACCGGATACACCCCACCTTCCACGTGTCACTGCTCAAGCCACACCATCCACCGACTGCCCAACGCCCCAGCGAGGTCAGGCCCCCTCCGCCTGAAGTATTGGAACAACCCTCGGTCTACACGGTACGGGAGGTGCTGGACTCCCGTCGTCGAGGCAGGGTGCTGGAATACCTCGTGGACTGGGAGGGCTATGGCCCTGAGGAACGTTCATGGGTGGCGAGGCAGAACATACTGGATCCAGCACTCCTGGAGGAGTTCCATGCCGCCCATCCGCATCGGCCTGCGCCCCGGGGTCGGGGTCGACCCAGGCGCAGGGTTAGGGCGTCGGGAGCCGCCCCTGGGGGAGGGGGTACTGTCAGGGATCCACCAGCCACACCTTCACTTATCACTCCAAGCCACTCTCCCACTTACTAATCAGCTACACCTGGCCCTCATCAGCTCACATACCATATAACCCCTGTTCCTCCACCAGCTCATTGTCCGTTCTACAGCTTAGGCTATAGAACTCTGTCGGACTACTGAACATTGTTTATATGTTTTGCTTCTGCCTGATCACCGCTCTTTCCTGGTTAAGCAAACCTGGGGTTTCCTTTGTTGTTTTTGTGCTTTGCCCTGTGCTTTTCTCATTAAAAGCCTTGTGGAATCTACTTAGGTTTCCGGCACGTTCTTTGCCTGACAAGAACAATGAACACAATTCAACAAGTCTCCTTTCACTGGAGCCGCAGCTTTACCGACCGCACACGTAATCTCTAGCAGAAGCATTTATATTAACCTCATAAAATGACCTTGGGTTTTTCTGTTAATTTTTACTGTGCATTACAGGTTTTCTTGCCTGCTCGAAGCAAATTTTGTACAAATTTTACAAGAAAGAAAAAAACAAAATTCTAAATAATTTATGCAAAAGTTTAACAACTGTTTTGAACTGTTTTGGCTGACCTTTCATCACGGTGTCCAGCTTTTCTTGAAAATTCTTGTCAAATCCCTTGTAAGTGTAGTTGGTTCAGTTTCGCAATTTTGGTACAGTTAGAAGAAGTTATGTTTTTAATACTAACACAGTCTATTATTATTAACATTTGTGATCATTAACATTTACACTGTTTCATTTTTTATACAATTTGAAATAAAATACCTGCTTGGTGGAATAATACAGAAAATATTTGTATAGTATTTTATAGCAAATCAAATAGAATAAATCTAATGAATGCATTACACCTTTTGTATTATTTAAATTAAATCGAGTAATTATTAAAGTCAGTAGGAGTAAGACAGAGTACATGTCTGTGAATGAGAGGGAGGGCAGTGAAGGGGTGCAGTTGCAGGGAGAAGAGGTGGAGAAGGTGGAGGAGTTCAGGTACCTGGGGTCAACAGTGCAAAGTAATGGAGAGTGTGTTAGAGAAGTGAAGAAAAGAGTGCAGGCAGGGTGGAGTGGGTGGAGAAGAGTGATAGCAGGAGTGATTTGTGATAGAAGAGTATCTGTGAGAGTGAAAGGGAAAGTTTATAGGACTGTAGTCAGACCTGAGATGTATGGATTAGAGACAGTGGCACTGAGTAAAAGACAGGAGGTGGAGCTGGAGGTAGCAGAGCTGAAGATGTTAAGGTTTTCGTTGGGAGTAACGACAATGGACAGGATTAGAAATGAGTTTATTAGAGGGACAGAGCATGTAGGACATTTGGGAGACACGGCGAGGAAGGTGTGATTGAGATGGTTTGGACATGTGCAGAGGGGGGACATGGGGTATATCAGTAGGAGAATGCTGAGGATGGAGCCACCAGGAAGGAGGAAAAGAGGAATACCAAGGAGGAGGTTTATGGATGTGGTGAGGGAAGACATGCAGGTAGTTGGTTTGAAAGAGACAGATATATGGAGACGGATGATCCACTGTGGTGCTTCCTAATGGGAGCAGCCGAAAGAAGAAGATTAAAACAAGTTATCAATTAAATTATAACAAATTAAATTGATCAAATAAAATTAAATAAATGGAAAAAATTTAATTAGTTTCACATTTACATATTAGACCCCATTTGGGTAATACAGATGTGTATGTTAGTGTGTGTTTTACATTTAATATAAAACATTTTAAAGATATGATCTAATTAACTGTTCTACTTATTTCACAGACTTTAACAAATGTCTTAATTCCTTCCATCCTTCATTCGTTCACTTCACTGTTATGTGGAAGTGTCAGGATTTTCTCCTTTTAAGAGAAATTCTTGAAGCTAGACATAAAACGCTAAAGAATCCATAGCGCTAGCATTAGCCTCTAGCAACTTCCTGGTTAGCGGTAATGCTAACATGTGCAAAACAAATCTTATTTCCGTACGGAGTGAGTAGCCACAGTGACACTGCGCTAACTCTAGTTCCTTTTTTTGTTCCACTGGCACTGTTTTGTATGTTCTCAAGTTTAATAATAATAAAAAATGCGCTCAAAACAATCTTGCGGTCGGCCACTTAATAAGTTCCTGAGGGAACTTGGATTTAACTGCTACCAGATGTATTCATTCTCCTACATTATCTTATAGATTTTTATAGCAGACACTTCACAGAGATGCATTCCAAACATTTATTCATATGGTGTTTTACTATGGAGCATCTTTGAGAGGAGAATTTAGAGCATATTGTAAACGTTTTCTGACATCATTAAGTATTCAGGTTTCATTAATAATGTGATACTGTTCAAACTTCTGTCTTACTATCTTCAGAGCTCAATCATTGAACTGTGATGACTGAGCACTACTTTTAAGTCACTATACTATTGCAACCTTCAGGAAATCATTTAGATATAAAATGACAGCGTAATTTGTATGACACAGAATGACAGTGTTCACTGCACTGTCACATCCCTTTCATTCTACTCAAGAGCAGATGACAGGGGACTCCAGTGATGAGTAATTGTGCATTTACATAAGAAACTCAAGTTGTCTCGGACCGAATATGGACATTCCAGATGAAATTTGTGAAACAATAGGAGAATTAGGTCAGAAATTAGCTCAGTGTCAGTCATGCTTGGCCTCTACGACCACAGAGGTGCTGAAAACCCAATGAAACCACATGTTGCAAACTCTGTCATCACTTTCTTCGATTTTGCATTTAAAGCTTATTAACAGGCAGCTTGAGAGGTTTACGCAGGAATGAGGCGATACGGAGCCACATCTGGACCGAGCAGATGTTGAAAGGACACTTCCTAATAAGATCTGTTTCCTAATCGTGTGTACCACAGGGTGCAAATCTGGGACCAAACGTGTTTGGTTTACTTTTTGATATTACCACATGCTGAATTCTACTAGGGAGATTTTTCTGGACATTTTTTTCATGTGAAATCCAAAGCTTGATCTTTATCTGTCTATATTGATGGTCAAAGACCTTGTTCTCTGTTTTCATGAATGCACAATGTGAGTGTAACAGCAGTGTCAGAATTGCGAAATAATTAGGGGTTAATAATAACAGGATAGTGTTGCATGCTAAATTGTTTTTTAGTATTTTAAATTTTGTGCTGTAAATTGTAACTGTAGCTGTTTTCATTAAATTAGCAGACAAGGGTAGCAATAAATCATTCCCTGAGCTTTCTTTTTTCTTTTTTGCGTCATGCTTCATATACAGTACTGTGTCATATATACATATATATATATATATATCACATAGGAACAAATACCAGTGGAAATTTAAGTCAAATTTAAGCACAGAACTTGCAGGACAGGTATACATAAAAGTCGTTTGATTATTTCCATAAATTTTTATATTTGTTGTTCTTGAAGTTACAAGCCACACTATAAAGATATGCCAATAAGTCTTAGACTTGTATAATCTTCAAAGTAAAACGTCTCACTGAATTTACATAAAATTAATAAAAGAAATCAACTTTTCTGAAGCATTTCTGATATTTTTTTCCTACTTCTGTAGCATGAATTACTCCAGAGTTGGATACAAATGCAAGTCAAGAAAGTTTGAACAAGTCTGGCCTTGGATACCTCTCATTACCTTTGTCCAAGTTGTGTTCCTTCTTGATAAAAGGAGGATTTGTTTCTTCTGGTTATGGTGTTCAGGGACCATTTTGAACCCTCTCTTATGAGTGAGTGAGCACTAGCAGAAGTCTTTATTTCACTCAGTGGAGAGCACTTTAGCATCTAAACCCATTAAGGAAAGCGACGAGTTGGACAGCTGAGGGTTTCAGAGGTGACCTCACCCATTGGTGCTAAGCACACATTATTTATAGTGTAGTATAACTCCTTGGAAAGCAGGAAGTATAGGGTTTCAGGGTTTATGTAGAAACTGTTAACTCTCAGACCTTTGGACAGTTAGCTGTGGACTCTGACGCAAGGTTTGTGTTGCTAATTGCTAAGTAGGCTGCCAAATGCCAGGAAATGCCAAAAGTGCAAATGCTCAGGTTTGATTACTGTTGTGGGTTAGATATACCTGTTAAACATTTGATTCTGATTGGTCAGGAAGTGTAGAATACTTTTTATTTTGGAGTTAATCAGGTTTACATTTTACTGCAAGTTGTATTCTGTTTATAACAATGGTTTGATATTTACTCCTCCTTTTATTCCACTTATCTCCTGCTTTCTCCTGTTTTTCTCCAGCTGCATTTCTCTCCAGTCTGACTCACTATGAGATCGCTGTCCTGATCCGCGTTGGCCCTCGAGGCGAGTCGCTGTACAAAGGCGAGGCCTCAGACAGGCCCAGACGGGTTCGGCGGAACACCCAGGCGAAACAGGAGGTTCCTGAGCCACAGCTATATTACCAGCTTTCCACACCAAGCACCAGCCTCTTCCTGAACCTCACGCTGCAGAGCAGCCTGCTGTCCCGCAAGTTCCGTATCGAGTACTGGAGGAAAGGCAGGTTGGCGTGGAGCCACCCGTACTCGTTCGGCTGCCAGTACATGGGGCATCTGCAGCATCAGCCCCAGTCCAGCACTGTGGCCATCAGTAACTGCAATGGCCTGGTAAGTTCTTGCATAGTTGTGAGTCATGTTCTGAGTCCAACATGTCATCAAGTTATTATTTCTGTATCATAACACAAGCTAATTCACTTAATTATTACATTCTTACATCCTTTAAGTTCAGTATGTTGTCTTAAACTGTCTTACGTTCAACTTTTATACAATTTGAATGATTTTCTTAAATTTGTCCACATCATAGTTTTCATCAAATCCATTACTCACATGGTTATGAGGTTGGATTTATGATTGGAAGGGCAAGAACCTAAATTCAAACCACCAAGATGGGCTCTTGGACAAGGTCCTTGAACCTCAACATTTGTGTCAATGCAACAGTTGTACAATACTCTGGATAAGAGCATCCATCACATTAACACACATTATCATTCGCAGTTCAAAATAAAAAAAAAAAATACAGTGGTCCCGTGGAACTCGCAGGGGGTACATTCTAAGACCCCCAGTGAGTTCTGAAAATCTAACAATTTTGGACGCAGTCCCTTAATTAATCTAGACATTGTTACTTATACAATATTGTTACTTATACTAATACAATAAAGACAAAAAAATGTATGAAATTTGTTAGTGAAAACATAGTTTAACATGTTATTCCTAACGTTCCTGAACATTTGGTTTTCCTGGTGATTCCCATGAATTTAAAAACAATCAGCAACTTACTGTTAGTTAGGTTTCAAATGAGAACCCGCAAATTTTCGGAGCCGCGAGTTCCGAACCGCGAATTACCACGGGTCGACTGTACAAATATCTCGTGTTAAAGTTTCAGTATACATTTCCGTTTACGTTTGCGGCATTTAGCAGACACTCTTGTCCAGAGCGACGTACAAAAGTGCTTTGAGTCTCTATCAATCTCTAAATCTACACTGGTACGCTGGATTACAAACTTCAGATCCATTAGCCTACAACTCTGTTAAGTTTTTTTTTTTTTTTTCAACAAAGCAAACTTGGAAAGTGTTAGTTTAAGACGAGCTTGACTTCTTGCTAAGGGCCCATGATTTGTGACCTTCCCACCTGGTAAGACTCAAACCATGCTCACTACATGTCAGGATCTACTGTAACAAACCACACAGCTTTTGAAGTACCACATAATTGGTACTTCGAGTTGAACCAGGTGTGTTGAGCGTGTTTAACAATAAACCATCACTCAGTGTTTCCGAATCCGGTTCCCAAGGGAACTCCACAACTCCAGCACTTCACAACTTTACACTGTTCTCTGTTTTATTGAGGCTTTGTTTTCAGCAGGTTTTTAAAATATATATATCCCCTCAAGTATGATTAAGTTAGCCAGCTAGCTTGGTTGTGAACAGTGGAACTTGACTATAAATAGGAGTGTGACCTATAAAAACGCAGTCAGAAATTCGGCTGATTAGCTAATGTTAGATTTATTACTAGCATTAGCAGTTAGAAATGGTGTTTTATTAAATATCTAAAAGTTTTCTGTCTTTATGTTTGCTAGCTGGGTATTATCTAAGATTTACCTCAGACGTTCTGTCTGTATAGATCTTATTAGCCAGATGTCAAGGGCTCCTAGCAAAGGTTTTATAAATTATATTGTATATTTTATAAATTTGTTAGAAAAATCATAAGCTAATATATATAAATGAATTGAAAATAAAAATTCCTGTGATATTCCGATATTAACTTTCCTGTCGATAAATATTGACTATATTATTATAAAAAAAATCTTTTTAGATGTAAACTTTACAAAACAAAAATGTAACATTTGTGAATGTTCTCAAATACATTTCCTAAGAAACATTTTGTGCAGATTATTTGTAAATCTGACTAAATAAATTCCTCAAAAATTCTGACTGGTAGCTCATGTTAGCTAAGCGTCTAGCATTATCATGGCAAACTAGGCACGCTTTTACACTTTTACAGTTGAAAAGCAGTCATAACTTCTGTATAGCATATTCAATAGATGTATAGGGCTAGCAAACATTTGTGAAAGACTAATTAAAAACATTAGAACATTTCTGGAAAGCTTGTGTTAGCTAGAATTAGAATATCCTGAAAAGAAAAATGTCTGAAAAATCCCTCTCGAGCATGTATGACTAGCATTCAAAGATATACATTCGTTAAAATGGTTAAATAGTTTGTCATGTTAGATGACTTGATTCTATTAGTTGTGGAAGGTTTCTCCATAAATCCTATCAGGTTGCTAGCTAGCTAGCATGCTGTATAGACTATATGTATGTATGTATGTATGTATGTATGTATGTATGTATGTATGTATGTATGTATGTATGTATATATGTATGTATGTAAGTAAGTAAGTAAGTAGGTAGATTAATTCCAATGTCCTTCTTTCTGTATAAAGTCTTTCCTTTAGAGGCCTTAAAGCCATGCAGACATTTCTATCTGCAAAGGTTTTTGTTACATCAGTGAAATTCATTACTGTAGCTTTTTTTTCTCCTTATAAAGCAATCAAACAGACACACAACAACATGAGACACGAGCAGAAGGTTTTGTGTTCATGTCAGTTCAGAACAACTTCAACAACAACACAAGGACGTTTATTCTTCTCCAGTGTTTTTATGCGGAATTGAAGAGACATGTGAAATGCATTAACCACCCTCCTATCCTCTAATCTGTAGCCACCACTCATGCACGATGATATGATGATCTTTTTGTCGTTCACCCTCTCTCATAAAAGAGAGGAAGAGATTTGTTGGCGGGTGAACAGGGGGATACGTACAGCTGTTCCTGCGGCTTCGTTCCCGGTGCCAGCTGTTTTATGTCTCCATTCCACAGGTGTTTTGGATACTAATGATAGATTTGGTTTCGAGCGGCGTGCTGTGGCAAGCTTGTTACCGACCCGCTCCAGCGAAGATGCACCTGTGCAAACGAGCGTACCGAGCCAAAACTAATGCCCACTCATAGATGGCCTGACAGACTCCAGCTACTATAGACACAATGTCCTGGGAGTCTTCTGGTTTGGTGGAAGCTACCATTGTTTGAATAGGAATTTACCGGACTTGGCGATATGATCATATAATACTGATATTGTATTAAATACACTGTTCCCTGGTGGTCTAGTGGTTAGGATGCGGTGCTCTCACCGCTGCGGCCCGGGTTCGATCCCCGGTCAGAGAACCAACCCCAGCCATTAGTGTTGCACAAGCCTTAGTGCCGGTCCCGAACCCGGATAAACGGGGAGGGTTGCATTAGGAAGGGCATCCAGCGTAAAAACATGTGCCAAATCAAACATGCGGATGGTCCACTGTGGCGACCCCTAATAGGAGAAGCTGAAAGAAAGTTTATTGTATTAAATACACAGCTAACACTACACCTTTGTGCGATATTATGGATTTTTGGCAAATTTTTTATAAGTTACAAACTACTTCAAAGTTTGGGGTTTTTATGTTGCAGAATAATCAGAAGTAGATGTTTTACAGTTTCAAGACAGGAAAACATAAACATTGCTAACTATAGATAGTTCCAACATGTTCCATAATGCTTCTATCTGATGAATTCTAAATAGTGTACTCATTTTAGCATCAATATCAACCAGTGCAAAAATACCTGTACTAGTACTCATACTCTATCAGCTTCCATCTGCTGCTACCAGCTTTTTGTACTCCATTTGTGAAAATTTGTGAGATTTTTTTTTCAAATCTGTAAAATGTTCACATATTGTTTATTGCTTGTTTACATATCACATATTTGTTCACTTTAAATTGGCTTCCATTGTAGAGTTGCTAAATGTTAACAATCTGAAAAGATTCAAAACTGCATGAAATTCTACCAACAAATCAACAATCAGTTTGTAAAACAAAAATGTGTGAAAAATGGTAAGAAAATTCAAGATTTAAAACAGAAAACTGCTACCAATTGTAAAAGGTTATAAATCCGACCCACCAAACTTTAAATCAATCAGTTAATAAAAAAAAAAAAAAAAAAAATCTAAATAATAAACTTTACAGATTTGAACAGGGTCCATGAAAATCACTCAAACGTGTGTTAAACTGGGCTACCGAAGTTTTTTTTTACTTTTTTCTTTGATTCTGTGTCTGTGTTTATATGGGATTCATTGGTGGGGTTAATATCGGAATCGTTGTCTCTTGTAGCAGGGGGTGATCGTAGCTGGCGGAGAGGAATACCTCATCGAACCTTTGGTTTCTGGTGAAAACCAGACGAGGGCAGATAGGAAAGAAGAACGCCCCCATGTGGTGTACAAAAGATCATCACTGCGACATCTCTACATGGACCAGTCCTGCGGAGTCATCGGTACGATTTCATATCAAACGCAAAGGTCTCGTTGTAGATGTTGTTGGTATTAGTCTTAACGGATAAAATGCCTTCTATGTTACAGATGAGAAACCAAGCAAAAGCTTCGATTGGTGGCAGAGAACCATTAAACCGCCCAACCAGGCTGGGCGTGGCCAGTTGCCACTAAAACGCTCGGTTGGTCGCGAGCGCTATGTTGAGACCCTGGTGGTGGCTGATAAGATGATGGTGTCGTACCACGGGCGGCGTGATATCGAGCAGTACATTCTGGCTGTCATGAATATTGTAAGTTTAAAATCTCCTGGTTCTGGGAAAGCAGTGTTGATGATGTAGCTCGAGTGTATAGACTTCTTTCCCTTTACGTGAGAAAGAAACTTTGAGAGGAACCAGACTCAATGTTTTCTTCCCCATTTAGTCCCCATTTGTTGTTATAATAACCTTCACTCTTCTGGGAAGATGTTCTACAAATGTTGGAGTGTTTGTGTGGAGATTGGTGCTCATTCAGCTTGAAGAGCATGTGATGTAGGTGGGGTGAGGAGGCCTAGGTGCAGTCAGCATAAAAAATTCAACCTGAAAGAGATGACAAAGACAGACAGACAGACAGACAGACAGACAAGACAGACAGACAGACAGAAATAGAGAAAAAGAGAGCAAAAGACAGATATCGAGAGACACATAGACAGAAAAAGAAACATAAATAGATTGAGATATAGAAAGCTAGAAGGAGAGGTAAACACAGAGAGAGAGACATGCACAGACAGAGTGAGAGATACAGACAGAAAGAGACAGACAGATGGAGGGATCGAGACAGAGAGAAATAGAGAGAGACACAGACAGAAAGATAAACAGAGAGAGCGAGAAAGAGAGAGAGAGAGAGAGAGAGACACAGAAAGAGTGAGAGGCACAGAGAGAGAGAAAAATAGCGGTAGAGAGAGATATACACAGTGACAGACAGCAAGACAGACAGACAGATGGAGGAAGAGAGACAGATAAACAGAGAGAGAGACAGAAAGAGAGACAAAGAGGGAGAAAGAGAGAGAGAGAGAGAGACAGAAAAAGATATAAACAGAGAGAGAGAGAGAGAGAGAGAGAGAGAGAGACAGACAAATATATAAACAGATATATATATATATATATATATATATATATATATATAGAGAGAGAGAGAGAGAGAGAGAGAGAGAGAGAGAGAGAGAGAGAGAGAGAGAGAGAGAGAGAGAGAGAGAGAGAGAGAGAGAGAGAGAGACAGGGACAGAGAGATGGCTCTTTTTAAAGACTGGTCTTTTCTTGTTTCCCTGGAGGTCAGGTTGCCAAACTGTTCCAGGATTCTAGCCTGGGGAACGCAGTGAACATTGTGGTGACTCGACTGATCCTACTAATGGAGGACCAGGTAAATTACACACACACACACACACACACACACACACACACACAGTGTATTATAGATGGCACAAATCTGGAAAAGGATTATTAATCACATTAGCGTCTGATGGTCAGGTGTCCATAATATACTGTATAGATAGGTGGACAGACGGACAGACAGACGGACAGACAGACAGATACATAGATTAGCAGGTGCTAAATGGAACTACCTTAAAGATAAGGATGTATCAGGATGGACACACACTGCTCAGCCTTTCGAGAACTCTGAAAAGCTGAACCAGTCCATTCCCTGGGAAACTCAAAGAGCTGCTTGTTTGTTAATTGGTGGACTTAGTGTCCTTCCTGTGTCGAGTCGCTCCAGACAGTCTCCTTGAGTCTCGTGTGCGTTTGCTAATCTGACGTTAGTTGCTCCCCTCATGACTGCACTGCTGATGATGGGGATGTGTGTAAAAACAGTCAATAAATTCATTAAAACATTTACGTATGGCGACAGGACGACGGGTCCCGTCTGGATGACCCGTAATCTCTCTCTCTCTCTCTCTCTCTCTCTCTCTCTCTCTCTCTCTCTGTTTGTGTATGAATGTCTGGTTGTTTAAATATTTCTTTAGCCAGCAACAAATAGCAGCAATTTTATAATATTTGAAGGTTTTCGAATATTATAAATAAGTCACTTGTTCATGTGCTGATACAGGAAACTACCTGTGTGATGGAATGGTGTAAAGTGGACTTCCTCTTCTTGATACTGCTGATACTGAAGTGGATTATTTTCACAGCAAAGTGTCCAAACGTTTACAATTTCTTATTCATTCATGAACGACTTGTTATTCTTTTCATCTGTTTCTCATCTGAAATTGCGCCTAATGTAGAATGTGCATAAAATAAGTATCTTCTTTATATCACTTTGTAAAATGTATTCATTTTGTTCCCCTTTTTTGATATCAATCAAGGAACAAAAAAAAAAAAAAAACGCTTGGTCTACGCTTTTTATACATCCCATTCCACGTTTAGTCCCTAATTCCTGTTTTTAGTAACCTCCACTCTTCTGGGAAGATGTTCCAGCAGATTTTTGGAGTTGAGGTGAGGAGGCCTGTGGTGCAGTCAGTTTTCCATTTCGTCCCAAAGGTTCTCAATAAGGTTGAGGTCAGAGCTCTATAGCGGGAGATCTTCCACTCCATCCCATGTAAAGCAGATCTTCTTGGATGTAACTTTTGTGCACATTGTTATGTTGGAACAGGTTTGGCTCTCGTAGTTCAAGTGAAGGGAAAATTTCATGCTGGCTCTAACATGAAGCTGGTCATTATTTTTATATGGAGAAAAGTAGAGTAATATCAACCTTCTTTTTCTGACCAAAGAATCCGAATGATACATGCATTGGGGGATTTTAGACCTAATGCACACACACACACAGCAGGGGACGAGGGGGCAGATGATTATTATGGGTTATGTCAGTGTGTGCATTCCCACGTTACGAGTGTAACTGAACCCTGATCAGTAAAACTGCCAGGGTTGTGTAATGGAGTGAGGGAGAAAGTGTGTGTGTGTGTGTGTGTGTGTGTAAGAGAGAGAGAAAGAGAGAGAGAGAGAGAGAGAGAGAGAGAGAGAGTGCAAGAGAACAGCTGTGAAGGTGTTAATGGTTTTTTTTAAATTTTCAATCCAAAGATAGAAACTGTCACAACCCCAATCATCAGTGTTTAGATATTACAATGTCATTAGCTAAATATATACAAGCACTGACTTGTTACTTCATGTTGATAAAGATCTCATGTGTCAGCGGTCATGTGACATTAGATCATTTCTCATATCACAGAAGGAGTTCTCATGTTCTTTAAATGCAGGAAAACCATCACGTACTTCCTCAGGCACATACTGGAGGTTGTCATGAGATAAAACTCATCTTGAGATATTAAAAGGACATTTCTGGGATATGTATCAATACATTTAGATTGATTTGTTTATTTCTATCTATCACCCAAAAACAAAAAGTGATCGATTTTTATTTTCATGTAAAACCGTACGCCATGTTCATGTTAACTATGAGACGATGTGAGACATGAGATGAATAAATCATGTTGGTTCGCTGGAGCGTTTTTGTTTTAAGCTACTTACATGGTCACATGGTTGTATCACATGATTTCATTATCACATGACCACAAATCACAGTATCTCAGGACCACATGGTCACACTGACACGTGATCACAGGCTCACATTACGTAATAATGTCAATCTCAATCACACTGTCAGATCCCATGATTACAGAGCACACGATTACTGACGCATTACATCATCACATGGTCACTTTGACACATTACATGTTTGCATGACCACATTATCACATAATTACGTGGTTACATATTCACGTTATCACATAACATAATTGCATCACATGAACAAACTGTCACATTGCATGAGTCCATGATTACATGATTATATTATCACATTGCATGGTTACGTGATACGTTCTCACATCATATAGTTGCATCACATCATCACATCATCACATCATGTGTAATGATCGCATTAGCACACGAGGAAATGATCCCACTATCACATTACATAATTACATCGCATGGTCATATTGTCACATGGTGACATGAACAAATCGCATGATCACCTTATTACTGGACGCAGTATTATATGATCACATGAGACCATCATTCACTCATTCTATCTCCAGTGAGAGGATGTTTTTAAAAAGCGGATCACCGACCAAAACTAACTCAAAGATTTACAAAAAATCCTAAATTACAAACGCGCTTTAAGGTCAGTGATAGTATTTAATGTCTTTCTAATCCTCGTGCTCTTTTTTCTTTTGTCCTCAGCCGACTCTGGAGATCAACCACCACGCCGGCAAGTCTTTAGACAGTTTCTGTAAGTGGCAGAAATCCATCCAGCAAAGCAACGGCCATGGCAACGCCATCCCCGAAAACGGCATTGCACCCCATGACACGGCCGTCCTCATCACAAGGTCGGACTACAACACTCGCACACATTCCCCTCCCCCCCTCGCCCCCCCCCCCCCCCCCACACACACACACACAAACATTCACACAAACATTTACACACACTGACTCACACTCAAGGAAGCAGCCAAGTTATTGTGAATATTCGTTCTTTCACATGTCTCAATTTGCGCCAAAGTAGAGGTTTAAATCTGTTTATCTCATTAAATCTGTTGCACTCTGGACCGTTGGACACGTACACATGCAAACACACACACATGCACACGCACACACACACACACACACACACACACACACACACACACACACACACACACACAAACAGCCCAGCTGTCTGAAATCTTGTTGCGTTTAGCCTTAAGGGAGAGCTTCAGCATGGAAACACTCAGGCATTAGGGATGGATTCGTTTAGGACAAAAAGCGATTTACAGAAAACAGTCCTTCAGCTTTGATACCGTACGTGCGCGTGTTCACGTGTGTTTTATTTAAAGGACGCAAAATGCGTCTGGGAAGAGAGTGCCGCGAGCGTTTCTGGCTTCCTGTTATTGTCCTGTCTGGGAGATGAGCTTTAGGACGCTGTAGACTCTTAACCCTTGGTTTGCTCTGAGACGCTTCACATTTGGTGCATGTTTTCATTCTGCTTTAGGTACGACATCTGCATCTACAAGAACAAGCCTTGTGGGACACTCGGTAAGGCTCACCAACGCACAACAATGGCACTGTCGTGAAATACAGCCTTTTCAAGATCAAACTTTTGTATGTTTATGTATAAGTTATGGTGAAAATTAAACTTAAAATGAAAGAAATTTTCATGAATATACGCCCAAATCTCTACAGCATAAAATAAGTATTGGACACGTCACCATTTGTCTCAGTAAATATATATCTAAAGGTGCTATTGACATGAAATTCTCAAGATGTTAGTAACAACCCATGCATTTCACACATTGGATGACTTATTTTACCCGCTGTATCTGAGCAGTTGAGGGCAGAGGACTTCAACAGTGGCAGCTTGGCAATGCTGGGATTTGAACTAACAAGCTTTTGCTCACATTAATTTTTTAACATCTGAAGCATCGCACAGATGCCCTCAATCAGAGCGACTAAGAAATTGAGGGTTAAGGGCCTTGCTCAAGGGCCCAGCAGTGGCACCTTGGTAGTGACCCAATGATTTGAATGTGACTCAAAGTCTTAAACACTGAGCTATCACCTTCCTGGTGTAGCACATTTAACAATGGACATTGTCCCAAAAAAAAAAAAAAGCTTAACAGAGATAAAGACGTTATGAAATTTGAATTTTTATGCTAGTCCCTATAAGTTTAGCCTTAGTGAGCGAGCCAGTGGTGACAGTGGAAAGGTAAAAATCTCTGAAATGGTATGAGGAAGAAACCTTGGGAGGAACCAAACACAAGGTGGAACCCATCCTTGTCTGGGTGGCACCAAAATGTCCATTCATACTTTCCCTCAAAGGCACAATTACTTGTTAGCCACATTAGCTGATTGGGTACATTTGGGAACTCTAGAGCATGGGTCTTCAATTGGTGGTCCGTGGCGGTACTGCAGAGGGTCCACTAATTAATGTCAAACTTACAAATAATGATTACCCATGTTTAAAAAAAATGTAAACATGGGTAAAAAAAATAAAAAAATAAAAAAAAATATTTAATTGAAAAAATATTACAATTGTTACATTGAAGTTCTTTTAAACTTAAAGCTGATGTTCATCTGAATGTATAATTGTCCAAGTGATAGTAAAAGGAAAATGTTTAAAACTAGCGTTAAATGATTGCTTTCTCGTAATATCAGTGGCTATGTTTAACACAGTTTGTATCAGGGGGTCTCTGCCCTAAGGGGTCCTTGATCTAAACTGTGAAGTAAGTGATTATTGATAGCTCATGATGACTGTACCAACTTATCCCCCTAATCATAATAGTGTAATAGTGTAATAAAAAGTATAATATGTTGTGTTGCAGTACGTAATCTTTAGACGCTTCAGTGTGTGTGTGTGTGTGTGTGTGTGTGTGTGTGTGTGTGTGTGTGTGTGTCAGGCCTGGCGCCGGTTGGTGGAATGTGTGAGCCGGAGAGAAGCTGCAGTATAAATGAAGACATCGGTCTGGCCACAGCGTTCACCATCGCGCACGAGATTGGACACACGTGAGTCTCGTATCCCAAAAGCATTTTTGTTTCTCCTCTCCAATTCTTCCTCATACCAGCTCTCTCTCTCTCTTGCTTTCAGCATTATTCAGCATGACTCTGTTTGACCTTTGGGTTTATTTGTTGGACATCATTTTTTGGATATTCGCTCAATCAGCTTGCACTAATTAGCTTTCATACAGTAGAAACACAGACTGGTTTATTTATTCAGATAGTAAACTTTGGATGAAATTAATCATATTTTGACTAAATTAATAAAACATTTTCATTTGTCGCTACATTACTCATAACGACTTCAGTTATTCCCACCTCAGACATACTGCTGATTTTTGTGATTGTGAATGTTCATGTATGTTGGTTGTAGGTTGGTATTGCTGACTGTTGGTTTTGGTGATAGTGATTGTTGGTTTTGATGATTGTGAATAAAGCTACTTGTGAATGATGGTATTTGATTGTCAATGTTAATGTTTGATCTGAATGTTGGTGTTTGTCACTGTTCTTGATTGTGAATGTTGGTTTTGTTGATTTTGAATGTTGGTGATTGTTATTGTTAATGTATGTTAGTGTTTGATGTGAATGTTGCTGTTTGTGTATATTGATGTAGGTTGGTGTTTGATTATTTGTTTGATTAGTGATTGTGAATGTTTGTATTTTATTATAATCGATTGTTTTAGTGAATTTAAATGTTCGTGTTTGATTGTGAATATTTGTTTTGCTGATTTTGAATGTCCGTGTTTGATTGTGAATGTTTGTTTTGATGATTGTAAATGTTCGTGTTTGATTGTGAATGTTTGTTTTGCTGATTTTGAATGTCCGTGTTTGATTGTGAATGTTTGTTTTGATGATTGTAAATGTCCGTGTTTGATTGTGAATGTTTGTTTTGATGATTGTAAATGTTCGTGTTTGATTGTGAATATTTGTTTTGCTGATTTTGAATGTCCGTGTTTGATTGTGAATGTTTGTTTTGATGATTGTAAATGTCCGTGTTTGATTGTGAATGTTTGTTTTGCTGATTGTGAATGTCCGTGTTTGATTGTGAATGTTTGTTTTAGTGATTGTGAATGTTTGTTTTGGTGATTGTGAATGTTTGTTTTGGTGATTGTGAATGTTTGTTTTAGTGATTGTGAATGTTTGTGTTTTATTGTAAATGTTTGTTTTGCTGATTGTGAATGTTGGTGTTTGATTGTGAATTTTTGTTTTGGTGATTGTGAATGTTCGTGTTTGATTGTTTGTTTTGGTTATTGTGAATGTTTGTTTTGGTGATTGTGAATGTTCGTGTTTGATTGTTTGTTTTGGTGATTGTGAATGTTTGTTTTGGTGATTGTGAATGTTTGTGTTTGTTTGTGAATGTTTGTTTTGCTGATTGTGAATGTTTGTTTTGGTGATTGTGAATGTCCGTGTTTGATTGTGAATGTTTGTTTTGGTGATTGTGGATGTTCGTGTTTGATTGTTTGTTCTGGTGATTGTGAATGTTTGTTTTGATGATTATGAATGTTCGTGTTTGATTGTGAATGTTTGTTTTGGTGATTGTGAATGTTTGTTTTGGTGATTGTGAATGTTTGTGTTTTATTGTGAATGTTGATTTGGTGATCGGGAATGTTCATGTTTGATTGTGATTGTTTGTTTTGGTGATTGTAAATGTTCGTGCTTGATTGTAAAAGTTGGTTTTGGTGATCGGGAATGCTGATGTCTGCTGGGGAATTTTAGTGTCTGATTGTGAACATTTGTCTGTTGGTGTTTAAGGATTTAATGATAACACTTTATCTCAGTCTCTATACATACACTGTTTGTTATTGGAAGAAGCTGCTTGCTCCCTGCTCAGTCACTCACTCATGATCTTTCTCAGTTTTCAGCCAAGACTTGAGCTTTTTTGCGTTTTCCTGGTGGCCATGCATTCCTCCACGACTGTGTTATTGCAGTGTAATCGCTTTTAGCTGGGGCTTGGAGCTTTCCACAGGTGGGAAAGTCATTAGCGAGGGTCTCCTAATGCAGAGGCCAGCTTCAGAGCCACTGAGCCCCGGGGACTGTCTAGACAAGGGGGCATATGCATATAAGATTACATAGAGTTCCTGATTACAAAGATTACATTGAGTGTGTTTAATCAGGTGTGTCAATTAAAGACAAAACTTTTATGCCAACCACAAATATGTCCAGCCATTTATACATTTATCATTTCATCTCTTTCTATCTTTCACTGTTTCTCTTCGCTCTTCTCTAGGTTCGGTATGAATCACGATGGTGTAGGGAACCCGTGTGGAGCTCGTAGTCAGGATACAGCTAAGCTCATGGCAGCCCACATCACCATGAAGACCAACCCCTTTGTCTGGTCGGCCTGCAGCCGTGACTACATCACAAACTTCCTCAAGTAAAGATTTATGTCTTCTTTTTCTGAACGAGTTGCAGTACAGTACTTAAACCTACCTTACAACTACTTTGTGTATTGTATGGATTTATATAACATTTTTATTAGCATTTAAAGCACAATGACCACACTGGGTATTACAGTATCATCCTGCGCTAATACGGCAAGATGCATTTCTTACCCAGGAGATTTTGTAAAATGTTATGTTTGATTGTAAATTTTCGCCTGCTTATAGAAGAAGAAATATGTCTAAATAGCTTGTCTTGCTAATTACATGCTGAGACATTTGGTTCTTGAAAATTGATTGGACGAATGAACATTTTAAAAGTACAATTTGCTTAGTCTCACTTTTCAAATTCATGTGCAGTCATTCTTAGCTATCTGAGGATATTTGTTGCAGTTTTTTGTTGTTGAATTTGATAATGTAAAGTAGCATGTCCTAGTTATTTTATGTTTTATGCCAATTTGACAAGTATTATACCTATTGTCTGGGTGTTGGGTGCCTTTCTGCAGCTCGGGAATGGGCTCTTGTGTGAACAACGTCCCCCCGAAGCAGGAGTTTGAGTATCCAACTACGGCACCCGGTCAGGCCTATGATGCCGATGAGCAGTGCCGTTTCCAGTACGGAATCAAATCTCGGCAGTGTAAATATGGGGTACTCACTTCCTATTTTTTCTTTTTCTACACTCAGTTTTTCAGGACTACAGACAGAATATTTAGGAGTCCAGTTATATTGGTGTCCCGTGAAATTTTGAAGAAGTAATATGTGTGTAAATGTTGTTATATTTGAAATATTTTTTGTAAAAATATATTTGATTATTAGCAATGACACAGCCAGCCTTATTTCTAAAGCTTTGTGCTCTCCTTTGAGCCTGTTGATGCGTTCAATTAGTAGTTTTCCATTAAATCAAAGCCTTTAGTCTAAGAATGTATATTATACACTATATAGACAAAAAGTAATGGGACGCCTGACGTTTCCAGCCATATGTGGTTCTTTCTGCAAACTGTTACAACAAAGTTGGAAGCACACAATTTGTATTTGAGTGTTGGATGCTGTAACATGAAATAGGAGACCCAAACCTGCTCCAGCATTACAATGATCACAAAGCCAGCTCCATAAAGATATTCTTTACATGGTTTAAAGTGGAAGACCTTGAATGGTCTGCTATAGAGTGAACTACATCCATATCTGACTTAACTGACCAAAGCCTTTGTAGATGAATGAAGACAAAAATCTAGTGTAACATCTTCTCAGAAGAGTGGAGCTTATTATAAGAGCAAATACGGACTATGGAATGGGATGTTCAATTATCACACACCAATTTTTATGATCAGGTGTCTTTTCTCTATATAGCGTGTTCGAAAATCACACACGTTTTCATCCTAAAACGCTTAACCTGGCTTAATGCGATAAAACAGACCAAACTCAACCAAACTGCTTGTGTTCTTTTTTTTTTTGTGTTCTCTGTTTAGAATGTCTTTGATTTCAGCAACACTAACGAGATAAAAGCTACATTATGCAGATGTTGTAGCTGTAAAAAATGATGTCTTTTACTTTGTGACATTCAACATGCATATAATCATATTTATCGCTTCTTCCTCTCGGATAGCAGATAGAGTTAAGGGGTTCGTGTTGTACTCAATGGTCTGGAAAAGTTGCTCATCAGATGCCTCTTGTCACTCGCAGTGAATCAGTCAACCACTGACTGTCCTACCACAAACTCCAGCTCACATCTGGCCCAGATGCCTGTTCTAGCTCTTTCTGCTCTCTGTCTGCTCGTTTCTGGCATTCAGCCTGAAAGCACCAAAAAAAAAAGCATAGCAGCGATAAAAATGTTGCTGCTCTCATCTTTGTGTGATCTCTCTACAGCAGCCATAACTCTGCCCTGTTCTACCTTCTGCAGAACCTCAGAGCTTTAGTGCAGCTGCAGCCCGAGTTTTATTTTTTTTTAAGACCTCTACAGCTGTCTTCATTGAGCTGGACTTTGTGTATAGTCAGTTTTTATGACACGCCGCGCGAAGAACATGGAGTAGGAAATTAGATTGAAGACGCTTTCGGATTTTAGTCCTGACCGGGATTAGCCTAGGAACCTGGCACAAGTGGTGTGAGGTGTGTTTCCTGTGTTAGAGCTGCGGACTGATGTCAAGGTGCTGAGGGTTTCTATGGATGCAATTTTTAAAATCAATGATGGTATTTAAAGAAATTAGAGTCAGGATCTTCAAAACAAATTGTGATAAAATATAAATAAAAAATAAAATAAAATATAAAGTATCAAAAGCATAATTATGAAGTATTACTGTGTGTGTGTGTGTGTGTGTGTGTGTGTGTGTGTGTGTATATATATATATATATATGTGTGTGTGTGTATATAGTTATACACCGTAATTTCTGGACTATTAAGCGCACCCAAATATAAGCCGCACCCACTGAATTTGACAAAGATTTTTAGTTTGAACATAAATACGCTGCACCTGTCTATAAGCCGCAGGTGTCTATACTGAAACTAATAAACTTTACACAGGCTTTAATGAAAGACAGTGTCTGTTACACGGCTTGTATCTAAACAGTAGCCTACCAAGAAAGTCATTGTTCACCGTCTTCCTCCTTCCTTTCACAACTATTTCTCTCGGGAGTTTATCTTTTGGCATCGTCGTGCGTTTAAAAATCACCATCGGTGAAGCTTTTCTCCCGATGCCGTGCAGCTCAGAACACAGGTGAAGTGTGTTTTTTCATGCCCGGTTGTTTTCAGCGTGACGAATGATTTCCTGTAGACAGTCCGAGTGAGCGGCAGGTCAAACGTCAGAGGAACCTTATCCATATTTATGATGTGGTGCGGCCCGATTCAGTGGGAGCACATCTGATTTAATATAAAGAGTTTCATTGGTTCACCTGAACCCGTTCGGTTCGATTTCATCGGTCTAATGTTATGGGCTCAGTTTTTTGTTTTGAAAAACCCAGGAAAAATCCATAAATTAGCCGCTTCATTGTTTAAGACGCGGGGTTCAAAGCGTGGGAAAAAAATAGCGGCTTATAGTCCGGAAAATACAGTATTATAGATTGTATTTCTATTTTTATACTTTACCCTGTCATGAGTGCAGAAATATTAAATAAAATGACATTTTTAATTCTAACTAGTGACAGTGATATAATGTGTTTAATTCAGATAGAGTGACCTAGTTGTGGAAGAATATGTGGAAATCAATTTCTTGTGGAAGATTCTGGAGAAAAAACAATTCTCAAGATAAGTGTAGGAAGTGTTAAGTGTTTATTTGGCTATTTGACAAGTATAAAATGAGGTTATAAGTGCAGACATATAGGCATCGTGTGTTCATTCGCAGGTCTTCTGTTGTGTGATTGTGTGCAGGAGGTGTGCAGTGAACTGTGGTGTATGAGTAAGAGTAACCGCTGTATAACCAGCAGCATCCCTGCAGCTGAAGGCACCATCTGCCAGACCAGCACCATAGACAAAGGGGTGAGTACATCCAAAAAAAACCCCTACCAAAAACACTCACTTCTGATTTGCTGCTGTAGACTACTTTACAAAACTTTTTACAAAACTTTTTGAATTTGTATTCATTATTTTATTGTTTGTCCATGTGTGTTCACACAGTGGTGCTACAAGCGCATGTGTGTGCCGTACGGCACTCGTCCGGAGGGAGTGGATGGTCAGTGGGGGGCGTGGTCTCCATGGGAGGAGTGCAGTCGTACCTGTGGGGGAGGAGTCTCATCCTCTGTTCGACACTGTGACAGCCCCAGGTGATAAGATTTATATATGGTATAATTATATACACCGAAACCACACGTCTTGATTCTGATTGGTCAAAAGGTGTCACTTAATGATCGTTTCCATAGTAACAGTTCCTTCAAGGGGTCTTATATAAGACAGATTCTTCTCATAATTCTTCTCATAAAATTTTTTTAATTTTAATTACCAATAAAAGCATGACAGCAGATGTTTTAATTCCATGGAATATTTACACAATATATTCACTCTGCCCTGTTTGATTTCATTTCCTGTTCCTGTTACCCTGTGCCCTTTTAGTACATTGTCCTCACCTGTTTTTTTTCTTACAGTCCACATACACTATTAAGACAAATGTGTGTGGACACCTGACCATCAGAGCAGTAAATGTTCCACTAGATTTTGGAGTGTGCTTGTGGATATTTGTGTAAGATTCATTCAGCTACAAGGGTGTTATTAAAGTCAGGTAGTGATGGAGGTGAGGTGAGGAGGCCTGGGGTGCAGTCAGTAAGGTGTTCAGTAGGGTTGAGGTCAGAGCTCTATAGCATGAGATCTTCCACTCCAACCCATGGAAAGCATATCTTTATGGATTTGTGTACATGGGCATTGTCTTCACTTAATCCTGACATAGCTCCTTGATGTGTGTGTGTGTGTGTGTGTGTGTGTGTGTGTGTGTGTGTGTGTGTGTGTGTGTGTGTGTGTGTGTGTGTGTGTGTGTGTGTGTGTGTGTGTGTGTGTGTGTGTGGATGAGTGCAGGCCAACAGTGGGAGGACGCTTCTGTCTAGGCGAGAGAAAAAGGTTCAAGTCCTGTAACATCGAGGTGAAAGATTCACTTCTTTCTTTCTTTCTTTCTTTCTTTCTTTCTTTCTTTCTTTCTTTCTTTCTTTCTTTCTTTCTTTCTCCCACACGTCCAAAGAAATCTGCGTTACTCTTTGTCCCAATTGCTGTGTGTGTGTGTGTGTGTGTGTGTGTGTGTGTGTGTGTGTGTGTGTGTTGCAGGAGTGCCCCACTGGGTCTCAGGATTTCCGAGAGATCCAGTGCTCGGATTTTGACAGCGTTCCTTTCCGGGGAAAATTTTACACATGGAAGCCGTACAGAGGCGGTGAGTGATGCGCAAACTGTCGCTGGATCGGTGACACACACACACACACACACACACACACACACACACACACACATACACACACAGGCAAACAAACACACACACACACACACAGCACATAATTTCAATTCCACTACTGTAGCAAGCTTGGACGTATGAATTGTTTTCTTCTTGTTAGTCTCATTAAAGCTCAGTTTGCAGTTCACTCACGAGCAGCTCTGCAGGACTGCGGCCCAGAGGACCATCCAGTCTTATAATATACATCCATACATAACCATGAGCAGAGACAGCTGAGAAAAATTGTCTTTATTTGGCATAGAATGCATGTATAGACTTTTAGATATGAGTATGTGAGAGAACATATGTGTACGTACATGCAGACCAGGACATTTTTCCAGTAGTATCTTGTTTTTTCACAAACCGTTCCCACAAACTTAGAGTCACACAATTGTATAGGACGTCTTTGAAAGCTGGACATTTTCCTTTCAATTGAACTTGGAGATCCAAAACTGTTCCAGCATGACAATACCCCTGTGTGGGAGTGGAAGAGTGGAGGTTATTATAAGAGCAAATGGTGACTAAATGGGATGTTCAAAAAGCACATACCAATCTTATGGTCAGGTGTCCACAAACTTCTGGCTACTCAGTAAACTACATTGTTCCTTCAATCTGCATCAGTGGGACTTGTGCAACATGTGCAGTATGACTTTCACTCACATACATGCACTCACGCACACACACAACACACACACACACACACACACACACACACACACACACACACACACACACACAAAACAAGCAATATACAACGGACTGGTAGATTATATCACCAATCTTTTCGATGCATCCAGCGCCTTGTTCTTCCTAGGAGAGCAATCCTTTCCCAGAATGCACTGTAGCCAGACATCAAGTCCACATTTTCCTTTTAGGAATGTGCTTAATGAGACTCAAACGCCTCTGCCATCTTCACTTTCTGTCACTCAGTTTCTAGAGCGCAGTCCGAGAGGCTAAAGGATGTAGTGAAACTGTGTGTGTGTGTGTGTGTGTGTGTGTGTGTGTGTGTGTGTGTGTGTGTGTGTGTGTTTTGGTATGAGTGTAGTGTTGTTAATCAGACTCAGCTGTTTGTACGTGCGCCAGTTAAAATGTGCACTTTCCCTTTTAGGACCTCACTTTCTTTCTGTCTGTCTGTCTCTCTTTCTCGCTTTCTCGTCTGACAGTCGTTCTCTCTCTCTCTCTCTCTCTCTCTCTCTCTCTCTCTCTCTCTCTCTCCCATCTGTGGCCCCCGACTTTCTAGCAGCTGTTGAGGAGAACTCACTCGCATTAAAGCCCCAAAAAGCTCATTAAAATATTTTGTGTGTGTATCAGCCACTTTAAGATCAGGCCTATACTTTGATTTTTAGCCAGACATGTCTGTGTGTGTGTGTGTGTGTGTGTGTGTGTGTGTGTGTGTGTGTGTGTGTGTGTGTGTGTGTGTGTGTGTAGTTTGTCATTTGTAAGCAATTTGTTTTCCTCACCTGTGTGTTGCTGCTGTGAAAGTTTTATGATCAGTTATAGACTATCAGACCTGGAGGCCACGTCTATTTTACTAAGACTAACAGACCTGGAGGCCACGCCTACTTTGCTAAGACTAACAGACCTGGAGGCCACGCCTACTTTACTAAAACTAACAGACCTGGAGGCCACCCCTGCATTACTAAGGCTAACAGACACCGAGACCACACCTACATTATTGAGGCTAACCGACCTCGAGGCCACACCTACTTTACTAAGACAAACAGACCTCGAGGCCACACCTACTTTACTAAGACTAACAGACCTCGAGGCCACACCTACTTTACTAAGACTAACAGACCTCGAGGCCACACCCACTTTACTAAGACTAACAGACCTCGAGGACACACCTACTTTACTAAGACTAACAAACCTGGAGTTTACACCTTCTATATTTAGACTAACAGAACTGGAGGCCACACCTACTTTACTAAGGATAAGAAACACCGAAGCCACACCTACAATATTGAGACTAACAGACACCGAGGCCACACCTACATTATTGAGACTAACAGACCTGGAGACCACGCCTACTTCATTGAGCCTAACAGACCCAGAGGCCACGCCTCTTTCAATGAGACTTACAGGCTAATTTGTGTGTGTGTGTGTGTGTGTGTGTGTGTGTGTGTGTGTGTGTGTGTGTGTGTGTGTGTGTGTGTGTGTGTGTGTAAACTCAGGTGGAGTAAAATCATGCTCTCTGAACTGCCTGGCTGAGGGATATAACTTCTACACTGAGCGTGCGCCGGCTGTGGTGGACGGGACGTCGTGCAGAGACGACTCTCTGGATGTGTGTGTTAATGGCGAGTGTAAGGTGAGAGAACAGCAAACACGCATGCACGCACACACACACACACACACACACACACACACACACACACACACACACACACACACACACACACATAGTTCTAGGGTTTTATTCAGATCAAAATATTTTTTGTTTTCAGAACCTTTGTATGTATCTTCTTCCCTCATCTTTCTCCTCTCCTTTCATTCTTCCTTCTGCTCCTTTCATCCTTTCTCCTCTCCTTTCATTCTTCCTTCTGCTTCTTTCATCCTTTCTCCTCTTTCTTCATCTCTTCTTACCTCCTCATCCTTTTTTACCCTCATCCTTTCTTCTCTCCTCTCTGCTGATCCTTCCTTCCCTTTTCACATCTCCTTTAATGCTTTCTCTTCTCCTCTCCTCTTATCCATTCTCTGCTCCTCTGCTCTCATCCTATCTTTTATCCTTTTCTCATCATTTCTCCTATCTTCTCATCTCTTCTCCTCTTCCCTCTTCTTCCTCTTCCTCTATCTTCTCTCCTCATTTCCCTTCATTATTCTTTTATACTCTCACCTTTTCTCCTCTCATCTTCCCTCCTTTTATTAGTTCTTTTTTTCTGTCCTCCTTTCTCCTCTCTCCTTCTCGCTTGTCCTATACTCATCCTTTCTTCTCTCCTATACCCTCATACTTTTCTCTAGTTCTTCCTTGCTCTGCTCTCCTGTCCTGTACTCTCCCACTATTCCTTTTCTCATCTTCGATCGGCTTCTCTTTTCTTTTCGTCTCTCCTCTGCAGTCATTTCTTCTCTTCCTCTCTCATTTCCACTTCTTTCCTCTTGCTTTTCTCTCTATTTTTCAGTTTTTTCCCTCTCTCCTCCCATCTCTTCTGCTCTCCCCTGTGTTATATTTACAGTGGAAATGAACTCGATGCCCTTCCAGGCTGCAGCTGTCTGAAGCGCCAGCAGCTGAACAAGATCACAGCGCCTGATTTCTCCTCTCCTCTTTCCCTCTCTCCATCCTGCTTTTTTAAATTATTTTCCCCCCCTCGCTTCAATTGGATCCCCCTTTTCCCCTCTCTGTCCCTCTCTTTCCTCTGTGCTTTATGGCATGTATTCAAACAAGCGAACAGCAGGATAGGAAGGCAGCGTCCCTGTTTGCGGCTTTGCGGCCGACCCGCTTTCCAAAACAGCGTGCCTTTGATTCGGGACGGTTTCATACCAAAAGCTTTGAAGCACAGAGCGCCGAGCAAAACCCGGGAAAAACATGCCGCGAAGGCCCTCGAGCCGCCTGCCGAGAGGGTCAGCGACTCGCTTTCCGGCTGCCCAGAACCGGGTCGCACGCTTGCAGGTTGCGAAATATAGGCCAAGTCAGGAGGAACCTTTCCAAGCAGCGCTGCACTGGGAGGGTGCGGGGGTTTGGGGTGTGTGCGAGGTTCCGAGAGCGAAAGATCGTGGAGGGAAGCCAAGCATGACCACAAGAGGCTGTTAATGCCTTTCACAAGTCTTTGTAAACTGCGTAAAGCTAAAACAGACACCGTTCCGTCTTTGTTCGTGGTGTAATCAGAAGGAGCGTGTGTTTTCAGGGCAACAGGTTCATGTAGAAAGGAGCTGAAAATATCATTTTGGTGAATAAAAGCAAAAGATTTCAATCGCATTTCGATGCATAGCCAACGATACGATACATTAAAGATACATATGAAGCAGCTACTGTACCAGTGCAATACCATGCTATGCAATTCAATATGGTACAGATAGTTTGCTTTTACTTTTTTGGTTCGGAAAATCGTAAATTGACTTGCGTTTCCGCAAAAACAGGTAGTAGTGGGAAAAAAAAGACGCTCTTTTCCTGTTGTGTCTGCAGGAAGTTACAGCTCCACCTCTGCCATGTTAATCTGTATTCTGTGTGACTCTCAGGACACGCCTCGTTCTCCGTTGTGTTGCGATATTTCGTATTCACGTAGCAGCAGCGGTTTAGCGATGAGACTTGTTTAGGATGCATCGCTAACTTTTAATCAGTGAATCTTACCATCCCTACCACCGCTATAGTACAGGTACTACCATGTACAGCAGTGGTCCCCAATCTTTTTTGCGCCACGGACCGGTTTAATGTCGGACAATATTTTCACGGACCGGCCTTTAAGGTACGGCGGATAAATGCAACAAAATAAAATGATACGATCGGCAGAAAAACCGGTAGTTACTAAATATAATAATAAACGTGAATCCACTGTGTTGTTGTTTGTTCATTTTGCTCGCTTGGGGGTTTGAATTTAGCGGTAATGTATTATGTGTTAGCGGCCGGAGCCCCTTTAAGAAGGTAGCGGATGGAGGTAAGACGTGTGACCGAGGCATCATGACATATATCAAGAGTGAGTCATAGACAGATGTGGCGGAGAAAATCCGGTCATTTTCCAAAATAAAACATCGTTCAGAATCAGATAATAAATAAAACGGAAATAATGTAAGTTATGTATTCTTTCTGTGGTACAATTGACCCACGGACCGGTGCCGGTCCA